>SMDT01001820.1:0-67979 GCA_005392925.1 Aquilaria sinensis
TATATAAATGTAGTGTTATGTGTGGGAATGAAGTAGAAACAAGACCCAAGTGATTTGAGCTTGGGATGAGAAAGTTTGAGCAGTTTTCGTGCAAGGTCGCACGCTGTCGCGCAATGCTGGAAAGCGTTGGCGACACGTCGCCAGTAGCGACGCCATTTTGGCGACGCGTCGCCGAGAAATGCAAGAGTTTCCGAATATTGATGCCTTTGGCGATGCGTCGCCAACGGCGCCGCCAAGGCATTTTGCCCCCAAGTTCCGGGCATCCTAAGAGTGTCTCAAACTCTCGGTTTTCATCCCTAGGCTAATTTAAGACGTTCCGTAGCGTTGGTTGGGTCTAGGACTCATTCCTAAGTTAGGAACTATGCATTATTTAGGTGGTAGCTAAGTGTGTGGTTTAGGAAGGGTAAGTAATGGTGGCTAAGGAAGTTAAAGTGCTTCAGTTTCCAAGTGAGCACTAAGGGGATTAAGTCGGGTTTCAGATTCTTTGTTGGCCGAGTGGAATGTCATAAACCTTTGGTTAATGAAAAGGAAACCTAAGAGAATCCCAACCAAACTTTATGGTTTGGTAAGTAAGCCACTAAGAAGCCCTAAGCTAAACTCGAAGAGCTTGGTAAGTTGAACCACATAAGGCAGCTACCCTGTACAATAAGTTAAAGGAAGAGACGGGTAAGGAAGGAGTAAGGGGTGACTTACTCTAAGTAGCTCGTCAAGGCGGGAAAGGTTTGAGTAAGTGATGACTTATTCTAAGGTGCCCGTAAAAGGACTTCATGGGGTTAGTTAAGTGCTAGCATAGGATACGAGGGCCAGTATCCAAGTACCCCAGTCGTAAGAGCTCACGGCAAGTCTAGCACCAACGGGTGTAAGGAAGTCCTAAGTACATTTGCATGTGCATATTTCATCATCATCCATCCATCCATCCATCATTTGCATTGGTTGTTGTTTTTTTTTCTTGCTTCTGGTTGCGTTGTTGATTGCTTGTTTTGTTTTGTATGCTATATATATATATACATGTTGTGCTTTGCATGCTTGCATTTGTTTTTCCCCATGCAGGTACTAAATCCCTTACTGAGTACTTTAAAGTACTCACCCCTTTAAGTGTTGTGTAGGTTTAAGTGGACTATTTGGGCTTAACAGTTGGTAAGGGGCAGCTGTTAAAGCTAAGTTTTATTGGTTTGAAGTTATTCTCTAAGTAGGAAACTCCATGTTTTCTAAGTTACTTACGGCATAAGCTAGTACTGACCAAAGTGTTTGCCTTATAGTTTGAGGCTAAGTGAGTACAAGGAAAGTGTGGCTCATTACTTGAAGCTAGCTTGCTTTGGTGAAGAGCTAAGGATGGATCTTAGTATGTTAGTAGTTATAAGTTACTTCTTTTAACATGTATGGTAGTTTCATACATAGATCACCTCTACTAGTGTCCATTGGTGTGTATAACACTAGAGTTACATTTGGGTGCATATAGGTTTAAGATGTATGCACATAGTTGTTACTTGTAGTTAAAGCAACTAAGGTTTTTATGTCTTGACTTGTTTCACTTTTGTTTTATGAACTGGCGCCACAGCTTTCTTTATAGTTTTAATTTACTGTTATCGCATAGCCAGGACAATGCATGCATATTTCCTATGCAAGGTAGGCTAAGTAACTAGTTGCACGTAATAATTTAAGATTACTTCATGAGTAATAACTAGCCAATTGTAACTTAAGTGGGATCATAGCTCCCAAAGAGCCTACCAGTGTTAGCAATTCAGGGCATTGGGGCCCTATTCCGCCACAATTGGTGCTTAACCAATGGCTACAAGCCTTACAAACACATTATGGAGGTGGCTTGCAGTTGTTGGACGATTTGTAAAACTTGTTATGCCCTCTCAGCTTATGCTTAACCTTGATTATAAAATAGTAGAGGAATGAGGCATAACTACACAAGGAAGAACTAATTAAAAGCAATGCCAGCATTAGATGTCAAAACAATGTCATAGTTTCCAAGATTGAGGTTCTAAAATCTACTATGCACTGAATTACCAAGAACTAACCTTTTCAAATTAAGCATGGCTTAGGAAAATTATCATGCTTGCATTTGGTCATAAATGCTTCAAGTCAAAATTTCTGGCAACGTCATGATGACTAGTCCTTGCAGTAGGATCTGTTTGAATAAGGCCTTACTTTGCAATCAAGAATGATTAAGGGACATACATAAGTATATAACCCATGCATGAAAATAACCTTCAGAATTGTTCATATTTCTATAAATACATCCTACTACCTCTTAACCAAAGCTTTAAATGATATTCATAGGCAAACACCATTTCATTGCCAGATCCTTATTTTATATAGAAACATCAAGTTCATAATACATGCGTCATAAGTCATTATGACCCAGTCATACTCCATGGTTACAAAACACAACTTAACCCTTTTTTCATGTACATTGTGCAATTTCATACAATATATATAGACATAGAAAAGCCATACCAAGCATAGAAAGAACAAGACCTAGGTCTTTGGCATCCAAGCCATACAAGTTGCCTTCATGAAACCCCATACATCATGCACATTATAAACTACAAGCCACCACTAGAATAGTATCTTAGTTACATAGTCATATACTCGAGAACTCCTTGATAGAAATGTGATCATTACTTGTACACAAGACACTACCAAGCTAGAATACATACATAGTTAGTGACCTAACTCTCTTTCCCCTCCAACAAACAAAACAAAAAGGGTGAGTTTTTCGAATCTTAGAACTTAGTTAGGGGTTTAACTACTTCTATCCCTACAACTTACGAACATATAAGTCTAGCACATAACATATATATAAACAAAATGCATACATGTTCTTTTAATAAACTATCCAAATAGTGAGGGAAAAGCCTCTAGTACAAGTAACCATCAAGTAAACAATATGCTCCAGAAGCATATGATGTTTGGCCTAGCCAGGCTTCATCGTTACTTGTGGTTCATTCTGAAGCTAACATTAAGGTTCTTAGGTCTATGGAGTCATAGACCATAGATCATGCTAAGGTTCTAAGGTCTAGAATCATTGACCACAAACCATATCCCTTACATTTATGAGCATTTCAATGGCTCTAAACCATCCTTGTCCTAGCTTGCCTTATTCACAAGTCAATCATCATAGCCAAGATCATAAAGGTAATTCTAAGTTAGAACTCAATAAGCAAGATAGAGACAACCTTTACCTTAGGACCTTGAATTTGTTATGTACACTAGGTTTTGCATCAATTTTCACTTTCCTAATTACTCTTCTTATAGTTAAATTGTTACTAACTACATAATTTTGATTGATCAATACTCAATATCAATCTAATAATAATTAGCAAATTAATTTAGGAAACCATACCAAAATTCATTTAGTTTGGCAACAAGCTTCCCCTAAATCCTTCACCAAATCTTGTACCAAAGAACTAGTTTCTTGGATCAAAAGCTAGCTTTTCACCCTCTTTTTCATTGTGAAAGAAGTCATCTTAATGATCAAAGAAAAAAACCTTATTTCTTGGTCCTAAGCCCCTACAACTCAACACTTTTTTAGTGTAGATATCCCTCAAATTAAGTGAGCCAATTTTTTGGGCAAAACTAGAGAAAGGTCGTAGCTATATATAGTGTAGGCCACCTTTTCATGTACAATGACACCAGGCCTTTCTTATTTCTGTTGTTGACACCTCATTTGCTTACAACCTAGCCACTCAAGCAAGCATAAGAACACCACATAGCCCATTTTGAGTGCATGCAAACACCTTGCACCTTATTTCTAGTATGTTTCTTTTTTATTTTGCCATCATGTAGCCAGTTACAAAACCCAACCTTTCACTGCCACCTAGCACTTGTTTTATGCTTTCCATGCACTTTAATTTTCCACATGATAGCCGAAGTATTGCATTCGGTAAGTCGAGTGTTACTCACAAGGAGTGCCTGTGGAGACCTCGGAAATGATGAAGTCTGGCGCCTCGAGCATACGACTTCGGTGGCCAGCCAGCACCTCTGAGGATGACAGCTTCGACCTCGAAAAGATAGCGCGTCGCCTCCCTCGAGAAGCCGAACTACCTTTGGGGAGAAGGACCCGCCACTCTTGGCAGGGAAACCCCCCGAACAGGGAACTTCAGCGCTAGGGAATCCCCCGAACTACTAGCACGACCCCGGAAGAAAGGTCCTCGCTCCGAAGGACGTCCTCGAGTAAGGGGACCTCGGGGGTACGGCAGAAGCATTTAAGGAGCCTCTGACATGTCGCCCGCACACGCTACACGCCGCCCTCACATGCGCTCTGACACGCCGGGACAGTCCACGTCCTGTCATGTAGGGCTATGACTGCCCCAGCCCGTGGCCCGAGGAGCCTACAAGCGGCTGGAGGCCCCCACGCTCAGAAGGTACAAATTACATCCGACCGAACACGTGTCACGATCTGAGCGGGCCACACCCTCCTATATATACCCAGGAAATGGCATCACCAGGGGATCTTCTTTTTGGGACTCTCACGAAAAGAGATAACAGGCTAGAACTTCTGACCCTTAATACTTCTCTCCGCCTCCAAAGAGCTAACTTGGGCGTCGGAGGCTCCTCCCCGGAAAAAGACTCCGGGGACCTCCTAACCCCTGTTTTCTAAGTGTTTCAGGCAGATCCTCCTGGGAAACATACACTTTAGGCGTTCTCCCTCGCTGGAAGTCCCTCCCGGCAGCACCATGTCACACAGCGAAGATGCTGCAGGGCATCATTTGGCGCCGTCTGTGGGAACCCACCCTCAGGTCGCTGTCGTTGAAACTCGGCATTCTAAGGACAAAGGACTTCCGAAGTCCCTGTCCGTGCCAGAGGCTCAACCGGCAACCGAACCAACTGCAGCAGGGACTTCCTCGCCTGAGGATGAATGTGCTCTGACTATTACTATGGGCTTTCTGCGCGAATTCCAACGTTCCGTTGTGGCCGAAATGATGCAGCAGTTAGAACAAAAGTGGCCACAACTAACCCCGGGACGGAGGCCCTCTTCACCAGCACCCCAGCGTGAGAAGAGCCCCCGATCAACTCATCGGAGCTCGGGAAGTGGGGATCAGCGCGATGAATCCTCAACAGAAAACATGCCCCTCGGGGCGCGACCTATGGGAGAAGCGGGGCCAAAGCAACCCAAGACCCCTCGCCAAAGGAGTTCCTCACCTGAGGCAAAGTCACCATCTCCCCGGCGCCGAAGTCATTCCCCAAAAAAGGAGACGTCAGTTTCTGTTCCCAGAGGCCTATAAGCAGCAGGAAGAAGAGCCCAGTGCCACCCTCCTCATGGAGAAAATTTTAAAGAGACTAGAAAGAGTGGAGAGGCAGGTAGCTCGGAAGCCCGTTTGGGCTAGGTTGTCAGAGTCTTTCAACGGAGACGAATCACCATTCACCCGAGCAGTGGTCGAGGCACCTATGCCGAGTGATTTTCGGGTACCTCGGCTAGAGACCTATGATGGCCGAACTGACCCCCAGGCTCACCTGACCAAGTACAAGTGCAACATGGTGTTGCACGGTGCTGATGATGCTACCCTGTGCAAGTGCTTTGAGGTCACCCTTGCTGGGCCGGCCACAGCATGGTACAACTCACTGGCTCCTGGAAACATCATGGAGTTCCAAGAATTGTCCACTGCCTTCACACAGCAGTTCATCGGGAGCCGCCCAACGGCGAAGATGCCAGTCCAAATGTTCGACTTAGCGCAGAAAAATGGGGAAACCATTCGCGACTACGTCGAAAGGTTCAACAGGGAAGCGCTAAGTGTCCCAGACTTCAGGCCAGAGATACGAATCCTGGCCATGACACGAGGACTTCGGAGAGACTCCCAGCTGTTCTATGAATTCTCCAAGGATCCCCCCGACACACTCGGTGAATTTTACCGGAGAGCGGAGCAGCACATGACCGCCGAAGAACTGAGAATGGGAGGCCCGAGGCCTGAACATGTTCGCACCGAGGGACCAAGCCAGCAAACTCGCTACCCAGCTGAAACAGGGGGGCGTCCTCGGAAGTTTAAGGGAAGGAAGCCAATCGCCTTCACTCCCCTGAACACCACAAGGACGAACATCCTGATGGCGATGGAAAGGCAAGGAACTCAGATTCAACGACCGAAGGCCATGACCTCGGACAACAAGAAGAACATGAAAAAGTTCTGCCAATTCCATCGGGACCATGGGCATGATACCGAGGACTGCTTCCAGCTGAGGAAATACATAGAGACGCTAATAAAGCAAGGTCAGCTCCGGCGTTACCTGCGGATTCCCTCCCCGAAGGGAAGGAGGGAAGAAGAGGGAAAGGGAGATGACGAAGAGTACGACTCCGACAGACGTCGGAACCGAAGTCCGAAAAGGCGTCCCCCGCCCCCGGCAGGAGTAATACAAATGATCACAACAGGGCTGCCGTCGGCGGAAAGAAAAAGAAAGGCCAGAGAGATTTCGGTGATGGAGTATGGGAATCCATCGAAGAAGCTAGCTCGGAAGGATGGGTCCACTGTCATTTTCCCTCATGATGATCCATTGCTGATTATGGCAAGGATAGGAAGCTGGGACGTCAAGAGAGTATTGCTTGATGATGGCTCAAACGCAGACGTCCTATTCTCACACCTACTACCGAGCTTGGGGATATCAAGGAGCGACCTCAAGTCCGTCACATCTCCTATTTTTGGAGTGGGGCCGTCCGAACTCCCCGTCCTCGGGTGGGTAGATCTTCCTCTGATGCTGAAGGGAACTTCAGCAAACAACAAAAATGAGCTGTTTGCCTCCGTAATGACAAGGTTCATCGTCATCGATGTCCCTTCGTCATATAACGCCATTCTTGGAAGGCAAACGCAAGGAAACCTCCACATTCGCCCGGATGTGAAATACCTAACTGTCACCTTCGCCACCAAGGATGGAGATGCTGAGATCTTCATCGACCAGGGGGAGGTGAGAAAGGTGTTCGTAAAGGCGAGAAAAGCCCCAGTGACGAGCTGTGCGCAGACTACGGAAACGAAGGCTCTGCCCACACAAGAGTCAAAAGAACAAGGAACAGAAGATCTTGAGAAAGTAGGAACGGAAGAAATAGAGCTTGTCCCAGGCCGAAGTACCCGAATAGGAAAAAAAATGGCCAAAGGCGACAAGGGAAAACTTGTATCTTTCCTACTAATGAATAAAGATCTGTTCGCCTACTCGCCGAGAGACATGCCTGGGGTAGACTATCGCGTAATACAACATAGCCTTAAAGTGAGCCCAGAGGCAAAGCCTGTCCGCCAAAAGAAGCGAAGCCTCTCGGCACACAAAAACAACTTCGTCAAAACCGAAGTTCAGCACTTGGTAGATGCAGGCGTAATCAGGGAAGTCAAATACCCCGAATGGCTAAGCAATGTGGTCATCGCCACAAAAGAAGGGAGCAACAAGCTCCGAATGTGCATCGACTTCCGAAATGTAAATGATGCTTGCCCTAAAGACTCGTATCCCCTCCCACCGATAGATCAGTTAGTAGACTCAACCACTGAATACAGACTCCTGAGCTTCCTCGATGCTTTCAGTGGGTATCATCAAGTTAGGATGAACCCCGAAGATGAGGAAAAAACTGCCTTTATCACCGAAGTCAGTACATACTGTTATGTCAGAATGCCCTTCAGGCTCAAAAATGAAGGAGCCACGTATCAGAGGCTGATGAACAAGGTCTTCAATGACCAAATAGGGAGAAACATGGAAGTCTACGTTGATGACATGATAGTCAAAAGCAAGTTGCCCGGCAGCCATGTTGCCGATTTGGAGGAAACTTTCCACCAACTTAGAGCATTCGGAATTCGTCTCAATCCCGAAAAGTGTATCTTTGGCGTAAGTTTGGGCAAGTTCCTCGGGTTTATGGTATCGGAAAGGGGTATCGATGCCAACCCGGAAAAAGTCAAAGCATTACTTGAATTCTGAACTCTTGTAACAACAAAAGATGTGCAAAGGCTTACGGGGAGAGTAACGTCCCTTAGCAGATTCATCTCCAGGTATGGGGATCACTGCCGAGCATTCTTTAAGGTACTCACTAAGGTAGCGAAAAATGATGGCAACCTCGAAAACAATGACCATCCTTGGAACGAGGATTGCCAAAAGGCATGGGAAAGTTCAAAGTTTATCTGGCCTGGCTACCCACTCTTCGGCAACCTCGAGAAGGAGAACCCCTTGTGCTATACCTCGCTGTTGCTAAAAAAGCACTAAGCTCGGTTCTTGTGAAGGAAGAAGGAGTGGTGCAATGGCCAGTATATTACATAAGAAAATCCTTGCACGGCACTGAAATCAGGTATCCCCTACTGCAAAAAGCAATCTATGCCCTGGTACTAGCAAGCAGGAGACTGCGTCCATATTTCCAGGCTCACCCCATCATTATCCGAAGCAACCTACCTCTTCGGGATGTCATGAAGAGGGTAGACCATTCGGGAAGGCTTTCCAAGTGGTGCATAGAGCTTGGTGAGTATGACATTACTTATGAACCAAGGAAAGCAATAAAAGCCCAAGCTCTGGCAGACTTCATGGCCGAAATGCCTTTTGCCGAAGATGATCAATCGGACCTCGGCAAAAATGAGCCAGAGTGGACTCTGTTTGTAGATGGGGCCTCCGGCTCAGTACACCAGGGAGCTGGGGTAGTCATTCGCAGCCCCGAAGGCATGGAAGTAATGAAAGCCATCAAGTTCGGGTTCAATGTCACCAACAATGTGGCAGAATATGAGGCCCTCATAGCAGGATTGCGCCTTGCTAGAAAGATTGGTGTGAGAAACCTAAAGGCCCACAGTGATTCTCTGCTGGTGGTTCGACAGATGGCAGGGGATTACAGTGCAAAAGATCCAAATTTGGCAAAATACCACGAGCTCGTATAAAAGCTCATCCAGGAGTTCAATACAGTACATACTGAAAATGTACCTCGACGAAACAATGCCGAAGCAGACAGTCTGGCCAAATCAAAAAGATTCACCGAAGTACTAAGCCACCCGAGCATTGTGGTAATGAGCATAACAGCCTCGGAAGAAGGATGGGAAAATCCTATAAAGAGGTACCTTACAACCTCGGAGCTTCCTGATGACCCTCGCGAAGCGGCAAAAGTGCGAAGACGTTCCGGACGATATTTCTTAATAGGGGAAGAACTATACCGATAGGGATATGCAAGTCCATTGCAAAGGTGTGTTAGCAAAAAGGACACTCAGGTAATTCTCGAGGAAGTCCACGAGGGAATTTGCGGTGCCCACATCGGGACTGACGCTTTGGCAGGAGTAATACTCCGCCAAGGGTATTTTTGGCCCACATTAAGAAAGGACGCAAGACAATTTGTCCAAAAATGTGACAGTTGCCAGAGACACGCCAACGTTCAAAGGTTACCCTCGGAATTAATAACCTCGGCTCACTACCCCTGTCCCTTTGCAGTGTGGGGCATTGACCTCATCGGGCCACTCCCGACAGCACCCGGGGGAGTGAAATTCTGCGTGGTTGCAGTAGACTACTTCACCAAATGGGTGGAGGCAGAGCCCCTAGCAGCTATTTCGGCAAAGGATATACAAAAATTTGTCTGGAAAAGCATCATATGCAGATTTGGCATACCGAGGGTGATAGTTGCCGACAATGGTTCCCAGTTTATTGACAAAGGGTTCCAGGAATTCATCGACGACCTCGGAATAAAAATGCACTTCGCCCCGGTAGCTCATCCCCAGAGCAACGGACAAGTAGAGGTATCCAACAGAACCATAAAAGATGGTCTGAAAAAGAGATTGGGGGAAGCAAAGGGAAAATGGCCAGGAGAACTTCCTAGTGTGTTGTGGAGCTATCGGACGACACCCCGAAGGGCCACGGGTGAGACACCTTTTTCGCTCGTCTTCGGCACAGAGGCCATTATCCCTATCGAGGTAGTACGGCCATCAGTTAGAATACAAGTGTTCGACGAAAGAGGAAACGACCTCGGGTTGAGAACTAAGCTCGACCTAGTTGACGAACACAGAGAAGTGGCCGAGCTCAGAAGAAAGGCCTTTCAGCAAAGGGTGGCCATAAGCGCAAACCTGCATGTTAGGCCAAAAGGAATAAGGAAAGGAGACCTCGTCCTCCGAAAGGCCGAGTTTGAACCCCGAAAACCGTCCCATGGGGTACTTCGGCCGAACTGGAAAGGGCCTTACTTGGTCCTAGACGAGGTCCGAAAGGGAGTATACAAACTTGGCGACACCGAAGGGGGAGAACTGAAAAATACATGGCACTCGGATGCCTTAAAGAAATTCTATACTTAGGATTTTAGATGAGAAATTGTACAAGTTAGAAATTTTTTCTAAGTACAGAAGTTTTCCCCTATCTGAGAGAACTCGCCGAACAAAGCTGAAACACGCACTCCCGAAAGTCACGTTTTCCTTCCGAAGTTGATTGGGTTATATGCCCAAAAAAGGTGAAGTCTATCGAGTACGGCCGACGAGGGCAGGCTAAAATTTGCCTAAAGGAACTTCGCCAACAACGAACGTGTACCCGAATGTTGGCCGATGAAACGAGCAAAGTGTACCTTTCCGAAGTCCCCTGACCGAAAGTGGTCGGGACAACTGGGAAACAAAAAATTGCTCAAAAGACTTAACCAAATTATGAAGGAAAATTTATTGAAGAAGGTCTTGGTACAAGGAGAAGGTTACAAGAAGAAAAATACAAAGAAAAAGAAGAAGGCAAAGGCCCTAGAATATCTAAGGGACCCCGGCGTCATGGGAAGCTCCGGCTCCTGTGTCTTTGGCCGCTGCCTTCGGTGCAGAAGGAGGGGCAAACGGCAGGTTGAGGAGCTCGATTTTCGACCAAGTCCACCGAGGCCCCTCGGGAATATCCAGGGCAGCCAAGAAGGAAAGGTCGAGGTCCGGATATTTCTTCAGAACTTGGTGACGAGCTAGGCAGAAGCCGTCCTGAAAGGCAACCTTGGTCGCCTGAACGGCCTTGTCTTTCTCGACGTCCAAGTCATTAACCTCGTTCTGGAGATCTGCAACCTCCTTCTCCAGCTCCTTTATCTTCTTCTTCTTCTTTGAACCCTTCTTCAGCGAGTCGACCTTGGCTTGAAGTTCGGCGTTGTCAGCAAGGGCCTTCGTCAGGAGAGCAGCTTCTTCTTCTTTCTCCTTCCGAATGGCCTCGTTGGCCGAGGTCAAGCTCACAACCTTCTCGCCAAGGTCGGACATCTTCTTGGAGAAATCCTTCAAGAGCTCCTCTTGGCCCTTCAAGAATTCCTCCCGAAGCTTGGCAACCTCCTCCTTGGCTATCCGGCTTAACTCGGCATTTTTTACGACCGAGCTAGCACAGAAGACCCTGGCCTTCTCCAACTTATCTTCGGCCCAAGCTCGGACCGAAGATTGCTTTGCCGCCCAAGCTCAGAGATATCCACTATACCCCAGAAGCTGCAAAAAAAAAAAAGAAAAAAAAAAAGAGAGAGAGAGGGTACTCAATCGAATTTGCACAAGGAAAGCCAAAACATTTAGACAAAAAAAATGGGAGGGAAAATGAAGAGGCCTGAAGAACTACCTGGGCAGCATGCTCGGACACCTTGGTGGCAAGGGCATCCTCGGTGGTTCACTCCTCGGCAACTGCCTTGAAGGAAGCCTAAGTGCGCACGCCCCTTGCCATTTGGGGAGCCATTTCTCGGCAATCCTCGGAGAACAAATTCATGTCCTCCGTGAAAGACCAGAACGGCTCCCTTGGAACCTTGTCCTTCAGGACGTGGAAATCCCGAAGAGCCCGCATTCGGGCATGTTCAACCATCCAAGCTAAGGGCGCTAGTTCTTCTGCAAAAAAAAAGAAGCATACGTCTCGTCAGGCAAAACTCCTTGCCTGTCAAAGCTATAAGATTGCGAGTACTAAAAAGGGGATAAGAGACAAACCTGGCGCAACCTCAGCAACGTCGTCGTCGGAGTCCCGGATCTCCTCCACGTCGGCAGGGACATGTTTGCCTTTGTCCCTTCGGCGTCTTTCCAACTCCTCGGCAGAGGGACCTCCTGCCAAAGAGCCCAAAAGATCCGCCGACGTGGCAGGACTCAGAGAAGTAGCAACGGTAACCACCCCGGCAGGAACCTCAGCGGTAGTTTCAGGCTCGGCAAGAGTTTCAGGCTTGGTGGAAGTTGCAATGTCACCGCCGACCTCCGCCACATCCTCCGAGGGTGGAAGAAAGGTGTCCTTCTTCGCCTTCTTGGCCAAAAACGATCCGCTCCCAGTAGTTTTGCGCCTCTTGGATACGCTCTTCTTTGTTTGCTCCCCCCTTCTCAGCCTGACCGAGGAAGATGGACTTATAATAGGCAGCAGACTCATCGCCCATCTCTGAAAAAGAAGGAAAACATTAGTGTGAGTCCACACAGGTACTTATACTAAAAATTTTGAAAGCAAACTTACTTTCGAAAAAGGCTTCGTAAGTGAGCTCCCCCCGAAGGAGCTTCACTAGCCAGGACTCCTTCCCCTCGATGGCAGGAGCTGGCATGCCGAGGTTCGTCTTATGCTCCTTAACTACCCCCAACTCCCGAAGGACCTCCTCGGTCATGAGCTTCCACATGATAAGGAAGGGGTAGAGGGAGCGTGGAGGGACCTCGGCATCCCAGTCAGCGACAGCACGGATACGTCTGTCGAAGTCCGCAAACCTCGCCGCCAACTCGGGAGTTAGCAACTTCTTGGGATCCATGACATCCGTCTCCAGCTTTCCCCGAGCCCACTTTGTCGGAACATGCGACCAGGCCTCCGCCACCTTTAGGAAGAAGAACTTCCTTTGCCACCCTCGCCAGCTATCTTTGGTAGCGAAGGTGAACATGAATTTTTTGCTCCCAGATCCCCGAGGTAGCATGAAATAAAAGCCACCCTTTGGGACCGGATAGAGCTTGTAGTACTGCATGAACAGGATAAAATGGGGTTCTACCCCGAAGACCCCGCACATGCAGAGAAAGGCGTTGAAATAGCAGTATGAGTTGGGAGGAAGCTGATTCACGGCTATGCCATGAAATTGGCAAAAGTCGCAAATCATCTTCGCGGGGGGAAACCGAAGTCCGGCCTTCAGTTGGGCTCGAAAAACAGTAACCTCGTCGTCCCGGTTCATAAAGCTAAAGTGACCGAGGGGGGTAACCTTGTGGTGGCATAGGAGGGAAGGAAAAATTTGGTTGTCCACTTCTCTAATTTCTCAGAAGTGGAGCAACAAGGGTGAGACGCAAGAGGTTGCCAGCTCTCAGGAACAGTTGAAGACATGGTTGGCTAAAAAGAGACCTCGGAGAAAGGAAAAGCGACTTCAGGAAGCTAGAAAAAGTAATAAAACTAAAGAAACTTCAGAAATCAAAACCCATCGAAAGTTTTACCAAAATCAGGGTTTGAAGACACCGTCGTGAATGGTGGCCGGAAATCCCTCCGTCATGAACGCCGCCGCAAGAAAAGAGGAGAAAGGATGAAAACAGACGAGAGCAAAACGAGAACAAAGAGAAAACAAAAGAAGATTATGACGGAGAGAGGTTTATATAGACCGAGGAAGGGTAACCGAATCGATGTCATAATTGCCCCGCGAAGGCGAATCGACGCCATAACTGTTCCTCGCACGCGAAAAGAGGTGGCTGGTCTAACCGACGTGACCATCCTCCAACCTGTGTCTGCCACGTGTCAACCAGCTCGGCAAACTAGGCCATGCTTTCCAACACCCTGAAAATCCGGGCACGTCGCTCCAGACTGACACGCCTGGTTACGAGACACGACGGTTCGCTGAACAGCTGAAAAAGTAAAGAGATTGGGCACCTCGAGGACATCAAAGGGCAGACAGTGACGCCTGGCTGAACAGGGCAGGCCTTCGGACAGCGAAGTGCCTTTTCCGAGAATGTCACGATTCCGAGTCCTGAGAAGCGTCCCCAGAAAGTCTGCAAGCCGAAGTCCCACTTCGGCTTCCTGAGGGGGGGCATGTGATAGCCGAAGTACTGCATTCGGTAAGTCGAGTGTTACTCACAAGGAGTGCCTGTGGAGACCTCGGAAAGGATGAAGTCTGGCGCCTCGAGCATACGACTTCGGTGGCCAGCCAGCACCTCTGAGGATGACAGCTCCGACCTCGGAAAGATAGCGCGTCGCCTCCCTCGAGAAGCCGAACTACCTTTGGGGAGAAGGACCCGCCACTCTTGGCAGGGAAACCCCCCCCCCCCCCCCGAACAGGGAACTTCAGCGCTAGGGAATCCCCCGAACTACTAGCATGACCCCGGAAGAAAGGTCCTTGCTCCGAAGGACGTCCTCGAGTAAGGGGACCTCGGGGGTACGGCAGAAGCATTTAAGGAGCCTCTGACATGTCGCCCGCACACGCTACACGCCGCCCTCACATGCGCTCTGACACGCCGGGACAGTCCACGTCCTGTCATGTAGGGCTATGACTGCCCCAGCCCGTGGCCCGAGGAGCCTACAAGCGGCTGGAGGCCCCCACGCTCAGAAGGTACAAATTACATCCGACTGAACACGTGTCACGATCTGAGCGAGCCATACCCTCCTATATATACCCAGGAAATTGCATCACCAGGGGATCTTCTTTTTGGGACTCTCACGAAAAGAGATAACAGGCTAGAACTTCTAACCCTTAATACTTCTCTCCGCCTCCAAAGAGCTAACTTGGGCGTCGGAGGCTCCTCCCCGGAAAAAGACTCCGGGGACCTCTTAACCCCTGTTTTCTGAGTGTTTCAGGCAAATCCCCCAGGGAAACATACACTTTAGGCATTCTCCCTCGCTGGAAGTCCCTCTCGGAAGCACCATGTCACACAGCGAAGATGTTGCAGGGCATCACCAAAAATTCTCACAAAGGCATGTAAGCTAGCCTTGTTTCAAAAACCTACTTTTAATCCATGCAACGCATGCCTTGAATCTTGTTTCAGCCATATGTTGTAGTCATATGCATTGCTTGACCGTACATTAAATAATTTTCCATGCATGCTTTTGCCTTAAAGCATGCCTCTAAGCTTTATTTCAAATACTTGCTACCGTTTATATTCTTTATTTCATGAACATTTTGCTCCACGGTAATTCCATATATTCTTGCCATGTATGTATTCACACATTCCACTTTACTTTTTTCATGAACCAATCTTCTAAGTGTTCATGTATATAAAAAAAGCCACTTAACAAAATATCATGTAAATATTAATAAGCCTAACTAATAAACCTTAGCTCACTAATCCTTGGCTTCAATTATGGGTGTAACAATTGCCCAAAAGTATGCGTAGTTTTAGATAAAAGATTTAAGCACCAATGCTTAAGAATGGTGTAATACATTTAGGCAGAGGTAAAAGAGGAGATCTTTAGTTACTTGGTTATGCTTAGTATAAAAACACTTAGAGGACAAGATCATAATTTGGGCATGAGTGTGTGTAAAGAGATGAAGTTAACTTGTAAATATATGATAACTTGAAAAACATTTAATTTTCATGCATTCCTAAGTGCTAGTGAAATCACTACGAGGGGACATTGAACCCTACCGTGGTTGGGGTTTGACTCTCTATGCTTACAAACATACTGTTGGTAATTCATATGTTCGTTGTTGAAATACCAATGGCTAAATATTGAGCTGTTGGTAATTTATAACTCCAGGTCACTAGTAATAGAATTGTTGGTAATTACTATGATCCAAGGTTAGAACATTTATAGCACCAGTCAAATTTGTACCAATGCATTAAGCTGTTGGTATTTACCAACGGCTTGAACCATAGGAAAATTGACAATGGTTGAAGACGTTGGTAGATACCAACGACTTGCACCATTGGTGAAGAATTAATGGTCTAGGTCATTGGTAGTTAACAATGAATGATCCATTTCCAAAAATTTTGTGGTTTTGATTAGAAATTAACCATATTAATTACAATTTTGATAGGCAACATACACATCCAGTCAAAATAGTTCACACTAATATTAATACATCAAAAATGAAATTGATATTAGGTCATACTTTATTGTAATGTCTGATCTAAATAAGTCCTCAACAATTCCTACAAGTCCAAACACATGATTATCAAAAAATGCTAACAAGTATTGTAGTGTACGAGTTGCATGACCTATAAGATTTGAACTAAATCTCTTTTATGATTAGATAATGAACCTTGGAATGATTCTATGTTTGTGAATGATATGCTCTTAATTAGTCATATTTTCATTACACTTTTCCTTGGCATTTGCTTGCTTCTTAAATATTCATAAATAAGATTTGGTACTTAATTGCTTTATATTTTTATTTTAGGACACATTGTAGTCCAATGGAAGAAAGGAAGAAATATTAAGCTAGATGTAAAGAATTCAAGTTGGAAAATCTTATAGACCCAAGGACATGACTGTGTGAATGGCCATGTGAACACCCTAACTTGGAAATTTGTTGGATTCTTGAAGTACATGGCCATGTTCAACTTTAGACACCAATGTTTGGTGTACAACCATGTGAATGAACTACATGCCTATGCTACCAGCCTGAAGATTATCTTAGAGGAGAAAGAAGAGTACACGGCTATATGGAACAACACACTCTTGTTTACTTAATCTTTTACAGGTTTTTTGTGTCTAGTAAATGTACACAGCCAGCTGCATAGCCATATATGTCCCTATGTGCCACTGTTTTATATATAAAGCAAAGTGTCTTTAGTAATAGAGAGAGATTTTTAGATATAAGGTCATGTTAGATTAGTACATAGCTTACAGTTAGCTTATAATAGGCAAAATAAGGTAGATGGAGATAGCTTTTTGGTGATCAACCTCATATCCATGCATCAAATTGGAGATTTCTTGATGATGACAGGAGTTTAGAGATGGATTCTTCAAGTTTCAATTTTTTTATGGATTCTTCAAGTTTCAATTTTCTTTCATTTTGTTAGTGTTTCATTTATTTCATCAATTTCTAGCACAAGCTAAGCATCTTTTATGCTTAGATTGGATAAAACCTAGAATGATTTCATGTATATGACTTATTTGCACTAATGGAATATAGTATTCTTGTGATACATTCCATGTGCTCAATCTTATTATTTCAATAGTTACTAGCCTATTGGTAAAGGTCATCAAAGTACTTCCCCACATTCAGATGCAAAGGTAAGTAAATCCCAACTATAACCCTAAAAAAATTTTGTTATTAAACATGTCAGGCAACAAAAGTAAGCTACATAAGGGTTCTTGAGTGTTAATTGGTACTTAAGAGTTGTAAGGGAAAAATAATAATTTTGACCCAAGCCAATGGCATGACCAAAATTTTGGTGAAACTATAGTGATGTCAATGAAAGTGACTAAAATTTTTAGGACCATAAGTGTTGTGAATCATTAGAACCAACAAGTGCCAAAGAAGGGCTTGTTTACACCAAATAAATGAGTTGAGGGCATAAGTGTTTGAATGGTTTTGGTGTGATTAGCTTAGGGGCTGAGAAGGGAGATTAGGATTATTTCATTTTGGGCTAAAAAGAATCAGTTAAGGATTAAAGAAAAACTTAAGCAATATTAATTGGCTTAAGTAAGTTTAAGGAGGTTGGATTGTTAGAGATATTTAGGCAAGAGAAGGGCACTATTCATGTTTTCCTTCCATGAGCTAAACCTGTTCCCACCTCACAAAATGGGAGAATTACAAGTGTGTCCTAATGGCTAAAAACCATTATATTGTGTTATTCTCACCATAGTGATTGTAGTGTGGGGGGTAAAAGTTATGATCAACACCTCCTTAAAAGTGTTCCAAGTTGGTAACTTGGTCCCCAAGAAAAGCCTTAAGGATTGCTTGTTTGTCAAGCAACCTATGGACTTTTTTGTAAGGTTTTAGAAATTCGGGTACTCAATTACAAAACCTTCACAAAAGAGATTTGGAGAGTTATGGGAAGGATATGAATGGTATGAAAGTGCTATTGGAGGACCAAATTGCTTATGGAAGACAACTAAGGACAAAGAAAACACAAAAAGGCATAAGAGACCTAAGTGTTCTAATGTAGGCCTTAAGATGTGTATGTATATGACTTAAGTCAAATGAAAGTTTTGTGAAGTTATCTTACATAAGGAGGGCTGCTAAAGGAAGATAAGGATGGTCAAATGTGGGCCAAGAGATTAAGACTAAGAAACCATAGTCTTGTAGCAAGGAAAATGACATAAGACAAGTTTAAGACTACTTAAGTGTGTTTAGTGTACTTTTGACTATTTAAGTAGTCAAGACCACCTTTGCTTCTCTAAATTTCGGCCTCCACCAGAAAAAAGAAAGCCATCCCTCTCCTCCACACTTCCTCCATAGCCACCATACCTTCAAACTCAAAACTACTTGCAATTGAAGTCAAGGAAGCACAATTGGAAGCTATTTGGTGCTATTGCTGGAGTGCACCTAGGATCAAGCTCCAATTTCAGCATACCCATCAAGGTAAGGGTTCTCTTGCTCTCATGGGTGTTTTTTGTATTTTCAAACATCCATGGAGCTATGGCTAATCTTGGAAGAGAGCCATGAGCTTGATGAACCAAGCTTATTGAGGGGAGTGCACTTATTGAAGGTTTTGTGACCTATTGTCAAGTGCACAAAGATGGCAGTGAAATGAGGGTTTCTAGAGCCCAAAGTTAGTACTAACTACTGTTAAAATCCTCCTAAGACCAAGCATTAGCTTGAGGAGGGCTGCCATAGTGATTTGGTTATGTTTATTATGTGTTTTATGGACTAACCTATGGTATATGTTGCTGCCACATTTCATGTGTTTGTTGTTTGTGTTTGGCTGCTGCATTTGGTTGCTATATCTTGTATATATGCATTGTGGTTTTTGTTTTTTAGTGTCTTTGGATGCAGGTTTTAATGATGGTTACATTTCCGATTGAATCCAAGTGCTATCCTTACTAAGTTTCTCAATGAAACTTACTCCCCTCAATTCTGTCATTTCAGGTCCAGCAGAAAGATCACCTTCAAACTAACCTTTGTAGTTTGATTTTTGATCTGAAATTTCAGGTATATGAACTTCCATATGTCTAGTTATGATCTGGAAAGTTTGGTTATTTTAGGAGCACATTTGGTATTTTTAATGGTGGTACTTATTGTGTTGTGCAGCAGCTATCCAGCATCCTGTTTTTGGAGTCCATTGTGTCTCAGTACCTCCTGTAACCTATGGTGCGTGTTTAGCTGAGTTAAGACCATATTGTAGTGAATGTATGCATTTACATGTAGTGTATGTAAAATGAGACAAGTATGAGAACATGTGAGTAATGTTTTGGCTATGTAAGTGATGTGGTGCAAAGCTGCCTAAGTGTGAATGATGGGCTGCTTACTTGTAAATTCTGTTTTGACCACATAAAGTTGTTAAAATAAAGGGAATGTAATTCCTATGTGTAATGCACAAATATGGGATAGCCTTGGAGGGCTTTCCCCTTGTGAATGAAGTGTTTGCATGGTTTGGAAAAATTGTATGGGCAAGATGGTCCAAAAGTTGCCAGAATTTCGACTTTGGAACTAAAGTTTAATATCTCCCTGTGTAGAATAAATCTTGGTATGAAATTTTTCCCACACCTAGAGGACATCCAGAGGGTTAACTGGGATTTGCAATTTCTGGATTTAGAGCCATGTAGCCAAAGATATGATGTTACAAAATTGGCTGAGTTACTGTTCATTTGGTCAGAATTTTGTAACCAACTTCAAAAATCCATAACTTGGTCCATAGGTGGGCTATTGATGTAAAACAAAATTCCTTAGTTTTCTCTAAGTCTCCACTTGATAATGGAGCAAATAAAACAGGGGTTATGTGGCTAGAATGATACATTTTATTACTGGAAGTTACAGGTGCAGTAGCTGGTCACTAGAACTTAAGACGATTGCCTAATGTGTGGAAGCCAAAACTAAGACTTGTGCTAGTGTTTTCCTTCTTAGCTTCCATAGTGTGCATAAATGTAAATATGTGTGTTATGGTTAGACCAATATTCATGCATTTACATAGTTCTCAAGAGGGTCACTTGAGTATGTACACTAGGGGTGTTGTTCTGATGACCTACAGGACACACCAAACCTGGGAGTTTAAATGCACAGTTTTGGCACCATAACTAGACTACCCCAGAGTGGTAAACAAAACCTATAGCTCTCCTAACCCTTGCCTCATACTAATCAATCCTTCAATTTGGCCCAAGTTTTGCATGAAATTAAAGCCCTTAAAGCTATCGCAATAGGCCCCAAGTAAGATTTTGAGCTATTTTGGTTCATTGGAAGAATGCTTGCTTGTTTCTAGTGGTTTTGAGCTAAATTCATGAGGTAAGCCAATTCTTAAGCTATGGGTTAGTTCTAATGGTATCAATGAGTTAGAAATGGTCTTGACAAAATGATTGTGGTGCCCCTTTTGCAAAGAAATTGGAATTGGAATCCATTGGATCTAGGTTGAGCTTGAAGTGAATAGTTGCTTGAATTTATGGAAATTATCCATTTAAGGTAACAGATTTAAGTTAAAGTTGTTAATTTGATGCATTCTTAAGTTTTTTTTTGTTCTTGGAAGTAGGTTAGGTTGAGCCTAAGTTAATTGGAAATGGTTTAGGAAAGGTTTTAAACCAAGTTCTACGAGTTGGGCGGAAGGTGCATTTTCCAAGTGGTGCAACACACACCATAGGGTGATACATTCACATTACAGCATCTCACAATTGTGTGAATGCACAACTAGATGGTGTATATACACAAATTCCATAAATTGGTCAAAACTTGTGATGTGTACGCATCAAGGGGCTGGTGTGTTCGCATCACCTATACACCTAAAGGTTAAGTGTTCTTAAGGTCCGAAACCACTTTCTAAGGCCTAGGCAAGGTCTTAACAAAGCTCATAGGCACTCCTAAGACTAAATCATGCATCAATAAGAGGGAAATAATTAGGTGATTAAGAGGGCTAAGTGTGTGAATATGCTTTATGCCTTAAGGTGAAAGAAGGCACTAATACAAGACTAAAGAATGTTTGTGTTCTCCAATGGCCAAGGATTGAGGTTTTGGACCTCTAGTATTGGAGTATATCCTAATGGTTTAGGTTTTCTAATGGCCCAAAGGGTAAGGTTAAAAACCATCGGGCATTAGGCAAACTCTAGAGTTCCGACCAAGTTGACAAGCTTAGTAACTGATCCATTAAGGTTCATGAGTCAAGTTCTATGAAACTTGGCAAAAGTGTAGACACTAAGATTGTAAACTAGCACAATAATTAAGGGGATTAGGTGGGTAAAAGGTGAGTAAGTGATGACTTATTCTAAGTGGCCCCTCAGACACGGGTAAGGTTTGAGTAGGCAACCGTCTACTCTAAGGTGGCCCATAAGAGGACTTCATGGGGTTTGTTTAAGAACTAAGTTCAAATATGTGGGCCAGTATCTAAGTACGGTAGCCTTTTGAGCTCATAGCAATCAAGAGCACCATTGGATGTAAGAAAATACTAAGCACATTAGCTTATGCATCCAATCATCCATCCATACATTACATTGTATTATCATTGTTTGTTACTTATTTTGTGCTTGTTTTATGTTGAGTTGTATGCTTTGTCGATTTGTTTGTGTATATATACTACTTTGCATGCTTACACATGTTTTCCTTGCAGGTGCCAAATCCTTTACTGATTACTTTTGAGTGCTCATCCCCTAAGTGTTGCACAAGTACTTACGAAGGTAGTTAGGCCTAACAATTGGTAAAGGGTGACTATGAGTTCTAAGTTTTATTTGTTGTAAAGGTACTCTCTAAGTATGAATCTTGCAATTAATGAATATTTATAATGTAAGTTAGTACTAACCAAGGTATTTTCCTTTCAACTTTCAAGGCTAAGTACACATAGGGAAAGTGTGGCTTGCCACTTAAAGGTAGCTTGCTTGAGTAGAAACCTAAGGATGGAGCTTAGTAGATATTATTGCCTCAATTATATGCATGTAAGTTTTTATACTAAGTGTTGCCTCTACTAGTTTCTATTGGTGTATATAACACTACGGTTACATTTAAGTGCATACAAGGTTAAGATGTATGCACATAGTTATTGGTTGAAGTTAAAGCAATTATGGAAATTATGTGTTGTTTTATTTTAACTTATGTTTTAGTAATTGGCATGAATGGTTTTCTTCATTTTTTTTATTTAGTTGTTATTGCATAGCCAGGGTGATGCATGCATATTTTCTATATAGGATAGGCTAAGTAACTAGTTGCATGTAATGATTTAAAATATTTTACAAGTAATAGCTAGCAAATTATAACCTAACTGAGGTCATAGTTCCTTAATGCCTACTAGTGGTAGGCAATTTAGGGCCCTAGGACCCTATTTCGCAACACTATTGATTTAGCATCGAAACTTGAGCATGTTTAGTGAGAACTTGTACAGTTGATTTGATCATCACATGGATAAAGTAAACTGTATGCAAGTCTAGAGATAGGCAAACGTAAGACTCCAAGTCTAAGGTCAGACTTAGTGGTGTGATCTATAGAGTTAGTAATGCCTCGCTGGGGGTTTTTGCTAGGAAGTGATTCCAATCAATGAACTTGGTGCTTGGATTTTTCTACCTTGAGAGAGCAATATAGCTACCCTAGGAATCTCGATGGTCTAAGCATCCTTGTCCTCATCTAAGTTGAATTAGGAGTATCACAAGGAAAACTCTAGGTTGATTCATATCTAAGCACATATCTACATTGTGGTTGATCTTATTCATCTAGTTCTTTGTTGCTTTTGTTGTTATTTACTTTAGTATTTTAAATTTCCTTAGTTAGTGGTCACTTCAATCAATACTTGTTTTGTTAGATAGTTAGTGGTCAATACAATCAATATTCATTTTCTTAGACTAAATAATAGGAAAAATATGAGTAATAGTACTCATACCAGGTCCTATTGAAAATGACCTTGATATTTACCATACAATGCTATAGAATGATTGGTGCACTTGTGGTTAATTCATCGTAGTTTCATTATTCTTAGGTTGGGAACACATCAATCACTTATTTGCTTTAGTGGGATATAGTATATCTTGGGATTCACTCTATGTGTGCATAATGTTTTTAATTTGATAATTGCTAGCCTAATGATTCAACAACTATTTTTTAGTATGTTAATTGATAAATTGTATGTTTGATTTGATCATCAATTGGTGAAGGTACAAGTCTAGAGATAGGCCAACAGAAGACTCCCAAACTCGGGTCAAACCAAGTAGTGTGACTTATAAAGTGGTAATGCATTGTTAGGACTTTACTTAGTAAGAGATTTTGGCTTATCAACCTGACAATTGGTTTGGGCTACCTTGAGAGA
Source organism: Aquilaria sinensis (assembly GCA_005392925.1). Taxonomy (NCBI): domain Eukaryota; kingdom Viridiplantae; phylum Streptophyta; class Magnoliopsida; order Malvales; family Thymelaeaceae; genus Aquilaria; species Aquilaria sinensis. The sequence goes on from SMDT01001820.1 coordinate 23,148, forward strand.
ATATTTTGACAATTCTAGTAGTCTCCATGATGTAAGTTTGTTATGTTGCAACTAGGTTTGGTTGGGACTAGTACAAGTCAGTTCTAAGGGGCTTCATATCTAAGCATGTTTTCCATCAATTCTTGATTCTCTCATCTATTTCTTATTGCTTGCATTCACTCATCCGCATTAGTATTCTTAGATTTAATGCAAGCGATGCTAGTTATTGCCGATTAGATAATAAGAAGGAAGTAATAGTACTCATATGACTCATAGAGTACACCACTTGATACTCCCCACAACTATATTATGAAGTGATAAGTGCACTTGCCTTTAGTTCCTTGTAGTTAAAATTTCATAGTTAGGTTCAGAATGCATTAGTTCTCTAGCAAACCAACATTCAAGACCGCAATCTCACCATTATCATTATCTTCTCAAATAAAGATATATTTGACCTTAACGTGTTTAGTACACTCATTTCCTTCTATGCCCAATTTTTTTAACTTAAGTTAACTTAATAAAAAAATAATTTATTTTTCTTTTTACATCCTTTTTCCTATAACTAATTTTATTTGAAATTCAATATTATATAAGTATAATAATTCATTCAAAATAAGATTTCATATTGTTATTAAATTTTTATAAATTTTTATTTTTTAATTCATAAAACAATAAAATTTCAAAAAAATCTAATAATATAATAAAATGTTTACAATCAACAGATTATTATGCCAAAACAATACTAGCTTTCAACTGACATTGATTCTAGGAAAAAATAATGTAAAAATAAAAGTAAACCATTTTGGATTAAGTTGACTTAAGCTAAAATGAATAAGTGATAATCATTTGTTAGTAAACTATCACTTCGACTATCACAATATATCTATATTCGGTGATAATCCTAAGTAAGCTTTAAATAAACATTCCTAAGTCAAATTGCTTCCTTCATCACTTTAGTAATTGCCATACACTCCACTAATATAGATGAATGAACAACTACTTCTTACAAGCAAGCCTTCTAGCTGACATCATAACCAAGGAATGTGAACATATACCCTTATGTGATCATCAGGTATAAGATGAACCATGTATCAGAATCCACATATCCAACCAATCTAGCTCTAGAATCACCAAACTCAAGACAAGCTATATTCATAGCTTTTAATTATCTTAATATGCACTTTACCATTTGTCAATGCCTTTTTCTCGAATAAGGCATGTAATGGCTCACAAAACTAAGCACATGTGCTAAGTCATAGCATGTGTAAACTATAATGTACATAATCCTCCAAATGGCACTAGCATATGGCGTTTTCTCCATCTTATCAATTTTTTCATTTGTGGTCCATTGACGTGATGATAGCTTAAAGCGTGCAGTAAGAAGAGTATAAATTAGCTTAGCTTGACACATGCCAAACCATTATAGAACTTTACATACATAACCTTCTTATGAAAAGCAAAGCTCCCTGGTCTTATGATCTAGCTTGATCTACTTCCCTAGGATGCATTTTGCTACACCTAAATCCTTCATGTCAAATTCTACACCTAATTGTGTCTTAATCTTAGCAATTTTTTATTTCTTCCCTGCCTTGATTCATATGTCATCCACGTAAAATAATAAATATATGAAGAAAAAATTTCAAACATTCTCATGTAAACAAACGAGTCATGACTACTTCTTATGAAACAAAGATTCAAAACACACATATTAAAACATTTACACATTGTTAAGGTGATTGCTTGAGACCATATATACCATTTCATATAAATCTAGCTTTATATCATGATTCTTCAAATCCTAAAATTTCTTCCTTCTTCTCGAACACTCATTTGCATTTGACTACCTTTTTACCTTTGGGTAGTTTATCTAATGTTCAAGTATCATTCTTTGCAATTCTATCTGAAGGCCAAAGGCACTAGGGTACCTTGGAAGAATGGCGGTTGTGGTTACCTAGGTGCATTCACAAAAGAACAACCTTATACATGGGTTCCTTATGGCTACCTCAGTTATCACCTTGGCATTGGCACCTCACCCTCATAGTAAACACCTTTGACTAATTCATAGGATAGGGTCCTTAGCCAACACAGGAACCATGGCTAATTCATAGGAAAGGATCCTTAGCCAACATAGGAACCTTGTCTGGAAGAAGAAATGCTACCTCATTGAGAGAGAGGTATCTCGGAAAAAGGTCCTTAGCCTAGAACTTCCGTATCCGAACTTCAAAATGATGGAGGAAGATACAAATTTCAAAAAGCTCCTTAATTATTGGGACAATTGCCACCACCCCAACTTTTAAAATCATCTACCCTTCCACTAAAAATTGGGCAACAAGCCGTCTAGGTTGTTCCAAACCATACCAAAGCAACACAAGCAGATAGTCCACAATAAGAATAGTCTGTAAAACGGAAAACAAAGAGGCTCTGAGTAAATTTAGTGAAGTTAATCAGAAACAAAAGATCAAGAAACCGATTCGAAAACCTTAACCCAACCTCTTGACTCTTGCCGCCAACTAGAGCTTCCTCCTTATCTTCTATAGCCTTCTAAATTTCATCATCCTTGTGTTTTGATTCTCTTCCCCTTCCTTGCCCTTCTTTATGTCAAACTCCTCTTCTATCTCCCATGGCCATCACACTTTCCTTCTAGTCTTTATACACCTAGATTCTGCCCAATCACTTGATTGTTCCCTTAGTAGCATAACACAAAGAATCTATGAGTTATGTTGATGACCTTAAGTTTCATTTCTTTAAGACATTGGATCATGCATCTTCTAATTGATATTTCCTTTCATTGCTTAAATTCTAGACTCTTTTAGACATCGAAGTGGATAAGGAAGGCAACGATCTTCCAATGAAAGCCAAATGATCAGAAGAAGCCTAGAAACAGACTGAGAAGGAGATAAATGATTTTGTTGCCATTGCCAAAGAGACCAGTAAAGAAGGAAGATATTACTTTATAGCTATTTGGGTTGATCATGCAAGATTTCCCTAATTTGATTACAAATGATTATTTTATATTACTTGTTTCTTCTGATGTCCCTTGTGTTCTTGGTCACAATTGATGTAATTTTTGGAATTTTAGCTATAATTCTTCTTTCTTTATATTTGATTTTAGCTAGTCCTGATTCTTGGGCATGGTTGATGAGGTAACAGAGGTGAGGTCTTCGCTTGAGGCAAGGGGAATCTCATTAGATACAAAAGATTGGGGTTAAAGTTTTTTATGGAATAAAGCTAGGAGGGCAAAACAAGCATCTTCTCTGTTCATGATAACAGTGGATGACAAAGTTAACTTTTAATAGGTAACTGTAGATATTTAAAATAGTGGAGATAAATGTGTCGGTTGAATAAACATCAGGGGTTTTAGTAATTTTCCATTAACTACCAATGTATCTAGCAATTACAAAAGACTAGACTAAGAGACAATTGTATTAATAACCATAGTGACCCAAATGTAAGGGAGTCTAAAGCTAAAAGCTATATGTCTAGCCAATGTAGGATAAATGGAGATATAAGAAATCTAAGGTATAATGCATCTTTTCTAAAACTACATGGGACAAACAGTTAAAACAAAAATTAAGGAATACACAACAATAAGTATAAAAATAGGCAAATGTTATTAGCAATGCTCCTTAGGTAGCAATATACAACTCTTACGTATAGTAAAATGTTGGGAGGCAAGAAACATCATGTTGCATGAGAAAGGAAATTTCAGCTTGTCCAATCAAATGAAACTAGTCACATTAATCAACGATGTTAAAACCTTAATGTATCTTCCATTGATATCCAAATACACTTACACATTATGTTCAAAGAAAATAGGTTCCACTCACTTTTGTGTGAGGAGATAAACCGAATTACATATACATCTCCACCAATTAATGTTGAGGATGGTTTCCTTTGGTCGTCGGAGAATCACTCAGCCATTTTATTTGTAACTATACTCCCCACAAAAAAGTCCAAGAACAACGAGGTAATGATAAACTTTATACCACAATATAAGAAAAACTTGATCTACAATTTATATATATTACACAAATCTACCTTAGCATAGCTCACCAAAGTATATGGTGTCCAAAAATTTTCTTTATTCCAACATTTGAGATGAAAGAATCAAACTTAGTGATGTTGAAAACACCTTGTTCTTTTTTTCTTGGATATTTTTCACTTGATGCATACCAAAATTTGTAGAACTTGATTAAGTGGTTGTTCAATTTAACATAGTTGAATCCTCCATTTGGTTTATTTCATAAATCATAAGGCTAGCCCATAAAAATATCACTAGCTTTTTGAAGGTAATATCTTCGTTTAAAGGAGGAAATGGATTCCTGAGCCATAAGACATCTGTATCCTGAAGTATAAACAACTCAAATTATTGCAACATAGTGTTAAGTTTACTTAAAATTGAACTTAACTTGACCTAATAATGAACAAAAAAAAGGCCAGTATATAGCTCAATTTAAGGACTTGAGTTTATCTCAACATTGGGTCTACCTCATCCTTGTTAATTATGGCTAGGAAAGCATTAGCCAACTTTTCTACAAACTGATTACCATGGATATGTTAATCCAATTAAGTTATCCTAGAAGAGTACATTCAAACAAGGATCCCAAAAAATTTCCAAATTATATCTTAAACAATGAAAACTAGCTAGCTATTGTGCTTTTTTTTTTTTATGTAGTTTGCATCTCATTTTACAAATTTTACAAGATTTTGCACTGGGAGAAGAATCCTTTCACGTCAACGGAGACCTAAACCTATAAACAATGGAAAATTTAGAATATTTTTAAAGTGAGGTCCATATATCAGTCTAAAGTACAATTAATCCTAAAATTTGAATTGATTAAAAGCTAAATTTCAAAATATACACAATTGTATAAAGATGATATATCTCTTGTAACCATTCTCTTGCAAACTTTTGTGTAAAACAAACACAACTGTCCAAATAAAAGTTCTTTAAGTTAATTGTTAGTAGTATACATGTAAATCAATAATATTTTGAGTAACCTTTAGTTTTAACTTGAAGCAAATTATTAAAATTATATTGATTTTCAAAACAAAGTATTTTTATGCTTTGCATTTAACTTTAAATTGAATAAATCTTCAAACTATTTAGAATTTTTAAAATGAATTTTAAAAGAAAAATGTTGTTACTTTTATAGGTAAAAGGTTAGATATTTAGTTAATTTTTCAAAAAAAAATTAAAGTTCTTCTCTGACATTCATATGTGGATTGTCTATAAATATGCAGATTCTAATTTTTTAGAATAAAATAATCCAAACATAATAGTGTTTATAATTTCACACTAGAAAATGAAAATAGCATATTTCTTTGACTACATTGACACTTCTATTAAGGATTAACATAGTTTGTTTGAAACTTTTAAGCTTCATTTGTGGAGTTCAATGACTATAGACTGACTCATATATTATTGAAGGGCTAACTAAAACAATTAAATAAAACACAAGAGCTAATTGCTTTTAAGCCATGATTTTAAGATAAGAATGAAAAAAATATATAGTTTGTAGTAATTAGTGACTCAATTTTTTTTAAAATTTTCCTTTGTGTGAATATATTACTTCCTCTGTTTTACAAAAATTGATCCTTTTACTATTCACAGTAATTAATTTATGATTTTATTTTTTTCAAAATTTAATATAAAAATATGAATATTTTATATGAAAATGAAACTATTCAATTGTTATCTTCTAATAAATTCTCTTATTTTTAAATTGACTTTCCGTGCCTACTTAGGAGTAGAAACCAACATATAATGAATTATAAAGGTTGGGTACTAACTTGCAATAAAATGAAGGGTAGGGATCGATTTGCAACAGAAACTAAAGGTTTGGGACCAATGTTGCTATTTACCCAATATTTTAATCCAAAGAGACGTAAACCTTAAATTAGGATCCCCAAGTAAATCAAGTTATCAATCAAGCAAGGCTTCATCTATGGAGAAATTTTTCGTAGATATTTTATCATCATTGAATATTTTCAAAAATTAGCCTACTAGTATCCTAAACTATACTAGTCGCTTTTAGACATATATGTAACACTCCTATATCCCACATAGGTGAATTATAGGAAGTCTTATATAAATATATAGACTCCAATTCCAGAACATAATCACCTATTGCTTATCATTTTTTAAATGATAGCCCATGTGGTATTGACAAATATTTCATTAATCGATTCTGGACTTGACTCGTTATAAATGGTATTAGACGCTAATATCAAACAATGTCTATATCTATTGTTTGATCATTAATTATTCATTAAAGAAATAAAATCAAAGGCATGCCCGTAACATAGATAAAACAAAAATAAATAAAAAGAACCATATTTAGTACCGTGAAAACGAAATTGTATTCTATCGCAAGAATATGTCACAAGAAAATCAGTCCTCCTCCACATCATCCTCACGTAAGATGGGGTCATAAAGTATGTTTCATCATGGAGGTCAATCCCCTATGTGGGAAGTGCAGAACAATACTCATGCAGTTGTTTACATCCTGCAAATGTCTTTAGATCAAAGGCCACCACCACCAAGTGTTTCCTTTGTGTCGTACCCTGTATTAAAGCTTTTAATGAAGAGGTCGAATAATGAGCCAGGAACTGGCCATGCTTCATTTAAAGTTGCTAAAATAATTGTCTTTTTTTCACAGGCAGCCTTTTCCAAGATGCTCTCTAGGCTCCGGTCCTTGGATACCTACAACATTTCCTGCATAAAAAGTGAAGGGCTTGCTAGAAACTTTATCCAGGTCTGGTGGGTTTAGGCCTTTCAAAAATTAATATTATCAGAGCTTCGGAAGCAGAAAACAGGAGAAATTGAACGCAAAGAAGCAAATGTAACCTGAATTAAAATGCAAGGCAACATATACTTACAGGATCAGGAACATAACTGACATAAGAAATCCAGGAGAAAGAGGTAGCTGAGAGTCATCTTGAAGCGAAGTGAGTGAACATTGACGCGTACGTACTCTTGAAGAGGACCAAATCAGAGGAAACAAGAGCAGCGATGATGATGATGACGGTGATCGGCAGATGAGCATGATGATGGATTTGCACGAAAAAGAGCAGGAGAAGGGAACGCCAACAGTATGCCTCACAGTGGCTGCAGAGATCGAAGTCACTAGATTAACATGAACAATAACAATGGAGAAGAAGAAAAAGAAGAAGATGATGATCATGATGAAGACATGTGTGGTGAGCAAGGTAGCTAGGACATGTGTGTTGGTGTGGTTTTATTGGCTTTTGGCAGTGACCTGGATGACAACTTTCTTGGGAGCATCTCTAAACGATTGTTTCGGAGGACTTGTGCCAAAAATGTCGAATCTCTTGGCCAGCCAACGATAAAAACGAGGTACGTAGCGAACGATCAAAACCTGCGAACAGATTTTTTTCCTTTAATCTGGTTCAAATAAGATTTTCATTCGTTCTAATAGATATAGATTGTTTGCGTTAAAAAAAATTTTTAATATAAAATCCGGATTTCATCTTTGTGTATGGAAAAAGCTCCTTTAAAAGAGTTTGCTATATGTATGTTATATAATATCGTGAGAAGATTAGTTTTTATTTGCTTGGTGAATTAGGTATACTTAGCAAGAAGGGTAGCTTTTATTTGTTCAAGTCAAGTTTAGATCAGGTTATGAAGATTTGGGATTAATCAACTTAACATAAATTTAGGTTCATGTTTGATTATTTGGGTTTGCATTGATTTTAGATGGAGTAGATTTCAAATTTGGGTTAAGTTGGGTCAAGTTTGTTTAAATTTCAATCTAATACAGGTTAGATTAATTTTAGCCTTGAGTAACTTTATATCCTGTTGTTTGGGTTTCGAGCCAAACTCGGATTGACATATCCCACTTAATAAAGAGCCACAAATTCTCATTAAGAGTAAATGCTCAACCATCAATCATTACAGGATAAATATATTTACACCATGAGGATGGAGGTGAGAAATAGATCTCTAAAAAATGATGCATCTCCCAATGGCTACACTTTATTTCATTTTTCCCATTCAAAACTCAAGCCTCAGGATCTCTGATTTTTTGGTTGGGTATCCTTATAGGAAGCTTCATTCAATTTATGCTTAACCCAAACCTCTCAATATAACCCTCTTAATCTTTGACTTCGATCGAAGATTTTAAAAAATATTAATGACAAAGGTTACGGTGCATTAGCCACACGCCACAAGTTACTAGCAATGATGTCCATGATTGTAGGTGGTGATAAGCATTGAGCACAAATTTCATTTCTCATAATTTTTATTTTCAACCAACTTACATCCTGTTGCCAATAAATTTTTCAGATACTTAAATTTGTGATTCTCATCTCATGGGATTCTCAAAATACTTCAATGATAGTGCACACATTTATGATTTCCCATCTTATGAGATATTTTTATATGCTACAATGAGTATGCACACATGTAAATCACAGTCTATCTTACTTTTCATAGTTGTTTAGTAAACATGCGTTTCTTAAAGAGCATAACTAGGGATCCATCTTTTTCCTTTTGTATTACTTTCATATAGTGTGCATTCTCAATAAGTGGGGTCCATCTCATTATTGCATTTCTCGAGACTTGAGTATGTCATATAAGACAACTCTTTCTGGGGTCTTTATACCTCATAAAAAGGCTATACCATAACTACAACTTATATATGCCACAATATCCAACAATAGTATTTCACAATTGTCATATTATTTTAATATCATCACATTGATGCCTTGATTTAGACTCATATTAAAATCTGAATCTTTAATTGATTTCTTCCCACAATTTTTTTTCCAAGGTGCCAATATTTAGTTTCCTGTGCACAACTTGAATCTGAGGCAACAAATTTTGATTCCCACAATGAAAATCCAAGGCAACAAATTTTTATATTCTCACAATGAAAAACCGAGCTAATAAGTTTCTCTCTCCAACAAATCATTTCCGAAACACAAGGCAGCAAATGATTCCCTTTCAAGAAGAGATCACCAATATATCAATCAACAACAAGAAGATTTCAAAAAATTTTCCAGTAAGTCTTTTCCAAGTATTTTCACAAATAAAACTTCATTTTTACTTTCTCTTTTCCTCCCTTAAAAGAAAAAAAATCTCCTGTTTCCAAAAATCATAGGTGGCACTAATAGGCTTTTTTCTAGAAATATTGTTTCCAAAAATTTGGAACTTCATCTTCCCTGAAATTTTTTTTTGAAAGATTTAGTTTTTTTTTTTCCTTCCTCAAAAGATTTATTTTCGGCTGGGTTGAAAATTACAATGTATAAACCAGTGGCACAAAAGGTCGTAAAAATGTCAATAGAATAACCATAAAAATCACCATGAAAAGCTTGATGCATAAAATAGGCTACTAGTCTGTCCTTCAAATAAACTTCTTTTGTGAAATTAAAATGATTACCAATTATTTAGTTTCATGCAAAAAAACACAGTATCTCATGTTTCAAAATCTGGATATACTTGTCACGAAATAGAAATTTTTTCTTTTACAATTTTTTTTTTCATTTTGCACGCAGAATGAAACATACAGCCCTTCATTGCTTCACATGTAAAATTCAATCTCACATTGCACTTTCCAAATATAAAAAATTTTGGTAATAACTCCAGCAGATATGGAATCAGACAAAAACTAATTGTGGGTAGCAAGAAATCAACTGGTTTTGCCTCTCCATTTTCCATCTTTTTTTCTTTTGGGTGAAAAAGCAATCTAGGATACCATGAAGGAAATATTTCCAAAGCTAATAAAAAATGATTTTATGATTAAATGCAGACAGTAAATATTTTGTTTTCCCAAACATAATACTCGCATGAAAACATACAATATCGTCTGCCAATGCTGTGGCTTCAATCACCCCACCTTCAGAATAAAATAACCCAACTCTTTTGTTGTAGCTCCACATACATATGTACTGTTGAGTAAAGCTCCACCTATACTTTTTTTACCCAATATTATTTGGAGATATATAGAAAAATTAACTTTATCAAAAACTAAGAAGTTGGAGAGAGGGAGAGGCCGAGAATGTATAAAAAAAACCAAAACAAAACAAGTATATATTTAAGGCCATGTTAAGAGCCGTTGAGCTCATAATAAAACCAAAAGCAATCCCGTAGTCGTTAGACCATTATTGTCTACATTTGTATGCTTTATAAAGGAAATTAAATGCTATTGTCGTTGCCAGAACAAAGTAATAATTGAACGATTTAACTCAAAACAAATGTTAAGAAAAAATTTGTTAGATTGATTTTTTATTGAAATAGTATATTTCTCCAGCACTAACTTCTTGTCTTCTTACCTTATTTCCTCCTTCGACAACCGTCTGGTTTATTAGAATGTTCCAAGGAGAACAGTTGCTGTCATCTTGTTAGCTTACTTTCCGGGCTTTGTAATTCAGGTGAAACTACTCATAATCATTTGCTATTGAAGGCATCGTAGTAAAAGAAGCGGAATCCATATTGGAGCAATCCCATGGATTCAGGTTTTATTCATATTTTCCTTTCCTTTCCTTTTTTTTTTTTTTTTTTTTTTGTACTTCTCCAATTTGGTTACTAAAGCTGGATTAACCTTAAGGCCAGTTATATGTTTAGAGAAGTTCTTCGTAAAGATAATCTGATGAGTAGTTTGCAACGACTTATTCTTTGGACGTTTCTTGTTCCTGTAATATGTTGGTAACTGGTCGTTGTGACTCCTTTTGCCGCTAACTTGGCTTTCTTGTCTACAATTTTGCAGAAGGTGCACCTCTTGTTGTAGCACGTGGTTGGTTTTCAGGAAATTTTTCAGATTCAATCTAAGCGGCTTATAGTTTGGCAGTGATGACCTGTGTCACAGGCGCGGTTCTGTGACGTCCAATTAGCAAAAGATGCGGTTGGTATTTGCTTCCCTGATGTCAAACTAGATAATAACTCTAACAATGCCACTGCTTACAGTAAGAATCAGAAGGTTTATGATGTTAATGGTGTCTGTACAAAAGGATAGTTTTCTGTTGATTATACACTCAAAAGGACTTGGCTAATGTGACTGGTAAATTCCAATCAAATTCATTTGCTTTTCTAAGCTCTTTAATAATCATTTAGTGTGCCTGTGATTGGTACCATATTTGATTAGTTTTTATACTTTTGTGTCCTGGATGTTGTGTTGCCATATTGAACTTGTTGTCTTATGTACCTAGCTTCTCTATTGGCAAAAAGTGTCTAGTAGCAGGTGGCTACAATATGGAGTATGTTAGGCCCCCTTTTAGCCTATAACTTGTTGAGTTCCTGACCATGAACATTTCTCTCATGACATATGTCCCTAGTTCAAGTAACTCAATAGTCAAATCTATTGGCCAAACTAGAAGTATCTTCCAGAATCCAAACCAACCATTTTGTTCTTCCTTTGTTTTCATTTTCCTTTTTAAGAGCTTCTACATGTTTATGTTCAACAATATGGCATGCTATCATTTTCTTTTGACTCGACAGTAACTCAAGGGGTCTATTCTCGAACTAATAAGTTTGATAGGAACCTATTAGCGTTTCAGACTGTTGATGATGTGTTTTCCCAGATAAAACCCCCAGGTCTTTGGTTGAGCATTCGGGTAAATCATAATATTCTTTAACTTGCACCTTCTAATATGCTTCCATTTCTTCTTTGGTATTCTTGTTTTAAATCTATATCTTCCTATCTTTTTGTTAATTATGTTAGTCCATTCTTTTGCAGCATGATGCATTTTATTCGCAACATAATTTGAGTATGAGAAGCTTTGTTCTTTCAGTATCAAGGCATGTTATTGTTAATTATGTTTCATCACCAAAGTTGGGCTTCTGAGGAGTATTCCAACACGCTTCAGACCCATTACAACAAATCTTGTATTCAGATTTCTTGGGAAAGCCAGATTGAGCCTTCAACAAACTAGACTTATGGTTCTCTATTATAGAACATTTCTTTTATCAAGACATTTGCTTCAAGAATTATCCTTCAAAAGTCTTACATTTGGCCAATCGATGCTAGTCTTTACTTGCTACCTCATACATCTATAGTATTAGATGCCCACAAAGAAGGGTTAGAAGTTTTTGCTTCAGATTTTCAAAATGATGTTCCATTTAGCTACAATTATAGCTATGATCATACATCTAAGTACCTAAGTTTCATTGACAATGGTGACTTCTCCGTTGATAGTGTGATAACTAACTTTCCGATAATGACCTTTGAAGCAATTGGTAAATCCTCTCTTTATTGGTAAAGTGAGCCACCTACAAATGGTTTTGCCTTGTGTTGCCAGTGCTATCATCTAGTTTCAGTTAAGTTGAATCTCCACCTGGTTTTCCACAACAAACATATGCTTGTTAAGCTATCTTGAAAGAGAAAGAGATTTACTCTCTAGTAGCTCCAATGCCCCCTTGAAAAATTTATACCAGTTTGAAGTTGTAGCTCATGCCTAGGCTCTAAATGATCTTCATGAGACAATGCATTTATGTACTAACTTATGATAATTGAAGATTCATATTCATGCTCGTCTATCTTTTTTGTTCACAACATTGGCTATTGCTCCATGAGAACTTCTCAAGGATGCATTTATTTCAGCTTAGTAGTGGTGAAATTGGTAGTTCCTTTGCTGGAGGGACCTAGATTTTGGGTTAGTCAGTACCATGCTTGCATGTTTGCAACAAATAGAAAGTAACATAGGTTTTTCTTGTTGCTTGGTACATTGTTTTTTACAAGGTTTGCTAATGGCAATAAATATAATGTGAAGCTTAAGGAATTTTTATTTAAATTGATAAGCCATTTGCAATACAAGAGAGCAAATATACATATGACTCATTTTCCTTTAGTCCATGACATTACATGCACCTAAATAGAAAATTTGGTGTTAGAATAAGCTTCCGTTCTTGTGGGATCAGAATTAGGTACCTTTAAGGAAGGCAACACTTCTCTTTGAATCCATTTTTTATACAATTGACTTCTCTTTCATGCTGTAGACTACTTTGCTCATCTAGAAATAAACTCTTCAAACTAAGGTATGCAAGTATCATGGGGAACTCTTAACATGCAGTTTCAATGTTGGCATGTGGCTTTCAGAAATTGCATGAAGATACACCTTCAATTGTTTTTTATTCTTTATTTTTTGTTAATTATCTTTATAATCTTTGTGTTTGCCTTTCCTTGGTACAGCCGATCTTTTGGTCATCTCAAAAAATGGAACAAGTGATGATTACCATAGTTGTACTTACTTGGCATATTCAAAAGCTATTAATGATGCTGCTCATGTAATTGATTGTCCTGTTCAAATGACCAAGGATGGAGTATTGTTTTGCCTAAGCTCTATAAACCTAATGGAAACTACAACAGTTGCTAAATCAAGTTCCAGCAATCTTATGAAATCAGTTCCAGAAGTCATGCCAGGAAGTGGGATATTTACTTTTGACCTTACATGGAGTGATATTTAATCCTCCTCCATGAGACATAAGTTGAGTTTATTTCTAATTTACTGGCACTAGTGTATGTCACCTTTTTCTCAAGCACACTAGTTTCTGTTATTAGATTTGAGAACCTTATAGAAGGGCTTGAAGGATAAATAATAAATCCAGCGTATGAAGCCAAAGAATATTGAAGTTAGCCAATAATAAAGAATCTTACTAGCCAAAACCTACGCATAGTATAATGAATCCACTGAACTTATGAAACTTGTGGGACATGGTGAACATGGTACTAGATATTGCCTGGGTGATCTATGATACATCAAAAACAAGCTTTGTGCTTGGTCTGGTGTGACGATTACAAAACATGGACATTATATTATGGCCTTGCTAACAACCAAAGCCTTGGCCCAATGGTTAAGACTTGTGACCTTTACCAGGAGGTCTAATTTTCAATTCCCCACATCATGTAACATAAAACAAAGATATTATTGTTAGCAAATTTTACCACTTTAGTTTATGTTTTATCTTTTTATTTTATCAGTAAAAGTTTTTTCTTTTCAGGCATCTCTTTTGGCCTCCTCCTCATGTAACAACAAACAAAAGTATTATTATCTCTCTTGTTTTTATTTTGAAGGAAATTTACAATTTTAGTTTAGGTCTTATTTTTCACTTTATCATCAAAAGTTTGTTTTTTTTTCCCAGGCATCTCTTTGTTTTACCTTTTTTTATTATTTCTTTGTAGCTACCATAACAAATCCATAGGTAGGTTACAAATTATTTAGGAATCCAAAGTTCAAGAATGCTAGAAATTTCTTATCACTTGCTGATTTTTTTGAACTTGGAAAAGAATTTTAGCGCACTTTCTACTATCCTAATTGGCATTGAGGTGAGCTTTCATTATGTATAACATCATTTTAGGCTTTCTTCTTAGACCTAGCCATGTCTAAAAGTTACCCATTTTGTTGTTTATTGTTGCACTTGAATCAATGTTTTGGTCAACTTTTTGAGTTCATCCTTGAAAATGTCAGTCAAGGTGTAAATGCACTATGGTGGAGGGTATGATAAACCCCAAAAATTCTTATCGTGGTCAAGTCTTGATGCTTAATTGGTTTCTTCCCAATATTAGTTAGATTTAACACTAAACTTGAAGTATATCACCTTTTTTTCTTAAACACTTAACTTGAGGGGTTTTCAGCTCTAATTCCATTGAAGTATGCAACTTGAAACCAATTGGTGATGAGTGGAAACGTTTTCCATGATGTGAAACACTAACACCCTTTACCATATGACATTATACTATTTAGTGGAAGACAATGAGGAAAATGAGGACAATAGAGATTTGGTTTTCAAAAAATGATTGTTTTCTTTGCAAATGCAAATTTTCCATTTTTCCTATATCATCATTTTTTTTCTTAAGGTTCGTTAATTCAGATAACTACATAGTTACATATATCTAAAAAGTAAAATAAAAATTGAGTTTAAAGGACTAATGGGGATAAGCCATTTAAAAGTAAGTCTAGAAATATGGTCTGCCTTTTACTTATTTAAGTCTTGATTTAATGCTTGAGAAGTTGCTTAAGGTAGCATGCTTGACCAATCTCTTTTTCCTTTCAGAATGTTACTTAACTTGGGAGAAACAGGGACTAGGCGTAACTGATGCAGTATTTAGTGCCTTGAGCAAAACAGGCTTTGATAAACAATTGATTAAAAAAGTTATGATCCAATCCAGTAACAACTCTTTTTTGAAGGTCTTCAAAGGTAATACTAGCTATGAGCTTGTGTACAAAGTTGGTGAATCTATTCATGATGCTCTTAACGGTACAGTTGAGCACATAAAGAACTTCATTGATGTTGTTGTTGTTAACAGTAACTCTGTCTTCCTTGTAAATTTGGCATTCATTTCTGGGGTTACAGATGTTGTAGCGAAGATGCAATCATTCAAACTTCTTGTTTACGTCAAAATCTTCAACAATGAGTTCACATCCCAAGCATAGGACTTCTTCTTAGATGCACCTATTGAGATTAACTCATTTTACATGGTAGCGAACATTAATGGTGTTATCACTAACTTCCCAAAGACGTCTACAAGATACACTAGTAAGCAAATACTACATAAAAGGTTCATTTTCATAGTTACCTATCTAGATGTTAGTAAATGAAAACTTGTTTTTTTGGTATTTATATAGATGTAAATATCCTTGCAAGAACTAAATGCTTAAAAAGATGGAGAAACACACCTTCGTACATGACCCTTGTACAACTTGGCACTCTTATGCAACTTATCATTGCTACCTAATTGCCACAAACTGAAGCTCCATTGCCCATACTAACCGAACAGAATGTAGTTAAGCCCCTTGTAGACATTAAAATTTAATTTGGTTAAAATATATTAAACCCAATTCAAATTGTCTAGCCCATTTCTAAATTGATGCCCAAAATTCAAAAGTCCATCAATTTTGAAAACCACGAATTTAAGAAACCCAATTTTTTGGAGCCCAAAAACACACAACTGAAGGCCCCGAATGAAGACTCATTATGCCATTTTGGCCAAAGTCCACTGTTGGCAAATTGGGCCTTAAAATCCAAAATGATTAAAACCCATGACTTTGCTCAAATATTCTAGAACATTCTAGAATGCTCCATTAATTATCCTTTTAAATTAAATAAATTGGATAATTAATGAAAGATAATTATCATATTTATTTTCTCTTAAGAAAAATACAAGAGATAATTACATGATAATTATCACATGTGGTTCTCTTAAACCAAACCACTTTCTTTCTACACCTATAAATAGGTCTCCAAAGCCAAAGGAAAAGAAGAGAGAAAGAAAGGGAAGAGAAGAAATTGGAGAGGCAAAAACTTATAGAGGAAGAAAAATCTCTCTATAAGAAATTTTCTCCTATTCTTCAAGCCGATCAAGCACAAACGCCCGGCAAAAGAAGAAATCAACTCCAAAGAAGATCAAATCCCAGTTCCGAGGCCAGATTTGAAGAACACGGAAAGGAACGCGAAGGACGCGGGACAGCGCTGCATCAAGTTCAAGTCCAGATCCGGCGGAAGCGGTGAGGAACGTGAAAGATTCATTTCTGTGCTGTGCCAAGTCAAACTCCAAGGAAAGCGGCAAGAAATCGATGGACATTGCCCAAATCCCCCAAGTCCAAGGAGTACAACAGAAATCTCACACCGAAAGAAGCGGCAAGGACCTCGATTCGTGTTCGTGCAAGACAAATCTAGAGTCCGTGTTTATTAAGAGGCCGTTCGTGTCTCCACCAAATGCTCGAAGCGTTAATCAAAGGATTGTGCACATGAGAAGCACGCTGAAGAGTCGATCCCCCAAAATCTCTATTCTAAATTTTAATATTGTAATTTGTGCTACAATTAATTTCAGGGTGTAATTTCTTACACGCGAAATTTGTGCGTACAAATTTCTGGCGACTCCGCTGGGGACATTCTCTACCTCTCATCTTTCGCATCAAGGAAGCTTTGAAAAAACTCAAGTAAAGATCATGGAAGCCAAAAATGCTGCTGTCAACGCCGAGAAATCTGCTGCAAAGGAAGAGGAAGTCACACCAGTTACTCGTGCAAAAGCTCATGCTGAAGGATCTCAATTGGCGTCTCCGCTAAAGCAATTTTCTTGCAAAAGCAAGAAACAAGGAATTGCTGTGGAGAAGCAAGAAATTCAACCAACAAAAGATAGAGCCAATCCTTCAAGCCACTCCAACCATTCAAGTAGGGACAAGAAAGTGGAAGTTTCCACCGAGAAGATAAGGGCTTACTCATCTTCCAAGACATCAATGAAAAGAGCCACCACAAGTGAAGAATCTAAAACTGGATCTGTGACTTTCCCAAAGAAAAGATGGGTGGATTACTTTTCATCCTCGGAGTCAAAGTTGCCAACCTTGGTAGCAGATTTTGGAAATCCTGAGGATCGCCTTGAGCAAATGGCATTTTCCATTGAAAGGTTGACGACAAAACTTGAAGAGAAAGATGCCCAAATTGCATTGTTGATGAGTAAATTAGAAGCTCAACATTTTCCAGGGGAAGCAACTACAAGTGGCACTAAGAAAGTTGTTGATCCTATTGCTGAAAAGCTCAAGAACATGGAAAAGCAGCAAAAGCAAAGTCAATATGATCGTACGGTCTTGCAAAGTGCCCTCAATGACATAACCCAAAGGTCTGTGGCCTTATTGTCTGTGCAGCAACTTCAACACATGATCATGGATACCATTCGAGCTCAAGCTGGAGTAGCTCCACAATCATCCCTAGTGTATGCAAAGTCATACTCAAGGAGGAACAATGAGCTAAGGATGCCGTTAGGCTATCAACCACCAAAATTCCAAGAATTTGATGGCAAGGGCAATTCGAAGCAACATGTGGCTTACTTCATTGACACCTACAACAATGCTGGGACCTATGGTGATCTTATGGTGAAGCAATTTGTGCGATCATTGAAAAGAGCCGCCTTTGATTGGTACATGGATATTCCTGCTGGATCCATTAATGGATGGGACCAACTTGAAAGAGAATTTTTGTCACGTTGCTACAGCACGAGAAGGACGGTCAGCCTCCCGAAGTGGGCAGCGATCAAACAAAAGAAGGATGAGCCAGTGATAGAATACATAGAGCGATGGAGAACCAACGTCCTCAACTACAAGGAACGGATAAGTGAAGCATCTTCCATCAATATGTGTGCGCAAGGGATGCACTGGGAAATACTCTATAGCTTGAAGGGAAACATGCCACATTTATTTGAAGAACTCGCAACAAGGGCTCACGACTTGGAGATCCAGATTGCAAGGCATGGGAGCTATATTCCAAACAATTCCTCTCAAAAGATAAATGGCAAGAAAGACAAAGAAGAAAAGGTTGTGAAGACAAAAGAAACCATGGCTGTAGCTGCTACTCTAGCAAAGATCTCCAAAGGGAACTCAAGTCTTGATACTAAATTTGTGAAGGGCCAACCGGATGTAAAAGAAAGATTGACACTCAAGGAACTTGAAGCAAAACAATACCCATTTGCAGATTCGGATGTGCCGGCAATCTTGAACCAGTTGCTAGAAGGGAACTTGATAGAATTGCCAAATCCAAAGAGACCGGAGGAGGTTGGAAGGGTAGACGACCCTAAGTATTGCCGATTTCACCATATCATTGGCCACCCCGTCAAAAAATGCTTTGTGTTGAAGGATCTTATAGTCCGCATGGAAAAGAAAGGGCATATCAAATTCGATGATTTGGAGGAACCATTGGTTTCCAATGTTGCCGAGATATGCTTTAAAGCGACTTCCCCAAAGTTTGTAGAAAAACTTGAGGATGAAGTCAAGGTCTCTACCCAAGACTTCGTAGCGAAGGAAAATACACTTGAAGTACTCACATGTGGCCCAAAAGATGTTTTCCCAGCAAAATTTGAGGTCGATGGCAAGGTAACAACCATTTATGCATACCCTGGTATGCCAAAATACTCTAAAAACCCAAACGCCCCAAGCTTCTACGATGTCATGGTCGATGACTTAGATACATGGGAGTCCTCATTATTAAGTGCATAAATCCACGGTCAAAGTATTGACTTTTCAACAACTTTGACCGACAATTTCTTATAACCCTTCCCTCTTTTTCTTAGTTTTTCTTGTTTTCTTTGGCTTATTACAGGTTGGGACAAGTGTTGCAGACAGGGCATTAGAAGCAAGCTCGAGTGGGACGACATTTGGACAAAAGAAACAAGAGAAGTGAAACATGAAGACTGGGGACGAGTCACCAAAATTCGCGAAGGTTGGCGACGCGTCGCCAACGTTATCAGTGATCTGAGTACATTTTCTTTTTTTCGCGTCGCCAAATTTCAACCCACATTGGCGACGCGTCGCCAACGCTACTCTGTTTTGCTGAAAGCTCGCATTTTTTATGGTCCCCCACTCTTCCCACCTGATGAGCTGGCTTTGGAGAAGGGATTCTTATCCCTTTAGGGTTGGAATGAAGAGGGAGTATAAATAGAAAAGAGGAAAATGTCCAAAGAGGCTCTTTTGGCTGATTTTGATCTCAACCCCTCTTGGAGACTATTGATCATCAAGGAGGCATTTTTTGGGAACTTGAAGAAGAGTTGAACATCTTGGGGAGCTAAATCTTCTAGGGGGTTTCTTGGGTTTAATCTCTTCCCTCTTTTATTTGTTGGATTTTTCATGGATATTGTTGTTATGGGTTTGATGATGACAATTGCTGTGGTTTGTGAGCAGTTCATTCTATCTCTCTAAGGTGACATTCCTTACCTTGATACTTAATGAATTTGTCTTGTGTAGATGTATGAGATTCTCTTGTGTTGTCCCTTTCATTGTGTTTATTGATTGAATGATGATGGGCCACCATACCTCATGTGCTAGCTCACTAAATCCTTGAGAAAGGTTTAATGGGTGATAAAGAGAAATGGAAGGGGCATAGTGTTAACTTAAATTAGAGATAATTTAGGCGATCACTAAGAGTTAAAAAGAGGTTTAATTCTTTAATCACTCTAAGCTAAAATTGGAGCTTGAGTAAAGCCTAAGTTAGTTGAGGGTGAGCAAAGACCCATCTTGAGAAAGAAGTTCTTGATGTGAGACCCTCTTTACCACACATGGAAAATCACACTTGAGGACAAACTTACTTGGGTAGCAAGGGGAAGGAGTGAAATCCTAGAGAAGTAGTTGCCTTCATTCTAAGTTCTCACTTTAGTACCTTTCACACACGTTAAATTCACTTCTCTTCTATTTTTAAGTAAGTAACTTGAACAATTAGATTTTTCATTGAATCTAGGTAGAGTCACTAAATTCCCTTGGGACGATACCCCTATTTACCTTTAAGTACACGACGATTCCGTTTGCTTGCGGGTTATTAAGGGTTATAAATTGATAAATTCTTGATTTTACAACAAAGTTTTTGGCGCCGTTGCCGGGGAATTTTGATTTGATTGTCGTCTTGATTAGTGAAAATTGGTTACTCTTGTCTACTTGATTTTAGTCCTTATAGTTAGTGTGTTCTCTTTTTGTCAACTTGTAGGCACATCTAGTGCATGACCCGGAGCTCTTGTTCCCACTTGATACCACTTGATCTAGAGATTGAGAGAAGCTTGAGGGAACTTGCGGTTAAGAAGCAAGGCGATTGAAGAAGGAGATACTAGTATTTTCGATTCCGTCAATATGGAAGGAAATCAAGAAGATAACATGGGGAACTTTGGAAGAGAAAGGAATGTTGATGCCATGGATCACAATGGAGTTGAGGAGGTGATGGACAATGGAAATGGTGCTAGAAGGAGAGGAAGACCGGTGCTTGATTACTTTCGCCCGCAAAGAGTGGAGGATCAAGACAACATGATAAGACCGGTGCCGCTTCGAGGGCGAGCTTTTATGATTCCTAGTCATGTTCTTCAATTGGTGGAAGCACATCCATTTGGAGGAACCCTTGATGAGGATCCAAACAACCATATCAAGAGGTTTGTTCGTCTATGTGATACTTTTGATCTAGATGGTGTAAGTGAAGATGCGAAAAGGATGAGACTTTTCCCCTTTTCTCTTGTGGATGAAGCATCGGAATGGTTTGAGAATTTGGAGCCTACTTCGGTTCATACTTGGCAAGAATTATATGATGCATTTATTCGGAGGTTCTTTCCATCTCAAAAAGCATTTGAGCTTAAAAATGAATTGTTGGCATTTAGGCAAAATGAATGGGAGTCACTTGCGGAGGCATGGGTGCGTTTCAAGAGGATGGTGAAAAGGGTTCCAACTCAAGATATTGATCAAGCTCACCAACTTCATCTTCTCTACAATGGTTTGAGTTTGAACACTCGATTGCAAGTGGATGCCACACCGGTGGTTTCTTGTTGTTGAAAGATGTGGAGGAATGTTTTGAGCTATTGAACAACATGGCTAAAAGTCTTGAGCTTAGCGAAAAACGGATCCCAAGGAAGGAGAATGGATTGTATGAGGTAAACAAATATACCTCCCTCCAAGCTCAACTTTCGGCACTCATTAGCATGGTAGCCAAGTTGTCAAAAAATCAAGAAAGGGGGAAATTGCAACAAGCCATGGCTAGTGAGGATGTAGATGATGTAGAAGATGTGAACTTTGTGGGTTACCGGAATCCTTACCCACCCAAGCAATGAGGAGGGAACTTCTTCCCAAGGAATCGTCAACACGAAGGATTCAATTACTCTAACCCCAAAGGCGCTATGCAACCATTAGGTGAGAATTCTAATGAAGCGGAAGCATCTTTGAAGGATTTCATGAAGGGCATGATGGGAGAATTCATGCAAGAAGTGAGGGGGATGGCAAGTGGTCAAAACAAGAAGATTGGGGCATTAGAGGATGAAGTGAAGACTATGCAAGCTAACACTCAAACATCAATCAAGAATTTGGAAACTCAAATGGGCCAACTAGCAACTTCTATGAGGCATCTTCAAAAAGGTAAGTTCATACCTAGTGATACGGATGTCAACCCAAGAGAGTCTTGCCAAGCTATTACTCTTAGAAGTGGGAAGAATGTGGTAACGCAAGTTAAGGAGCCACCCATTCAAGAAGAATATCCTCTCCAAGAGCCCACCCCATTGAAAAATTTTAAAGATGTTCAAGTGCCACCCCCTTCAAGTGAGGAAGATAGCTCAAAATTCAAAGCTAAAAATGCACCCACCAAGGAGGAAGCACCCAAGTACACGCCTACCCTTCCATACCCCCAAAGGTTCAAGCCCAAGAAGGAGGACACTCACTTTATGAGGTTTCTTGAAATCTTCAAGAAATTGGAGATTAATATCCCTTTCTTGGAGGCATTAAATCAAATGCCCTCTTATGCCAAGTTCCTCAAAGAGTTGATTACCAAGAAGAGAAAGTTCCTTGACAACGAGCTCATTTTGATGAAAGAAGAAGCAAGTGCCATCATTCAAAGGAAGATGCCTAAAAAACTCAAGGATCTGGGGGGTTTTACGATACCCCTAGATATTGGGTCTTTCCATTGTGACAAGGCTTTGTGCGATCTTGGGGCTAGTATTAACTTGATGCCCTTGTCCATTTGTAGGAGTCTTGGCCTTCGAGAGGTGAAACCTTCATCTATTTGTCTCCAATTGGCGGATCGGTCATTTACATTCCCAAAAGGTGTTTTGGAGGATGTCTTAGTCAAAGTTGGCAATTTTATATTTCCGGTAGACTTTGTAGTGTTGGACATGGAGGAAGACCGGAACATGTCGATCATACTTGGGAGACCATTCCTTGCTACCGGGAAGGCCGTCATTAATGTGGAAAAAGGTAATCTCACCTTGAGAGCTAATAATGAGGAAATTACTTTTAATCTTGCTCAAGCCATGAAATCCATTGATGATGAAGTGCCCAAATGTTACATGATTGATGTGATTGATTCTTGTATTAAAGAGAAAATAGATGTGTTGCTTATAGAGGATCCTATTGGAAGAGCATTAGTGTTTGAAAATGCATGAAGTGAGGAAGATCATGATGTGTTGAGCATTTTGACAACTCTTGATTCTTGTGGGAGGTTGCAAACTTCAAGAGAAAGGGTAGAACAACTTTCTTCTTGTGAAATCAAGGAAGAGCTCAAGTTGGAGTTAAAGCCATTACCAAAAGATCTTAAGTATGTTTATCTTGGCAATGAGGATTCTCTCCTGGTGATTATTTCTTCTACTTTGACCCCTTTGGAGGAAGAAAAGTTGATTCGAGTTTTGAGGGACCATAGAGGGGCGATAGCTTGGTCTATTTCCGACATCAAGGGAATTAGCCCGGAAATTTGCATGCATAAAATTCTTATGGAAGATGACTTTAAGCCTTCCATTGAAGCCCAAAGAAGGTTAAATCCGAAGATGAAGGAAGTAGTCAAAGAGGAGATTGTGAAATTGCTCAATGCCGGCATTATTTATCCAATTTTGGATTCTCAATGGGTGAGTCCGGTGCAAGTGGTGCCTAAGAAGGGCGGTACAACCGTGGTGGGCAACAATAACAATGAATGGATTTCTACTAGGTTGGTTACCAAATGGAGAGTGTGCTTTGATTACCGGAAGCTCAACAAGGCTACCCGGAAGGACCATTTCCCCCTTCCTTTTATTGATCAAATTTTGGATAGGTTGGCGGGACATGAGTTTTATTGCTTCTTGGATGGTTATTCGGGGTATAATCAAATTGCTATAGCACCGGAAGATCAAGAGAAGACTACTTTCACTAGTCCTTGGGGTACATATGCCTTTCGAAGAATGCCATTTGGACTTTGCAATGCTCCGGCAACCTTCCAACGATGCATGATGGCCACATTTTCCGATATGGTGGAGAGGTGCATGGAGGTATTTATGGATGATTTTTCGGTTTTTGGTGATTCCTTTGATGCATGTTTGGATAACTTAGCCCTTGTCTTGAAGAGATGTCTAAAAACTAATTTAGCCTTGAATTGGGAAAAATGCCATTTCATGGTTAATTCGGGAATAGTGCTTGGGCATAAAATTTCTTGTGAAGGCATGGAGGTGGATAGAGCTAAGATTGTAGCTATTGAAAAATTGCCACCACCCTCAAATGTGAAAGGGGTGAGAATTTTGCTAGGGCATGCCGGTTTTTACCGGAGATTTATTAAAGATTTTTCCAAGATTGCTAAGCCGTTATGCAACTTGCTTGAGAAGGATGTGCCTTTCCACTTTGATGAAAAGTGTTTGGAAGCATTTAAGAATTTGAAGGAGAAATTGGTGAGTGCACCGGTGGTGATTGCACCTAATTGGGAGGAACCATTTGAAATTATGTGTGATGCAAGTGATTTCGCCGTGGGGGCGGTGTTGGGACAAAGGAAGGAAAGGTTTTTTCGAGTGATTTACTATGCTAGCAAGACCTTAGATGGAGCTCAACAAAATTATACCACTACGGAGAAGGAGCTTTTGGCAGTGGTATATGCGGTGGATAAGTTTCGATCCTATATTGTGGGTTCTAAGGTTGTGGTTCACATCGATCATGCGGCAAATAGATATTTGTTCACCAAGAAGGATGCCAAGCCAAGACTTATAAGATGGATTCTCTTGCTTCAAGAATTTGACTTAGAGGTCAAGGACAAGAAAGGATGTGAAAACGTTGTGGCCGATCACTTATCTAGATTGGAAGGCCAAGAACAACCATTGGAGCGAACTATTCAAGAGCACTTCCCGGATGAAAGTTTATTCAAGGTGGAAGGAAAGATACCATGGTATGCGGATTATGTGAATTATCTAGCTTGTGGAGTCTTGCCACCAAACTTGTCTTACCAAGAAAAGAAGAAATTTCAAGCCAATGTCAAGCATTATTTTTGGGATGAGCCTTTCCTCTTCCACCGGTGTGCCGACCAAATCATAAGAAGATGCATATCAAATGAGGAAGTGAAGGATGTTCTCCACCATTGTCACTCCTCACCATGTGGCGGACATTTTGGAGCTTCCAAGACGGCAAGTAAGGTATTGCAAACCGGTTATTATTGGCCAACTTTGTTTAAAGATGCATATACTTTTGTGAAAACATGTGATAGATGCCAAAGGTTAGGAAACATTTCTAGGAGGGATGAAATGCCATTACAAAACATTCTTGAGGTGGAAGTGTTTGATTTGTGGGGTATAGATTTTATGGGTCCTTTTCCTCCTTCATGTGGCAATCATTATATTTTGCTTGTGGTTGATTATGTGTCCAAGTGGGTGGAAGCTATTGCCACCCGTTCTTGTGATGCTAATGTGGTTGTTAAGTTCCTTCAAAGGAATATTTTTGCAAGGATTGGTACACCAAGAGCTATTATCTCTGACGAGGGGTCACACTTCATTAACAAGATGTTGACTCAAGTTCTATTGAAGTATGGTGTGCGGCATAAGGTGTCACTTCCATATCATCCACAAATGAATGGTCAAGCCGAAATTTCGAACCGGGAGATCAAGAAGATATTGGAAAAGACGGTGGGCATCAACCGAAAAGATTGGTCACAAAAGTTGAGTGATGCACTTTGGGCATATAAGACAACTTTCAAGACACCGATTGGAATGTCACCATACCACCTCATATTTGGGAAAGCTTGCCATTTGCTGGTGAAGTTAGAGCACAAGTCTTATTGGGCGGTTAAGAAGATCAATTTCGAATTGAAAAGTGCCCAAGAGAAGAGAGCTATGCAATTGGACGAGTTGGAGGAAATTCGCATGGATGCTTATGAGAATGCGAGGATATACAAGGAGCGAATGAAGTTGTGGCATGATAAGATGCTTGTGAAGAAGGAGTTTCAACCGGGTCAAAAAGTGCTACTCTTCAACTCAAGGTTGAGGCTCTTTCCGGGAAAGTTAAAGTCCAAATGGTCGGGTCCTTTTGAGGTGGTTAAGGTGCAACCGTATGGAGCGGTGGAGCTTAAAGGACAAGATGGATGCATCTTTCAAGTCAATGGTCAACGAATCAAGCCTTACTATGGTGATGAACTTAGGCACATTGGTCAAACTGTCTTGGCCGAACCCGACCATTGAAAGAGCTTCTTAAAGGCGCCTAGCTAGAGGCGTAAAACCAAGCGCTTGTCGGGAGGCAACCCGATGCCCATTATTTCTTCTTTTCCTTTTCATTAGTTAGATTGTGTAGTCCTTTGTGATTTTCTGCTTATTTGGTATTTTCTTGTGTGTTTGTAGGAATGGGAGACCCATTGGAAGGAAAGTGAGGGGAATGGACAACATTTTCTCAACTTAAGGAGGTACCATGTATTGAATTTTCAAAGGGTATGAGAGTTAGGATGAAAAGATTAGGGGTTATTTTGCAAATTTTTTAAAAATAGAAGGATGGTTTCGAGACGCTGGCGACGCGTCGCCAATTTTTGCAAAAATTCACAGAATGTCTATAACGTTGGCGACGCGTCGCCAGAATTCGTCCAGAATTGGCGACGCGTCGCCAAGACTGGAACTGCCATTTTAACCTCATGTTTTTCACTCTTCTCACTTTTACATTGCTCTTCCACCAAAGAAACCTCTCAACTTTCAAACCCTACCCCTTCCGTAAGCATCACGGTTTGATTTTTTGGTGTCGATTCGTCTCATCAAGACTCTCATCAAGTAAGTTTCTCTCATCTTCTTCCTCTCTTCTGCGTTTTTAAGATGAGATTTGGGGTGAATGGTGCTTGCTTGTGAAGGTTCCGAAAATTACTTGATTTTGCTCGATTCTCATGGATTTCATGCTTGAATTCGATTTGATATGGATACATGTATGTATGGAAAGTGTTTTGTGCATTGGATTACGAATTTGGATTAGAAATCAAGGTTAGAATTTCTCTCATAACAAGGGCTGCGAATTTTCATGGCAATTTCTTGATTATGCATGTTCATGTTGTTTGATTGATTCTAAACTTGGGATCTACTTGAAATAGGAGTGGGTCAATCTTGCATTGCTATCAATTTGCTCTGGATTGATTGATTTTTGAGTTTGAGCGTTTCCGGAAAAATGTAATTTGACTTCCTCCATAGGTATTTTGCACAACAATGTGGCTTCGTGTGGCTCTAGTTTTCCTCAATTCTTTGTGCATGATGCATCTAGGTGTTGCATAGTACAAGATTGAATGATTACTTTGCACCCGGAAGCATGTTTTTTATGTGTTCCAAGAGCCACATGTTTGTATGGACCTTGATGTGATTCTCCTTGCTAACATGATTCATGAGCATACAACTAGTGACCTTAACATCGATTTTTCTTGATGATTTGATGAGCAAGTGTGTATTGTATAGTTGTCCAATACCAATATGCATGGTTCTTATAATGCTTGGTGCAATATCTTAGAACACCTAGGATGGACTTGAAGTAAGATAATGGATGTTTCTCTTATGCATGAGCTTTTCTTCTATGGTTTGTCAACTTGAAGTTGTGGATTGTGGTGGTGAAGGTTAATCCTTTGTTCTTTCACTTTTCATGAAAAGGAAGTTGAATTGTATCTTGTGGTTTTGTAGGAAACATGCCTCGCAAGTCAGTGCCCATTCACTCTTTGAAAGAGAAGGGGAGGGGAAAGAGGATTCGTCAAGAAGAGCCACAAGAACCTCCCTATGATACATTTCGCTTTGTGTCTTCTCGGGCGAACAACTACTTTGAGGGGTTCGTGAATCGCAAGCTCACACCGGAACGAGGCTTCGACTTCTCAAAGAAGGAAAATGAGGGGATATTAAGAGTCGTGGAGAGGCGAGGATGGCAGCAATGGGTTGCTCATTCTCAAGCGGAAGTGTCTAAAATCCTCATTATGGAATTTTATGCCAACTTGATGGGAGCCTACTACCTGAATCGCCGAGCCAAGGCCTGCTTTGTGCGAAAACACGCTGTGCATTATGGGGATACAGTTATCAATGAGCTATTCAACATCAACCCATTAATTGGAGAAAAATTCAAGGAGGCTTCCCTTGAGCAGCAGGCTCAAGTAGTATGCGGTCACTCGGTCAATTGGACACTGAGCCGGGACCAGTCTCATAGGAAGCTCTATTTCAGCTCTTCAGCTCTCCCCCCAGAGATGAAGGCATGGAACTACTTCATCTCCTCCCACCTCATCCCGACTACTCATGTTCGGGAAGTCACACCGGATCGCTTGGAGATCTTATACTGCATAGCTTGTGACTTTCAGATAGATGTTGGCCACTTCATCCTGAAGCATCTCCTTCGCGCCGCCAAGTCGAAACGGGGGAACCTGCCTTTCCCTCAGCTAGTCACTACATTAATGCTGAAGGCCAGTGTTGTCATGGAGGACCCCTCAAAGATAACTTTGGTCATTAAGCCAATCTCAGTCGGTAAGATTAGTGGTGCTTCGGAGGACGTCCAGGAGGTAGTGTCCGAGGAAGAGGAAGAGGATGCCGCATAGGAGCAAGAGCAAGTGGAAGAAAGAGAAGAAGAACAAGAGCAGTTTCAGGAGCCCTTTCAAGGTGAGGACTTCGGGGGGGCTTCTGACCAGTTAGTTGACCCGGCTACCGCGACTCCGGCCTCTTTGGCCGTAGCACTCAACAAGATGCACTTGATGATGCGAGAGCAGCATGAAGAGTCAGTAGCCCGGTTTGAATCAGTTGGTGGCTTCTTTGCTTCATTTGCTAAAGAGATGCGCGAGGGCATCTCACTTATTGCCGGCAACCAGGAATCACTTTCCGAGCAAGTCCACTGGGGCCACCAACAGCAGCAGCAGCAGCGGGACCTCCCGCCAGAATACCCTCCCTTCTCACCCATTCCACCTCACTTCCACCCCTCGGCATACCCGTGGTACATGCTGCACCCCTTAGGCCATCCACCTCCCTTTTACCCACACTTTGGTCCTCCCCGTGACCCGTCTGAAGGTCCTTCCTCTTTTCCTCCTGCCGATGGGTCTTCTGGCCACGATGACATGGGCGAGGAGTAGTAGGGCGGGAACACCCGCCCCCAGGTATGATTCTTGGATACCCACTTTCCATTTAGGACAATGCTATCTTTAAGTTTGGGGGAGTGGTTGTTTGATTATCATACCTGGTCTCTTTGTTTGTGTTTGTGTCTTTTTTTTTAGACTTAGTTGTTTTTCTAGGTTTTAAAGTAATTATGGTTGTTCATTTAGGGTGCATGCTTCTTGCATATTTTGTTTCTTTTTTTTTTTAATTTTGATAGATGGCATATAGAAGCATATAGGTCGACTCTTTTTTGTAGTCCTTTATTTTTCTTGGTGTCTTTAGGACCCAATGGGAACCATTGTTGCATATGGATGGATGTGGTTACTAGTTTGACTCTCTTGAAGCTTTGATGAATTTGGAAAATTTAGTTCTAATACTTTTGGTGGATCCTTGATGATGTGATATAATGAGCTTGGGAGTTGTGCTATGAACTTGTCTCTTTTGAGATCTTGTACTGAGTTTTGATCTAGAACTTACCTAAGGACCTAGCAAACTCACAATAGTTGCATGAATTTGAAGCGTGTGGTTTCATGGGAGGAACCTTTCCACCAAATAGCCAATCCTTCTACGTTCTCTGATATCACCCTTATTTTGAGTACTCATTTTCCTGTGGTTATACCCTTGAGTTTACCTAAGGTGGGAAAATGTCAAATCTTGGGCTTAAAAGAAATTGCATTGAGTTGAATAAAGTGGGAAATAATGGCAAGTTTGGGGGATCTTTAAAAAAAAGTAAAAAAAGTATACTACTCCGCTGTTTCCTAGTATCGAAGTAGGTTAGGGTCTTCTCTTAAGGCAAGAGTTGACCACAGCTCGAAAAGGTGCTTTAAATAAGAGTATAATTGTAAATAAAATAAAATCACCTTGGATTGTATTAAGTTAGTAGCTTGGGCTTAGGCAGAGCTCCCGTTTATGCACTTGCTAAACAGCTAAATACATGAAGAGGAAATAGTAGTTGGTTAATAGGTGTGATGGGTTGGTGAATGGTGGATTGATGATTGTTCAACTTGATTGTTTCTTTTAAGCACTTGATTTTATTTTGATTGCCTCACTAATTCTATCCCAAAAGTTATCATCTGGTTCCTCCTCTTTTCTGCGCCTCTAACCCGTTGCTATCCTTCAAAAAAACCATTTGAGCTTTGAGTTTGGTGCAACTTACCGTAAAGGAATAAGGTAGATGGTGTTGGATCTTTTTGAAAGTTTTCTTTGGAAAAGAACTTAGTGCAAGCCCCAAGTTAGATGGCACAACTCCTCTAGTAAAAATAAAAAAAAATAAATAATCTAGGGGGTCAACCCCTAAGGGCTTCACCTTAAGTAGCAAAACTTCTTTTTCCTTAGTCACCATTTCTTCTTTCGAAGTCAAACTGGCCAATCATTGAAGTTTAGATGCAACATTTGGTTAACATTGTAGTTTCTTTGGTGTTTGTGTGTTTCATAGGGTAGGTCGCTAAGGACTAGCTTAGGTTTAAGTTTGGGGGAATCTGTTAATTGCATAAATCCACAGTCAAAGTGTTGACTTTTCAACAACTTTGACCAAAAATTTCTTATAACCCTTCCCTCTTTGTCTTAGTTTTTCTTGTTTTCTTTGGCTTATTACAGGTTGGGACAAGTGTTGCAGACAGGGCATTAGAAGCAAGCTCGAGTGGGACAACGTTTGGACAAGAGAAGTAGGAGAAGTGAAAAATGAAGACTGGCGACGCCTTGCCAGAATTCGCAAAGGTTGGCAACGCGTCGCCAACGTTATCAGTGATCTGAGTACATTTTCCCATTTGGCGACGTGTCGCCAGATTTCGACCCACATTGGCGACGTGTCGCCAATGCTACTCTGTTTTTGCCAAAAGCTCGCATTTTTTATGGTCCCCCACTCTTCCCACCTTATGATCTGGCCTTGGAGAAGGGATTCTTATCCCTTTAGGGTTGGAATGAAGAGGGAGTATAAATAGAAGAGAGGAAAGGGTCCAAGGAGGCTCTTTTGGATGATTTTGATCTCAACCCCTCTTGGACACTATTGATCATCAAGGAGGCATTTTTTGGGAACTTGAAGAAGGGTTGAACATCTTGGGGAGCTAAATCTTCTATGGGGTTTCTTGGGTTTAATCTCTTCCCTCTTTTATTTGTTGGATTTTTCGTGGATATTGTTGTTATGGGTTTGATGATGACATTTGCTATGGTTTGTGAGTAGTTCATTCTATCTCTCTAGGGTGACATTCCTTACCTTGATACTTAATGAATTTGTCTTGTGTAGATGTATGAGATTCTCTTGTGTTGTCCCTTTCATTGTGTTTATTGATTGAATGATGATGGGCCACCATACCTCATGTGCTAGCTCACTAAATCCTTTAGAAAGGTTTAATGGGTGATAAAGAGAAATTGAAGGGGCATAGTGTTAACTTAAATTAGAGATAATTTAGGTGACCACTAGGAGTTAAAAAGAGGTTTAATTCTTTAACCACTCTAAGCTAAAATTGGAGCTTGAGTAAAGCCTAAGTTAGTTGAGGGTGAGCAAGGACCCATCTTGAGAAAGAAGTTCTTGATGTGAGACCCTCTTTACCACACATGGAAAATCACACTTGAGGACAAACTTACTTGGGTAGCAAGGGGAAGGAGTGAAATCCTAGAGAAGTAGTTGCCTTCATTCTAAGTTCTTACTTTAGTACCTTTCACACACGTTAAATTCACTTCTCTTCTGTTTTTAAGTAAGTAACTTGAGCAATTAGATTTTTCATTGAATCTAGGTAGAGTCATTAAATTCCCTTGGGACGATACCCCTATTTACCTTTAAGTACACGATAATTCCGTTCGCTTGCGGGTTATTAAGGGTTATAAATTGATAAACTCTTGATTTTACAACACTCATCTAAGTCGTAAGACAAAGTCGATGATGGATGGTCAACGTTCATAAGTAAGAAAGAAAAATATGCTTGGACAAGAAGAGTAAACATCCCAAGTCCTTCAAGAGTGTTCGACCCAATGAGCTACCATGCAAAAAAGCCAACTGGGTGGGGAGATTTAGCAAGTTCCAGTTCATCAGACGAGCAAGACGGTGAATGGAAAATGGTGAGAGACCAAAGACGAAGAAGGAATCAACCACCACACTATCCCTTGCTAGAAGCTCCGAAAGACAAAAAACTGGAAGGGTGTAACCCCACAAGAGTGCATCCTCAAATACCTAGGAAAGTTTGGAAGCCACTACATCCAACAAGTGCAGAATCACAACCGGTGGTTAGGAGGTCCGTGACACTGCTTGACTATTTCCTAAAGTCATATTTTATAAAACACAATGTGGAGGTAAATGCCACAGGCATTCATGGAGATAGCGAATCAAGTCGTAGCCAAAAAGGACCCGGCAAAGCAAGCATTGGAGATAAGGTTGATGTAGTAAAGGATGGCATCATATCCAAACTCAAAGATCTCCCTACAACCATGACCATGAATAAGGTTCTCAAACTACCACAAGATGTTCGGCTAGCCATACTTCAAGTGCTCATTGACCCAGGAGCTTATGAAGGAAATGTGTTTCACAAAAAGGCAAATGATAAGCGTGTCACCTACATGGCTACAATCTCTTTTGATGACGAAGATTTGCAGTTGGGCTGTCGTTTGCATAATTGACCTCTTTATGTAAGCGGATATATTTGCGAACATTGGATTAGGAAGATCCTAATTGATGGTGGCTCCGCTGTGAATATCATGCCTATTCAAACATTGAAGAAGGTCGGGCTATCCGTAAAGGATCTTTCAAGTAGTAAGTTGACCATCCAAGGCTTCAACCAAAAGGGGTAATGCTCTGCAGGGAAAATTCAGCTTACAATGGAGATAGACGAGTTGAAGACCTCTACTTTGTTCCATGTTATTGACGCAAATACTTCATATGACTTACTGCTCGGGCGTACTTGGATGCATGAAAATGGAGTTGTACCATCAACTTGGCACCAATGCTTCAAGTATGTTGGCGATGATGGAAGCATCAAGCATGTAGTGGCAGAAACCGCCCCTTTTGACATCGAGGAAACCCATTTTGCTAACACCAAGTTCTACCTGGAAGACTGCCAAGATACGAAGCCCAAGGCTTTCTCCATAATGCTCCCTAAAGCAAAAAGCACCAAAGGGAACATCCCTGCCTCAACCAGCAAACTTCGCTTTTCTAAAGAAGATGCTAGAGTAATAAAAGAAGACATGGTCCTACCAATCTCCTCGCTCTCTAAATTAACTGTGTCTGATGAACCTGCAAAGAAAATGAAGGAATTTCAAAGCTTGAAAGCAAATGCATGGTTTGGCCCCAAGATCAAGAAATTGTTTCAAAAAGCAAGATATGGTAAAGGTGAACCCCGGCAACTTGGTGATTTAGATGCAATCTTCGGAAAAAAACAGCTTGGAGAAAAGCATGGTTTAGGATATCAACCATCTAACCTCGCAAAGAATGCATCATGCAACCCGGTAATGATTCAAATTTATGAATATGATGAAGACCAAGTAAAGTTACAGGTTAACTAGGAGGAAAAAGAAACCCATGAGAATGTTCGAGTCTCCGTACTTAAACGCTTGGGATCAAAAGCCCCTACTAATAATAAACAAAGGACTTCAGTTTTTGCACGGCTCGGGACAAATGGAGCTCATCAAAAAGCACAAGCAAAAGCCAAACGCCAGAGGCAAATGAGCAAAGGCGTCACCACCAAACATCTCACAAAGATGATAATCCTTAAGAGGAAGTAGCCTCCTGCAATAATGTCGCACTTGAAGGACGAGATCAAGATGAGCCAAGCATGGAAGAAGTAGTGGAGGAAATTGATCCAAGCCCTGCGCCTGAAGCTTTTGAGGAAGGAGGGCAAGCAACTGTTGATGACTTGAAGGAACTAAATTTAGGGATGCCGGATCATCCAAAGTCGGTGTTTGTGAGCACCCTGCTGGGTCCTGAAGAGGAGGCGAGGTACTTCGAGCTACTGAAAGAATATGAAGATGTCTTTGCATGGTCCAATAGGGAGATGCCTGGATTGGATCCAAATATAGTTGTCCATCACCTTGCCATGAAGCATGGATCCCGCCCCA
This sequence comes from Aquilaria sinensis, assembly GCA_005392925.1. NCBI lineage: Eukaryota > Viridiplantae > Streptophyta > Magnoliopsida > Malvales > Thymelaeaceae > Aquilaria > Aquilaria sinensis. Next base: position 56,924 of record SMDT01001820.1, read on the forward strand.
TCAAACAGGCTCAACGAAGATTTCGGCCAGAACTTATTCCACAAATTGAGGCTGAAGTAGATAAACTTATTGATGCGGGCTTCATTCGAGAAGTTAAGTACCCCACCTAGATTTCAAACATTGTGGTCGTGAGGAAGAAGAATGGCCAAATCAGAATTTGCAAAGACTTCCGAGATCTGAATCTAGCCTGCCCAAAGGATGACTTCCCCTTTCCAATAACAGAATTAATGGTTGACTCAACGACAGGACATGAAGCTTTGTCCTTCATGGATGGGTTCTCTGGTTATAACCAAATTCGCATGGATCTAAGAGATGAGAAATTTACAGCCTTCCGTACTCCAAAGGGGATTTATTGCTACAAAGTTATGCCATTTGGACTCAAGAATGCCGATGCAACTTACCAACGAGCGATGCGAAGAATCTTTGATGACATGTTGCACAAGAAAATAGAATGCTATGTCGATGACTTGGTGGTGAAGATGAAAAACAAGTCAAACCACCTAAAGGACTTGCATAACATCTTTGACCGACTCCGCAAATACCAACTAAAGATGAATCCTCTCAAATGTGCTTTCGGTGTTACTTCTGGAAAGTTCTTAGAATTCATCGTCTATCATCGTGGCATCGAGGTGGATCGATCAAAGATAGACGCAATCCTGAAAATGCCTAAGCCAAGTAACATTCATGAGCTTAAAGGCCTGCAAGGAAGATTAGCATACATAAGGCGGTTTATCTCCAACCTAGCAAGACGATGCCACCCGTTTAGTAGGCTCCTAAAAAAGGATATGCCTTTTATCTAGGATGACGCTTGCAAGAATGCATTTCAAAGTATAAAGGACTACCTACTCCATCCACCCGTCCTTGTTGCTCCAATTTAAGGAAAGCCTTTAATATTGTACATAGCTGCCCAAGAACACTCATTGGGGGCACTTCTTGCTCAACAAAATGATGAGGAGAAGGAAAATGCACTCTACTACTTGAGTCAAAGGCTAGTGGGGGCGGAAGCTTACTGTTCTCCCATTGAGAAGATATGCCTCGCATTTATATTTGCTATAAAGAAGCTAAGGCATTACATGCTAGCCCATGTAGTCCATCTTGTGTAAAAGGCTGATCCACTGAAGTACTTGATGTCAAGACCGGTGCTTTCGGGAAGGTTGGCTAAATGGGCTCTTCTTCTGTCTGAATTTGACATAGTGTTTGTCTCGCAAAAGGCAATCAAAGGACAAGCATTGGCGGATTTTCTTGCTGATCACCCTATACCAGCAGAATGGGAACTCCCAGAAGACCTACCAGATGAGGAAGTCTTCCTTGCACAAATCATCCCGACCTGGAAGATGTTCTTTGATGGTGCATCTCGAGAATATGGAGCGGGGGCAGGTGTGGTGTTCGTCTCTCCCTACAATGAAGTTTTTCCATACTCTTTCAGCTTGCTCAAGAAGTGCTCGAATAATGTAGCGGAGTACCAAGCCTTGCTAATTGGATTGGAAGCAGCCATGGACATGCAAATCCAAGAACTAGAGATCTTTGGAGATTCTAAGCTGGTGGTCAACCAACTTCTCCAAGAATACGATGTTCACAAACCTGAACTACTCCCTTTATTTGAATATGCAAGGCATTTACTGGACCAATTAGAGCACGTAAGCATCCATCATGTTGCCCGAGGGCATAATCGACATGCCGATGCTTTAGCCAACTTGGCAGCCGTTCTAGCAAATTCAGCCGAGCAAGAAGCCTCGATCCAAGTGCACAAGAGATGGGTGGTACCACAAATATTAGTCAAGAAATATTGGTGCAGTCATACTATATCCGTCATTGAACCAAAAGAGGATTGGCGACAACCGTTTATTAGTTACTTGGAACATGTTAACCTACCTGAAGACCCTCACCGTCGAGTTGATATTCGCCAAAGAGCACCAAGGTTCGTCCACTTCAAGGAGGTTCTCTATCGACGCCCTATCGAAGGAGTCCTCCTTAGATGCCTAAGTGATGAAGAAGCGGGGCAAGTTGTAGAAGAAGCTCATTCTGGAATCTGTGGAGCTCATCAGTTTGGACCAAAACTTTACCATCGTATCAAAAGGATGGGGTATTATTGGCCAACTATGGTGAAGGATTGCATCAGCTACGCCAGGAGATGTCAAGCCTGCCAATTCCATGCCAACCTCATTCATCAACCTCCGGAGCTGTTACATCCCACAGTGGCTTCTTGGCCTTTTGATGCTTGGGGGCTTGACATTGTGGGGCCAATCACTCCTAAGTCATCTGCTGGGCACTCATTCATCTTGGCCGCCACTGATTATTTCTCAAAATGGGCAGAAGCTATCCCATTGAAGGAAGTCAAGAAAGAGAATGTAGTGGAATTCATCAAAATAAACATCATTTACCGATATGGAGTTCCCCGTTACATCATCACTGACAATGGAAAGCCGTTCTACAATAAATTGATGGACAAACTTGGTGGCAAGTTCAAGTTTGTCCAACATAACTCATCTATGTACAACGCTGCAGCAAACGGTTTAGCTGAAGCCTTTAATAAAACACTGTGCAACCTTTTGAAAAAGGTCGTCTTAGGATTAAAGAGAGATTGGCATGAGAAAGTTGGAGAATCCCTTTGGGCATATCGAACAACACGCAGTACTCCTACTCAAGCAACTCCATATTCCTTGGTCTATGGCGTAGAAGCAGTCCTCCCGTTGGAATGTCAAATTCCTTCCTTAAGGGTAGCTCTGCAAGAATGATTGACCAATAAGGAAAATGCCAAGTTGCGGCTAGAGGAGCTGGACGCTTTAGATGAGAAAAGACTTGAAGCTCAACAACGCTTAGAGTGCTATCAAGCTCGTATGGCAAAAGCTTTCAACAAGAAGGTTCGCCCGAGGATTTTTCAAGTTGGGGACCTGGTGTTAGCCATTAGAAGACCAATCATCATGACGAAGCGCGCCGGAGGAAAGTTCGTGTCAAAGTGGGATGGCCCGTACGTGGTGACTGAAGTCTACACCAACGGTGCTTACAAGATAGTGGACAAGGACGGTTTAAGAATCGGCCCCATCAATGGGAAGTTCTTGAAGAAGTTTTATGCATGAAGACTCGGGGGCATGCTCCTTGTCACAAGAGCCTAAACTGTATGACAAAACACAAAAAAAAATACAAAAAAAAAAAAACAAAAAACACAAAAAAATGTAATACTCCTGGCCCGCATGAGTATAAACTGTGTATGGAAAAATTCTCAAAACCAAAAAAATGTAATACTCCTGGCCCGCACGAGTATAAACTGTGTACGGCAAAATCCTCAAAAAAAAAATGTAATACTCCTGGCCCGCACGAGTATAAACTGTGTACGGAAAAATCTTCAAAACAAAAATGTAATACTCCTGGCCCGCACGAGTATAAACTATGAACGGCTAAATCAAATAAAAATTTTCCCTTTTGAGCTATGTTTTGCTTATCACTTAGTTCAAGTACATCCTTATTATTAAGGTTGGGATGCTATTTAAAGATTGGGAATAAGTAAGACGATGAGATTCAAGAAACAAAATAAAAGAGATATCTTCATTGCATTCCGGAATCCTGCTACAGCCTACCTAATCCTAAAAAAGGGAAAGTAAAGTAAAGCTACATGGAAATGGTGGCCCAATGCCCAGAAAAAATGTCTAAAAGCTCTTTCTCAAGTTCTTCCCTCCGTCGATTTACTACTTCAATCCTAGATCCCCCTATAGCTAAGCGATCTTTGATTTCTTCGTGCCTTGCATCCAAGGAACTAAGTGCTTTAAGAGATTTCTAACTCTCATCGCGGAACATATCAATGGCAGTTGATGAATCGGCTAATTGCTGTTGAAGCTTCTCTATCTGGGCATTAGCATTCTTTATGATATTAACATGTAAATCTATCTTCTCAGCAAAAGTTGCCACTCGTGAAGTATGAATGCTAGATTCTGCTTCAATAGAAGCAAGCTCCCTCTGATTCACCTCTGGGTCCAATGACTGCATGGCTTTCTGCCTCTGTGAAAGGTACACCTCGGTTCCTTTAAGTAGAGAATCCATCTTTTCAAGTAAAGGGGAGCAATCCACAAAGAAACATTTTGTTAGAAGATTGGGAATTTCATCCCTCTTGCAATGCCACCAATCTCGTAGTGAAGAAAATCCATTTTGCAAAGCAGCATCACCTTTCTTCTTTAAGTAGTCTATGAGGCCACGATAAATAATCTCCTTAATGAGATCCACTGAAGCAAAGGAATCCTTTGGCATGCTGGAAGCACAAGAGAATATTGGCACAATTTGTGAGTTTCCCTTCAGAGAAGGAGGCATCGGGACTGCATCAATGGTAGGTGCCTTGCATGGAGAAGCTATGACTTGGCCATTTGACACAACTTCCACTTCATCTTTCTCATTTGAATTATCTTCTATAGGACGATCAGATAAACCATCTAGAGCTCCAATCGTCTCAATGCCATGAGCCAGGTCCTCTTCAGAGAGAAGGTGTTTTGATTCCGGTACATCAGGGAAGACTGTAACAAGGAGAAGATTAGACAAACTAAAATAAAGAAACAATTTTTTTTTTAAAACAGAAGGGAGATACTTACCCTTATTAAGAGACTTCAGGGACATGCTAAGACTGTTCCTTAAGCTTCGACAAGAAGAAGAACATTTGTTACTTGAAGCTTGCACGTTAGGTTCCGGCAAAAGCTGTTCACGAGGTTTCAACTTGATCCTCTTTCCTGTAGGAGCCACTAATGCTCCCGTCACCGGACGCTTCTTTGGATCTAGGCTTTGCTCCTTAACTAAGGTTGGTGGAACTTTGACAAGAGATAACTCGAAGCTTGGTTTCTCGCTGTCCAACAATACAGAAATTGGAATTTTCTCCAAAGTAAGGAGTACCTCACTTTTCCACCAATTTGTATAGCTCAGGTCAACTTGCAAGCCAATGGTAGAAGAAAACTTGGGGATGTGGAACTTAGCACCTGTACCAATCCGAGTCAAAGACAACCACGCTTCATATAAGGAGTCAAGTCGAGAAGGAAGAGTAGTGAGCTTTGGGTTGCCAGGAAGCCTTTGAAGAAAGCCATGCTGCTGAGCAAACCGATGAAGATTATAGTACTCCGAGATAAAGGTATTGTTCCGACGATATGTCAAGTACCCGAGACGTAGGCTCATCATGAACTCTGCGGTATCTTGCCCTCTTTTTCCATCATCAGCACGCTCCCCTGGATTTATTGAAGCCGGCATAGGATTCCATGAGAAATCACGAGACAGAAGTCCATCACGTAGTAAAGACCTATAGTCAGCAGCAGAATCTTCCCAATGTTGATAGGCATTTAAGGTTCCACGAATTTTTTGGATCAGAGGACGAGGCAAATCTTTGCTCATGGTGTCATAAACTCCTTGTGGAAAATGCAAGCTGGCCCAAGCATAAAGGAAATGACCAGGAAATGCTACTTTCACCCTGCCAAGATCACGAGACTCTCCTTCAAGCTGCCCAATCTCAGAGAGCCCTTTATAAATGCATGCCAGGATAGGAGGTACCAAACTAAAGGTGACTCCCTGTGCCATCTTTGATGCAGCTTTGAAAGTTCCAAGTCGTAAGTCATCATTGAAAGGGAGAACGTAGCGGTAAAGCCATAAGCCAAATAAGCAGCAATTTTGAGCTCATCACGAAATTTTGGAGAAGTAGGACACCCAAGCTTAAGGAAAGCCGGCGAATCAAATGGAAAATTAGAGTTTTGGGAAGCCATCATAAATGGTCTATTGATTTGCGGACTTTTAGTGTATCAGCCGCTGCGATCATACTTCACTTGAGTCGCCACCTGGTATTGCTTAGAGGCACGAGGATTGGGCATAGGATCCTTCACTTTAAACCAAAAATCAATCCAATCAGCATGCGAAAGCCTATCTTTGTTCTTGCTAGAAGCAATCTCTGAGAAAGCCTTGAAGAGGTACATAAAAGTCTCTGGCAAGCCATCTGTATTACGATTCATGAGCTCAGTGTAGCTTGGCACAGCCTCTTCGTAATACTCTCCCTGAATGGAAAGGCCGCTAATCTCACGCAACTCCCAGAGCGGCATGCCGATTTCACCTTCTGAAGTGATGAAAGTATTTTTGCCAGAAGACCAAGCCTCAACCAAAGCACGATACATCCCATTTGGTCGATGGTAGTCAAAATGCGCAGCTCCAATGGCAGAAGCTAAGTTAGTAAGCCCGTTCACCCACAGCAAACCACAAGTATCGACAGTCCATTCCCTGAAACCATGCAAATATTGAATCTCACCTCTTGAATCAAAGGAAGAGCCCCATTTCAGTTGATGACAGGAAATGAGCTCAGTCACTTGTGGCCTTGGAACATCATGAACATTCACATGAGACAAGGCAAAGCACAATGATGGTCGACGATCTGGCAGGACAACATCTCCAAGAACCATATCCTTCTCCAAGTGATACTCACTAAGCCTCGGCATGCTCGGTTCTTCAACACGGTGTAGGTGCTCCACGGCATAAGAACCGACAGAAGGATAGCGAATGACAAGCTTAATTAGGCCAACATCACCTCCAGAACGCGGCTTCACAGTGGCCTTTGGAAGTATCAAATACTTGCCATCGTTAGACTCAGCAATCCAATCAATCTTCACAGGCCTGGAAGCCGGTACAACTTCTGAACGCACCTTCGGGGCAGCCATCTTGCAACAAAATATCTGACTTAAAGAAGAAACTTGACATAGCAGCAATAGCAATGACGATTACTCCACAGCAAAAGGACTTAGGCGGTCTGTGATCCAAAAAAAGAGGCACAAAGACAAGGCTCAAAAGATTCGCCTTAAAACCTAAAAGGTTCGTCTACGACCTCGAGATCCGAAAAGATCAAAAAATCCAAAATCAAAGTTTGGAGACGATCTATACCTAAGCCCTGAAATCTCCACAGCACCCAAGAGTTCACCAAGAATAAATAAAAAAAAAGTCGAATTCCAGCAATAAACATATTAAAAAAAAAAAGAAAAAAAAAGAGAGTCAGGGCAATATTGGATATTAAAAAAAAAAAAAAAACGCAAAGAGAACAATTCCGACAATTTTTGCAAATAGGAAAACTCCGGCAAGAAAAAAAAAACGGGGTGAAAAAAAAAAAAAAACGCAAGAAACAAAATCAGCAATTTCGCATAGTTAAAAAAAAAAAAAAAAAAGTCCAAAAAAAAAAAAAAAAAAAAAGGCAGCTCCAGCAAAAAAAAAAAAAAAAAAAAAAGGTGAAAAACAATGGTGGTGAAAGTCAGCAACACTTGAAAAAAGTGCGTGCTTGTGGCTGCTGGTAGAAAGAAATCTCCAAGTCCTATACATGTGCCAAAAAGACAGGAAGGAAAAAAAAAAAAAAAAAAAAAAAGAAAAAAAGTAAGTAAGAAGAGCAGAAAAATCAACAAGCATGCGACAGGAGATGGGCCACTAGCGGAACAAACTATAATACCCAACTAAGAAAACAGGGTAATGGTACCTCCCAATTTTTGCCGTTCATTTTAGTTGATGGAACCAATGGGAAAGCGGGAGACGGGGCAAGCCGGTTAAAGGAGAGAAAAAGAAAAAAAAAAGACAGAGGAGAGAGGAGAGAGAAGAATATAGACAGGAACTTTCTAAAAAGTAAAAAAAAATTTAAAAAGTAAAATTTCTTTTAAAAAAAAGTGATTAAAAATGATAAAATATTTAAAAAGTGATAAATGTTAAAAAAATTGGTAAATTTTTTTAAAAATCTATTAAAAACCAAAAAAGTGATAAATAATTAATAAAATGCAATAAATAATTTTAAAAAATGATTAAATAAAAAAAGATATAAAAAATTAAAAAATCAAAATATTTTTTTTAAAAAAAGCCATTAAACTAACAAAATAAAAGAAATATAAAAAAAGAAATAAAAAAATGATAAATTTTTAAAAAATTATCTGTGTAAAAAAATATTAATTTCTGAATAATATACTAAATAATATACTTAATAAAATACTTTTTTGTACATATGTCAATGATTCTCAAAATATAAAATCTATGTATATTGATGAACTTAGTAAAAAAAAATATTTATTGCATTTTAGAATTTTTATCACTTTTTTTTTTGTTTTTAATCACTTTTAAAAATATTTCCCATTTTTTAACATTTATCACGTTTGTTTATATTTTATCATTTTTTTATATTTAATCACTTTTTGTAGTTTTAATCACTTTTTAAATTTTATTTAGTTTTAATCACTTTCTAAAAAGAAATTTGTGTTTTTAGTTTTGTGATCGCTTTATTTATTTAATCAATTTTTTAAATTATTTATTGCATTTTAAAATTATTTATCACTTTTTTTTTCAGTTTTATTTGCCTTTTAAAAATATTTGTACCATCTTTTTTTTAACATTTATCACATTTTCTTTATTTTATCGCTTTTTTTTCATACATTTAATCGCTTCTTTGCTTAAAAAATTGCTTATTTACATTTTTTTACATCATAATCGTTTTTTCTTACCTTTTATCGCTGAAGTTACCTTCGTTGTGACCGGGTCACATTGAAGTTGCCTTAGGTGTGACTGGGTCACTTTGAAGGTAACCTAAAAATGTGACTGGGTCATGCTGAAGGTACCTCAGGTGTCATCGGGTCACATTAAAGGTAAACTAAAAATGTAATCGGGTCACCTTGAAGGTACCTTCGTTGTGACCGGGTCACTAAAAAGGTAACTGGATTAACTTGAAGGTAAAGTGTTAAAAATGTGACCGGGTCACCTTGAAGGTAACTTCGTTATGACCGGGTCACTTTGAAGGTAACCTAAAAATGTGACAGGGTCACATCGAAGGTACCTTCGTTATAACCGGGTCACATTTGAAGGTAACCTAAAAAAGTGACCGGGTCACCTCAAAGGTACCTTTGTTGTGACCGGGTCACGTTTAAGGTAACCTAAAAATGTGACCGAGTCACGTTTAAGGAAACCTAAAATGTGACTAGGGGTCACCTCGAAGGTACCTTACGTTGTGACCGGGTCACGTTTAAGGAAACCAAAATATGTGATTGGGTCACATCGAAGGTATCTTCGACTTGACCCGGTCACATTTTTAGGCTACCTTCAAGGGTGACCCGGTCACAACGAATGTACCTTCAAGGTGACCCGGTCACATTTTTAGGTTACCTTCAAATGACCCGGTCATAACGAAAGTACCTTCAACGTGACCCGGTCTCATTTTTAGGTTACCTTCAAAGTGACCTGGTCACAACGAAGGTACCTTCCACGTGACTCAGTCATATTTAACCTTAATTTATTCTATTATTGTATTTTATTTTTATAGAAGGTGAATTATTTGGCACAAATTATAATTTTTTAATAATTTGTACCTCAAGGTGTCTAAAAAGTAATTTTAAAATATTTTGTCGAAAGTAGTTTTTTTGGTAAGTTTTTTTAACTTAACTAACACAAAAGGATAAAAATTAGTACGCAATTTTATTTTTTTTCTGGCTTTTTTTTTTTTTTTTTTTTTTTTTTTTTTTTTTTTTTTTCTGGCAAAAAATTAGTATGGATAAAAAGTGTTGACAAATTTTTTTGGACTGTCCCTATTTTAAGGTTAGGGTTAGGTATAATGTTAAGGTTAAATGTTGGATTTATTAGTTCTTCAAAAACAAGTGTCCTTCCATGTGTAGGAATTTTAATGAATTTGACTTAATGATTTTGATAGTGAAATGTTAATATTATGGTAAGAAAGACGTGATATATAAACATGACTAACGGAAAATATTTTCTCTTACTTATATAAGCTTATTATTTAAAAAATATTATTTTAAAAGTTCGTTTGATACAATAGATGAAAAAAATTACGTAGTTTATGTAAATCAAGATTTGCCAAATAATATTTTCAAAAAAAGTGATAAAAGTGAACAAAAAAATCAATTAAAACAAAAAAAATGAAATTTTTTTTGAAAAAAGTGATAAATGTAAAACAATTTGTTAAATATTTTTAAAAAGCTATTAAAAACTGAAAAAAGTGATAAATAATTCTACAATGGAATAAATAATTTTAAAAAAAATGATTAAATTAAAAAATTGATAAAAAACCTTAAAAAAAGTGAAATTTCCCTCAAAAAAAATTAAATAAAAAAAAAGTGATTAAAACTAAGAAAAAATTAAAATTTATTAAAAAAAAAGTGATTAAATATATTTAAAAAGGTGATTAAATATAAAAAAAGTTATAAAATATATAATATAAGTGATAAATGTTAAAAAATTAATAAATATTTTTTAAAAAGCTATTAAAAACCAAAAAAGTGATAAATAATTCTAAAATGAAATAAATAATTTTAAACAAAACGATTAAATAAAAAAAAGTGATAAAAAACCAAGAAAAAAGTGGAAATTTTTTCAAAAAAGTGATTAAATAGAAAAAATGATTAAAACTATGACAATAATTTTTTTTATTGTCATAAAAATATTCAAAAAAAAATTTTGTCATTAAAATATTCACATTTATACATTTTAGAATTATTTATCACTTTTTTGGTTTTTAATAGCTTTTTAAAAAATATTTACCAATTTTTTTAACATTTTATCACTTATATGTATATATATATATATATATATATATAATATATATTATCACTTTTTTATATTTATATCATTTTTTAAATATATTTAATCACTTTTCCTGAATAAATTTTCACTTTTTCTTAGTTTTAATCGCTTTTTTCTTTATTTAATCACTTTTTTTTTAGTTTTTTATCACTTTTTTTAATTTAATCATTTTTCAAAATTATTTTTTAGCATTTTTAGAATTATTTATCACTTTTTTCAGTTTTTAATAGCTTTTTTTAAAAATATTTACAATTTTTTTTTACATTTATCACTTTTTTATATATTTAATCGCCTTTTTTTATTTTTAATCACTTTTTTTTATATTTTATCACTTTTTTTTTATACATTTCACAACGAAGGTATCTTCCATGTGGACCCTGCCACAACGAAGGTACCTTCAAGGTGACCCGGTGACATTTTTTATTTTGCCTTCAAAGTGAACCGGTCACAACGAAGGTACCTTAGATGACCCGTCACTTTTTTAGGTTACCTTCAAAGTGAC
>SMDT01001821.1:0-67698 GCA_005392925.1 Aquilaria sinensis
TCAATATGTTCATTCATGTGGTGTTCAGGGAGTGAACTGCATCGGTTTCTTCCCCTTTTATTTCAAAAGTCTACCCCCATCCTTGGTTGGGTACCGAGGTTGGTGACTCTGACCATCAGAGTGATTGTGATCAGACTTCAGCCCTCCCATCCTCAGCTTTTCAGCCATCATGTGCTATTCTGGCCTTCGGTAGAATTCTCTGAAAATGTCGAGGGGATCTTTGGAGAACTGGTAAAAGAGTTATGAATCTCTCCTAAGTCCGCTGATCATTGCGAGCATGTGGATTTTAGGGCAAAAGTCGGGCACACTTAGGGCTTCTCGGTTGAACCTCTCGACATAGTCCCGAATGGTCTCCACATTCCTTTGGGCTATGTCAAACATTTGGACGGGCATCTTCCCCACCGGTCTACTTCCGATGAACTACTGGGTGAATGCAGCGGATAACTCCTAGAAGCCCAGTATGGCTCCGGGAGGCAGGGAGTTATACCACGCAGTTGCCAGCCCTGAAAGGGTGACTTTGACGCAATTGTAGAGGGTGGCGTCATCAGCACTGTGCAACACCATGCTGTGCCTATATTTTTTTAGGTGAGCTTAGGCATCACTACACTCATCATACATTTCCAATCATGGTACTCGGAAGTCACTTGGCTTAGGTGCCTCTACTACTACACGGATGAAGGGCGACTCTTCTTCGGTGAAGGTCTTCAACAACCTTGACCAAATAGGCTTTCGGGAGACCTGCCTTTCAACCTTTTCCAACCTCTTAAGGATATTCTCTGTAAGGGTGGCAGTACTATCTTCTACTCGTTGTCTGGTGGTCGCCGGCAATGGAGAACAATGTCTCATTTTTTTAGAGTAACTTCGTTAGCGGGGGGGATTGGGACTTCCCATCTGAAGATGGACTTCATCGGTGGGAAGTTTTGGGTTCTTTTGACCTTGTTTCTCTAGCATGACATCCTCTGGGGGGTACATTTTTGTTGAGGACTCATCGTGAGAATCCATACTTCTGGAGCTCCAGCAAGGTAACCTTGGGCTTCTATTTTGACGGGTACTAAGAGAAGGTTCCCTTCCCTTAGGAGATGGTTGTGACAACCTTTGGTCATGATGTTGGGTCATTTCAGCTATGATAGAGTCCTAAAAGTTGTGCAGAAAGCCCATCGTGATGGTCAGAGGACGTTCATCCTTAGGGAAAATAATCTCCATTGGAGGCTGTTCAGTTGCTACTTGAGGTTTCGGCGTTGACTGGGACCTCGGGAGTCCATTGTCCTTAAGACACCAAGTCTCAATGATAGCAATCTGAGATTAGGTTCCTACAGATGGCACCAAATGATGCCCGGTGGCATCCTCGTTGTATGACATGCTGCACGAAAAAGAGATTTCCGGTGTAGATGTCTGCAAGACTTTGAAGAATAAGCGTTAGGAGCTTCCCGGAGTGTGTTTTCGGGGGAAGAGCATCTGATGCCCAAGTTAGTATTTGTGAGAGTGGTAGTAAAGAGGAGAAAGCAGAAATTAAAGAGAGTCCCTTGTCCTTACCAAGGCCCCTCCCAAGTATTTATAGGAGGGTGGAGGGAGGAGGCCGTTTAACACAGCTTTTCCAAATCATGACATGTGTTCGGTCAGATTTGATCCGTACCTTCGAAGGTAGGGATCTCTAGGTAGCCTTAGGCTGTTCTGGCCAGAGGGCAGGGGAGTGTGTGAGGTATCTTTCTCAGAGGCTCCTTAACCGTTTTTGTCGTATCTTCGTGAGACCCCTTCGGCCAGAGATTTTCCTCCAAGGGCTATAGGGGAAGGCCCTTCGGTAGAGTGGGTCACCTTCGGGAGACTTTTTCCTCTGTCGACGATGATGGATATACTTTTTTGAGGTCGGTAGGTTCATAAATTTGAGGGTGGTGAAAGACAACTATTCCCTAAGTTAGTGATGTTCCTTTCCAAAGGTGGTATTGAGAGTGCCCCGAGGTTGGGGCTAAGCTCCCACCAAGGTTGGTTTCAGGATAGCTGATTCAGGAAATCTTGGGGGCCATAGCCCTCAGGCATCACCTACCCTGAGATCAAACCTAGGATATGGTGCCAACATATCCCGACCAAACCTTGCAAGAGGTGTCAACCTCGTAACTACCCACCTAGTGTTCACCTACCCAGCTCGCTTAACTAATGCCCTTCAGCATTCAAGTTAGGTCCTCACCTGTATAGTTACTATGGTCAATGCTATACTTTGTGCTTATGCCATATGACAACATCAACTACATCACTCACTGTTCTCCTTACCTTTCCTCACCTTGCTTGGTCTAAAAGTACTATAGTGCTACATCACTTTTAGGACTATGGCGTGGTACTCCACTATCATCGACATATAGAAACTATTGAAAGACCTTCAATAACTTAACGCTATACTGGTGAGTCTAGTGACCAACAACTTCACCTTATTCCCCTTGCTGCCAAACCTCCTAGCACAAGTTAGCTTAACAAGTCTGTAACTTGTCCACTAGCCTTGACCTCAAGAAACCTTAATATAGGCTTGGCACTAACTTTCCTATACCATTTAGTATAAGATAGCTTAACAAGTGTAAAACTTGTCCACTAACTCTCACATTGATGGTTCTTCACTCTAGGCCTAGTACTTGACACTCTAGATAACCACTATACTAAGTGTGTTATTAGTGTACTATGGCATCACCACAACACACCCCAAGCACCCAAGGCTTACTCTACTCCATGCTTCACTATACTTTAGGGTTCTTCCAATCAAATGGTCTACCAAGAGTTGTAAGTCTTGGCACACCTTAGAGTACGAGTCTTCAATGCTCCTCTTTGATTGCCCCTATGCTTCAAGCATCCTAAAGTGCTATATGGGATATGTATGCACTTCCTAAGCATTGTAATCGAATCACCCTTGCCACTTTGGAGTTCTTTAGACTTGCATTACTACGAGAGAAAATTTTCTCTGGTGCAATTGCCAGAACCTCCAAATGGCTAACAGTCCTTAGGCCTCATCCGTGCTTCCTTAACTTAGGATTCCTAGCACCTAATAATTGGATACCAACATGCTACCTAAACCGAGGTCTTGATGCTTCATTTGCTCAGTTCAAAGTATCCATGGTCCACGAAGACTACACACTAAGTCCTCCTTATCTTGTACTTCAAGCCTTGGTAACTACACATACTGAATTAACATCATATATGTGTCCTTAGCACACTTGCTTATCAACCTCCAACACTTACTCCTGCCTGATGCATTACTATAGTTCTTAACCAAGTCACAATGGTACCCAATCCTAGGTCATCTTAGGCATCTTTGGCTCATAAGCTGGCTAAACACCTTGACTTCACCACTAGGCTCTGATGTGTGTCTGGCCTTGCTTCCCTTCATAAGTCACTTGGTCCTTCACCAAGTCCAAATGCCTCAATATCTTCATATGATCATTAACTACTTGGTCTAACTATGATCACAAGAGGACCACATTCACTTCCCAGCACAACTACCATACCATGAACTACACCATGCCAAGATCTTCACGGGATAATGTATGGATGCAATATATCTCCATAACCAAATTTTTTTTCCTAGGTAGTGATAGCCAAACGCTATCGCCTCTATCTGGCCGAACTCCCTGCCACAGTAATGGCCAGAAGAAGCTGGCGCTACCCGAGAAAAGGTGTGATCAGGCACCTCGGGAGATAGCCGAAGAGCTCCAAGCCCGGCACGCCAGGACACTACTTGCCCCCCCCAGGGTCGTGAACAGATCGCCTTCGGAAAAGTGGCACCAAACATAGCGAGCCGAACACGATATCCCCGAAGGCGGAACTCCCTGAAGCTGGGAACCCCCGAACTCAGGGCTTGTTTCCCGAAGAGGCTCCGTCCGTACCAAAGGACGACCTCACCCAGGGACCTCGGGAGTACGGCAGGAGATTTATGGAAGCATTTAAGGAAGCCTCTGACACATCCAATCACAGACGCCACAATCCGCCTCAAAAGGCGCTCTGCCACGCTGACGCCATCAAAATCACATCATGGCCCGTCTCAGCACATGGCTCAAGGTAACCTACTATCTGTCTCCTATGCCCAGAAAGTCAGGAACGTCCGACCGAACACGTGTCGTGATCTGAACGGGCTAGGCACTCCTTATAAATACCAGGAGTTAATACCAGAGTTGGAGGTTGGTTGGCTGGCGAAATACGGCTCCCATTACCAGGCAAAACTCCTCAGCCCTTTGTGCTATTTTCTCTGCCTTTCTCTCAGCCACCACTGACTTGGGCGTCGGAGGCTCCCCCCCCCGGAAAAACACTCCGGGGGCCTCCTAACCTTTTGTTTCTGAGCTTTCAGGCACTCTCCTTTGGGCTGTCCAGTCCACCAGGCGTTCTTCCTCCCAGAAGTCCCTCCACCAGTCACTATGACTATAAACGATGAGGCCCCTGGCCATCATTTGGCGCCGTCTGTGGGAACCCGCTCTGAGATCGCCGTCGTTGAGACTCGGCGTTCTAAGGACAAGGGACTCCCGAGGTCCCCGTCCGCGCCTGAGATACAACCGGCTGCTGAGCAAACACTCCCAGGGACTTCTGCGCCCGAGGAAGACCACCCTCTGGTAGTCACCATGAGTTTCTTAAGGGACTTTCAGCGTTCGGTCGTGTCTGAAATGACACAGCAGATCGGCCGAAGGTGGCCACAGCAAGCACAGGCCCAGAGACCCCCCTCAGTGACACGCCCTCGGGAGAGGAGCCCCAAGCCCACACATCGCAGTTCGGGGAATGGAGACCCTCGCGAAGAATCATCCACAGAAATTATGGCCCTCGGGAAACGTTCTGTGGGACAAACCAGGTCCAAGCAGCCGAGAGTCTCACAGCGAAGCAGTTCGTCACCTGAGGCGAGGTCCTTGTCCCCTCAGCGCCGAACTCGCCCCCCGAAGAGGCGCCGACGATCCCCATTCCCTGAAGAAGGCCCTAGCGCCACAGTGCTCATGGAGAAGATATTAGCACGGCTGGACAGAGTGGAAAAACAGGTGGCCAGAAAATCCGTTTGGGCCAGACCCTCGGGAACATCCTGCGAAGATGACTCCCCTTTCACTCAGGCCGTCGTTGAGGCAGCCATGCCAGGCGAGTTCAGAGTACCTCGGTTGGAAATTTATGATGGCCATACTGATCCGCAGGCCCACCTGACGAAGTACAGACGGAGCATGATAATACACGGTGCTGATGACGCTACCATGTGCAAGTGCTTCGAAGTCACCCTCACAGGGCCAGCCACGGCGTGGTACAATTCCTTGCCCCCAGAGACCATCACTGAGTTCCGGGAGTTGTCCACAGCCTTCACCCAGCAGTTCATTGGGAGCAGACCTACTGCGAAGATGCCTGTACAGATGTTCGACATAGAGCAGAGGAACGGAGAAACCATCCGAGACTATGTCGAAAGATTCAACAGAGAAGCTCTGAGCGTCCCAGACTTCCGGCCCGAAATCCGCATTCTCGCCATGACACGGGGCCTTCGGCGAGACTCACAGCTGTTCTATGAGTTCTCAAAGGACCCCCCGGAGACCCTCGGAGAATTTTACCGTAGGGCGGAGCAACACATGACAGCCGAGGAACTGAGGATGGCTGGGCCGAAGTCTAGTCATCACCACGCCGAAGGGTCCAGTCAACAAGCTCGGCATCCCACCGAACAGGCAGGACGACCTCGGAGGATGCGGGGAAGGAAACCCCAAAGTTTCACACCATTGAGCACTACACGGACCAACATTCTCATGGCGCTGGAAAGGCAGGGGAAGCAAATTCGGCGGCCAAGGGCCATGGCCGCCGATAACAAAAAGAATGCCAAGAAGTTCTGCCAGTTTCATCGCGACCACGGCCATGACACCGAAGATTGCTTCCAGCTGAAGAAGTACATAGAGTCGCTGATAAAACAGGGCCAACTTCGGAAATACCTGAGGATGCAACCCCCGAAAGGCAGAAAAATGGAGGAAGAAAGGGCTGAAGATGAGGACTATGACTCCGACAGGCGGAGAAACCGAAGTCCAAAAAGGCGCCCCCCACCTCCAGCAGGGGTGATCCAAACCATCACCACGGGGCTCCCATCCTCGGAAAGAAAGCGGAAAGCCAGAGAAATTGCAGTCATGGAGTATCAAAAGTCCATCAAAGAAACTGGCTCGCAAAGATAGCTCCACCGTCGTCTTCCCCCACAACGATCCGCTGCTGATCACGACAAAGATAGGGAACTGAGGCGTCAAAAGAATTTTGCTTGATGATGGCTTAAAAGCTGACGTCCTATTCTCGCACCTGCTGCCGAGCTTGGGCATCTCCAGCAGCGAACTAAAGCCTGTCACCTCGCCCACTCTTGGGGTTGATTCATCCGAACTCCCCGACCTCGGATAGATCGATCTCCCGTTGACGATGAAAGGGACTTCGGTAAGCGGAGCAGCTGAATTGTACGCATCCACAATGGCGAGATTCATCGTCATGAACGTCCCATCCTCGTACAACGTCATCCTTGGAAGACAGACAATGGGGAACCTGCATATTCGCCCTGATGTGAAGTACTTGACTGTCACATTCGCGACCAAGGATGGAGACGCAGAGGTCTTCCTAGACCAAGCCGAGGTAAGAAAGGTGTTTGTAAAAGCACGAAAAACTCCGGCGAGCAACCTCGCGCAAACGATGGAGGCAAAGGTGCTAGAAAAAGGCAAAGAAGAAGATCTCGCCAAAGCAGAAACGGAAACAGTAGAGCTTGTCCCAGGTCAATCTACCCAAATAGGGAAGAGCTTGGCCGAAGGCGATAAGGAAAATCTTGTATCCTTTTTGCTAGAAAATAAAGATCTGTTTGCCAACTTGCCAAAAGATATGCCGGGGGTAAACCCTGGCATAATACAGCACAGCCTCAAAGTAAGCCCGGAAGCAAGGCCTGTCTGGCAAAAGAAACGAAGCATCTCATCCCACAAAAGCAACTTTGTCGAAACCAAAGTCCAGCGTCTCTTAGATGCTGAAGTTATCAGGGAGGTCAAGTACCCCGAATGGTTAAGCAACGTGGTCATTGCCACAAAAGAAGGTAGCAGCAAACTCCGGATGTGCATCGATTTCAGAAACTTGAACGATGCTTGCCCGAAAGACTCATATCCTCTGCCGCCAATAGATCAACTGGTAGATTCAACTGCTGAGTATGGGCTCCTAAGTTTCCTAGACGCCCTCAGTGGCTACCATCAGATAAGGATGAACCCCGAAGATGAAGAGAAGACTGCCTTCATCACCGAGGGAGGAACATATTACTATATCAGGATGCCCTTCGGGCTCAAAAATGCAGGAGCCACCTACCAGAGGTTGATGAACAAGGTCTTCAAAGACCAAATGGGGAGAATCAAGAGCAAGCTGCCCGGCTACCACGTTGTAGACTTGGAGGAACCTTCGAAAAGCTCACAGCCTTCGGGGTCCGCCTTAATCCTGAGAAGTGCATCTTCGGGGTGACCTCGGGAAAATTCCTTGGGTGCATGGTATCCGAAAGAGGCATCGATGCTAACCCCGAGAAGATTGAGGCTCTGCTTGAATTTCGAACTCCTGCCACAGTCAAAGACGCGCAGACACTCACCGGAAGAATAACCTCTCTGAGCAGGTTTATTTCCAGGTACGGAGATAGGTGTCGACCCTTCTTCAAAGTCCTCACAAAGGCAAGAAAGATGGAAGGCGATCTCGAAAGAAATGATCATCCTTGGGATAAAGATTGCCAAAAGGCCTGGGAAGAACTCAAAGTCTGTGGCCAGCATACCATGCCTTGGTACTCTACAACAACCTCGGGAGGGAGAGCCCCTCATACTCTACCTCGCCATTACAGAAAAAGCTGTGAGCTCGGTCCTCGTGAAAGAAGAAGGGCCAAAGCAATGGCCGGTCTACTATGTCAGCAAGTCCCTGCGTGGCGCCGAAATCAGGTACCCTTTGCTTCAAAAAGCTACATATGCCTTGGTGCTTGCAGGGAGAAGGCTGCGACCATACTTTCAGACTCACCCCATCATCGTCTGAAGTAGTCTGCCGTTATGGGATGTCATGAAGAGGGATGATCATTCGGGAAGGCTCTCCAAGTGGTGCATAGAGCTGGGCGAACACGAAATCACGTATGAGCCTCGGAATGCCGTAAAAGCTCAAGCACTGGCATATTTATCGCCGAAATACCCATCACTGAGGAGAGCCATTCAGATCCAAAAGAGGGTGAGCCAGAATGGACCTTGCACGTAGATGGAGCCTCAGGATCCGAACACCAGGGAGCTGGAGTAATTATCAGAGGCCCCGAAGGCCTAGAAGTAATGAAGGCCATCAAGTTCAGTTTCAACGCCACCAACAACATGGCCGAGTATGAGGCCCTGATAGCAGGATTATGCCTGGCCAGAAAAATTGGCGTGAGAAACTTGAAAGCCCATAGTGATTCCCGGCTGGTGGTCCGGCAAATGGTAGGGTACTATGGCGCGAAAGACCCGACCTTGGCAAAATACCATGAGTTGGTAACAAAGCTCATTCGGGAGTTTGACGACGTACGAATCGAAAATGTACCTCGGCGGAATAACACTGAGGCAGATTGCTTGGCGAAGTCAAAAAAATATATACCGAGGTGCTAGACCATCCGAGCATCAGTGCTAAGCATGACGACCTCGGGAGCAGGGTGGAAAGACCAAATCAAAAGATACCTCGCAGAGAATTTGCTCCCCGAAGACCCCGGCGATGCTGCAGGACTGCGAAGACGCTCCGGAAGATTCTTCCTGATTGGCGAAGAGTTATACCGACAGGGATATGCGAATCCGCTGCAAAAATGTGTGGATGAAGAGGATACTGAAATGGTCCTTGAGGAAGTTCACGAATGCGTGTATGGTTCACACATTGGAACTTTGGCCCTTGCAGCAGTGATACTCCGCCAAAGGCTACTCCTGGCCTACCCTGGGAAAGGATGTAAGGCAGTTCGACCGAAAGTGCGGTAGTTGCCAGAGACATGCAAAAAACCAGAGGGCACCCTCGGAAATAGTAACCTCGGCAGACTATTCTTGGCCCTTTGGAGTCTGGAGCATAGACCTTATTGGGCCACTCCCCACAGCACCCGGAGGCGTGAAATTCTGCGTGGTAGCAGTGGACTATTTCTCAAAATGGGTAGAGGCAGAACCACTAGCAACTATCTCGGCAAAAGAAGAGCAAAACTTCGTATGGAAGAACATCGTATGCAGGTTTACTAGTGGCTGATAATGGATACCAGTTCATAGAGAAAGGATTCCAAGAATTCACCAGCGACCTCGGAATGAAGATGCACTTCGCCCAGTAGCTCACCCCCAAAGCAACGGGCAGGTGGAAGTATCGAATAGGACCATAAAAGATGGCCTGAAATAGAGACTGGGGGAAGCCAAGGGGAATTGGCCAGGAGAACTCCAAAGTATATTATGGAGCTACCAAACGACGCCCCGAAGAGCCACAGGGGAAACTCCTTTCTCACTCATCTCCGAAACGGAGGCCATTATCCCAATAGAGATAGTTCGACCTTCGGTACGGGTGCAAGTATTTGATGAAGGTGGTAACGACCTCGGCCTAAGAACCAATCTCGATCTGGTGGCCGAACACAGAGAAATAGTCGAGCTGAGAAGAAAAGCTTACCAACAAAGAGTGGCCGTGGCTATAAACTTACGGGCCAGGCCAAAAGAAATCAAGAAGGGAGACCTCGTTCTCCGAAAGGCCGACTTCGCACCCCGAAGGCCATCCCATGGCGTACTTGGCGCAAACTTGGAAGGACCCTATCTGGCCCTCGCCGAAACAACGAAAAGGCGTGTACAAGCTTGGCGACGTCGAAGGCATAGAATTGAAGAGCAATTGGCACTCGGGCGCCTTGAAAAAATTCTACGCTTAAGGTTGAGCGGAGGAGGTATGTTGAACAAAAAATGTTCTAAATATATAGTAGTATCTTGAGAAAATTTCTTAAGTGCAGAAATGAACAATATTCCGTGAAAGATGCTCGCCATGATAAAGCGTAGATATGGCTTTCCAAAGTCCTTTGAGCCGCCACGCTCGGGAAAGATGGAAAACAAAAATCTCGCCAGAAGTACTCGTGCCGTAGCCAGCGCTGAGATAATTTCCCGAGCTCCCTTGAGCGAACGTGCTCGGGAAAATGGGAAGTGAAAAATCTCGCGGAAGGTTTTCCGAAGTCCCTTGAGCAAACATGCTCGGGACAACTGGAAAAACAAAAATTTTTGACTAAAGGTTTGCCGAAGTCCCTTGAGCAATCATGTTCGGGAAAAATTGGAAATGCAAAAAGCCTGCAAAAAAGACTTAGTCAAATTTTCTCAGACTTTCCAGAATGTCTCTCGAGTAAAACGTACTCGGGACAAAGGAAGGTAAAAAAGTTTCTTTGATCGCAGGTTTTCCGAAGTCTCTTGAGCGAACGTGTTCGGGACAATGGAAATAAAGAAACTTGAAGAAACACTTAGCCAAAAAATCTCCGTTAAGAGCAAAGCTGCCTTACAATAAAGAAGTGCCCGAAGAAGGAGTACAAAAAAGAAGGGAAGGAAAAGGGGCCCTAAAGAAGCCTAAGGGTTCGCGGCGTCCTGAGAGCCACTCGTTTGTCCACCCTTTTCCGCCACCTTCCGCGCTGGAATTGGAGGAAGCTTCAGAATTTCGATCTTGGACCATTTCCACGGAGGTCCCCCAGGAATGTTTAGACCCTCTAGAAAAGAGAGGTCCAGACCTGGGAACCTTTGGAGAACCTGGTGCCGAGCGAGGCAGAAGCCGTCCTAAAACGCGACCTTGTTCATTTGATCAGACTTGTTCTTCTTAAGCTCAAGGTCGTCAAGCTCGTCCTTCAGATCCCCGACCTCCTCTTCCAGCACCTTTATCCGCTCCTCCCCCTTCGGCTCCTTCTTCAAAGACTGGACCTCGGCTTGAAGGGTTTTCTTCTCAGACAAGAGTGTGACTATGATATTCTCTCTTTTTTTGCCTTGTCTTGGAGAAGGTCTTGGTTTGCAGCGCGCAGCCCCGCCACATGATTGCGGAGGTCGGCAATCTTCAGGGAGGAGTCCGCCATCAAAACTTCCTTCTCCTTTCGGAACTCCTCCCGAAGGGTGGCAGCTTCCTCCTTCGCAGCATCTGCCAGCTGCTGGTTCTTGGCGGTCAATTCCGAGCACGTCGCTTTCGCCTTTTCTAGGGCCTCTGAGGCCGAAGCTCGGAATGCCGTCTGCCTGGCTACCCGAACTCGGAGAAAGCCGGCGTACCCCAGCAGCTGCAAAGGAGATAAAACGCAAGGTCAGTAAGAGCCAAACACTTAGGAAAAAATTGAAGGGGAAGAGTTGTGAAGGATATACCTGAGCAGCATGCTCGGTGATCTTTGCGGCAAGGGTGTTATCCCCTAGATGGGCCGCCGCTATAGCCTTGAAGGAGGCCTCGGTGAGCACCCCCTTCGAAATCTGCTTCGCCATTTCAGGACAGTCCTCGGAGTACAAGTTCATGTCCTCCGTGAATGTCCAGAAAGGCTCCTTTGGTATCTTCCCTTGCGGGACTTTGGCGTCGCGACGGGCCCTCGCCTCCGCGTGTTCGGCCGCCCAGTTCGGGGTAAGTAACTCCCCTGCAGGGCGAAAAAGAAAAACAGGTCAGAGACAAAGGCAATTCCAGAAAAAACAAAGGAAGTACACTTTGTCTGGAAACAAACCTGGTGGGACCTCGGCAACATTGTCCTCGGAGTCCTCGGCCTCCTCGGCCAAAATGCCCTTACCCTTCCGCTTGCGCCGCTCCTCGGCAGAAGGTACTTCTACCACTACATCAAGGAGGGCCTGCGATGCAGTAGGACTTTGAGGAGGGACGTCGGTTGGAGGGACCTCGGAAGCAGCAGCCTCAGACGCCGGAACCTCGGCTGTCCCAGGCTCCTCGGCAGTCTCCTCGGGAATTTCTTCTAGAGGAACCTGAGCAGCTCTCTTTGCCCGTTTCCTCGAAGGACCCGCGCCAGTAGACTTCCGCCTTCGGGAAGCCGCCTTCTTCGTTTGATCGTCCTTCTCCACTTGGCCGGAGAAGAGGGACTTGTAATAGGCGGCAGTGTCGTCGCCCATCTCTGAAAAAGGAGAGAAACATCAGCGTAAGTCCGAGGAAAAAACAGCAAAGGAGTAGAAGATAACTCACTTTCGGCAAGCGTTTCGAAAGAAATCTCCTCCTTAAGAAGCTTGACCAACCAGGAATCTTTCCCGGCAATGGCAGGAGCTGGCATCCCGAGGTCAGTCTTGTGCTCCTTTACCACCTTTAGTTCCCGAAGGACCTCTTCGGTCATCAACTTCCAGTTGATTGGAAAAGGGTAAAGGGCGCGCGGAGAGACCTCGGGATCCCAGTCAGAAACAGCCCGAATGCGGGCGTCGAAATCCGCGAACACGGGAGCCAACTCTGGGGTCAGCAGCATCCTCGGATCACCAACGTCCGCATCCAGTGTTCCCTGAGCCCATTTGATCGGAACGTCCGACCAGGCTTCAGCCATCTTCATGAAGAAGAACTTCTGTTGCCACCCCCGCCAGCTATCCTTAGTGGCGAAGGTGAACATGAATTTCTTGCTCCCGGATCCCCGAGGTAGCATGAAATAGAAGCCACCCTTCGGGACCACAGAGAGCTTGTAGTACTGCATAAAAATCCTGAAATGGGGTTCTATCCCGAAGACGCCACACATGCAGAGGTAGGCGTTGAAATAGCAGAACGAGTTCGGGGGAAGCTGGTTCACCGCAATGCCATGAAATTGGCAGAACTCGCACACCATCTTCGGGGGAGGATACCGAAGACCGGCCTTCAGCTGGGCTCGGAAAACGGTAACCTCCTTACTATGGTTTGAAAATGCATAGTGGCTAGAACGAGGCAGCCTGGTAACGGCGTAAGAGGGAAGAAAGAATTTTTTCTTCCACCTCTCTAACTTCTCAGGGGTGGTGCAACAAGGATGGGCTAAAAGAGGCTGCCAGCTCTCAGGAATGGGCATTTTCGACATAAAAATGAGTTTGAAAACGGAAGAAAACAGTTTCCAGAGAAAAACTCAGAAGAACACAGGGATCAAAACGCGCTGAAAAACAAAAACCCACCGAAAGATTTGCCAAAATCTGAGGACGCCGTCGTGAAAGTTGGCTGGAAAAAAGGCTCTGATTAAGGAAGCTCCGCCACAGAAAGCAAGAAAAATGCAAGAACAGAGGCAAAGCAGAGAAAAGAGCAAAAGCGTAAGCAAAAGGAACTTATGATGAAATGGGCTATTTATAAGCCAGAGGTGGGTAACCGAAACGTCGTCATAAGTACCCTTTGGAGGCGAACCGACGCCGTAATTGCTCTCTGCACTTGAAAAGGCGCGCCCTCTGTAACCGACGCGACTCTCCTCCAATGGCAAAGCGCCACGTGTCAACTGCTGCGCAAAAATAGGGGACACGTCCTCCAAACGTCCCTTGAAAGCTGGGACACGTCTTCTGACATCCCTGGAAAACTGGGACGCGCCGCTCAGACTGACACGTTTGGCCGAACAGACCTGCAGAAACAAAGAGCAGGCCAACTCGAGGACGCCAAGAGACAGGCAGGCTCATGCCTCGAGGACGGCCAAAGAAAAGGCCAAGGCCGAAGAGCCCATGATCTTCGGGCAAAAGGCACATCCTCGGAACAGGTTATGCTTCCAAAGAGACTCCCATAGACGACCTCGGAAAGAGATGCAAAACCGAAGTCTTCCTTCGGCTTTCCAAAGGGGGGCATGTGATAGCCAAACGCTATCGCCTCTATCTGGCCGAACTCCCTGCCACAGTAATGGCCAGAAGAAGCTGGCGCTACCCGAGAAAAGGTGTGATCAGGCACCTCGGGAGATAGCCGAAGAGCTCCGAGCCCGGCACGCCAGGACACTACTCGCCCCCCCCAGGGTCGTGAACAGATCGCCTTCGGAAAAGTGGCACCAAACATAGCGAGCCGAACACGATATCCCCGAAGGCGGAACTCCCTGAAGCTGGGAACCCCCGAACTCAGGGCTTGTTTCCCGAAGAGGCTCCGTCCGTACCAAAGGACGACCTCACCCAGGGACCTCGGGAGTACGGCAGGGGTATTTATGGAAGCATTTAAGGAAGCCTCTGACACATCCATTCACAGACGCCACAAGCCGCCTCAAAAGGCGCTCTGCCACGCTGACGCCATCAAAATCACATCATGGCCCGTCTCAGCACATGGCTCAAGGTAACCTACTATCTGTCTCCTATGCCCAGAAAGTCAGGAACATCCGACCGAACACGTGTCGCGATCTGAACGGGCTAGGCACTCCTATAAATACCAGGAGTTAATACCAGACAGGAGGTTGGTTGGCTGGCAAAATACGGCTCCCGTTACCAGGCAAAACTCCTCAGCCCTTTGTGCTATTTTCTCTGTCTTTCTCTCAGCCACCACTGAATTGGGCGTCGGAGGCTCCCCCCCCCGGAAAAACACTCCGGGGGCCTCCTAACCTTTTGTTTCTGAGCTTTCAGGCACTCTCCTTTGGGCTGTCCAGTCCACCAGGCGTTCTTCCTCCCAGAAGTCCCTCCACCAGTCACTATGACTATAAACGATGAGGCCCCTGGCCATCAGGTAGGAGAACTGACTTCATCACATTACTCAGTTCATTATCAGGAGGTAGTTAGCCGCAGAAAACTCCTCGGGTGGCTCATTTGCTACAACTCCACCTAGTGCATTAAAGAGTTCCCTATACACGTTAGGATGCATACTATCCTTTGGAGTTGTGAGCCTTAACTGCTAGCCTACCATCCAGTTTCGTAAGTCACTGGCCTTTCCTTTATGTGGTATTATGGTCTAATAAAACTCATATTTACTTTGGGCTCTTGACTAGCTTAACCCAACCAACTTTGATTATGGTTTCAACCCTTGACTTTCATGTACTTCGATGAATGCCCATAACTATCAAAGTCACAAACACTACTACTTGAGCACAATTGTACCTATAATCACTTGGTAGTTTCAAACTACTAAGTGAATCACTTAGCTAGGTGGGAGATTCCACTATGGCCATCCTAAACCATCTTTTGACTGGTTATAGTAAACCCTTCCATACGAGCCTACAAAAGTCTAGTCTAAAGGGTCTAGGCAAAGCTTTATCTTTCTTAGCTTCATTGGATCGTCCTTAACCAATGGTTCAACTTTCCACCAATTTACTAGCATGAAAAGCAGGTGACAGCTAACACAAGTTCCTTGGCTCCATCTAAGCCCTTCACTTACTCAGCTAGTCCTACTAGCTGAGCAACTTTCTCCCATAAGTCATCTTGGTGGCCATTGACTCCATTTAACCTTAAGATGGTGACTACAAATCATATTCTCTTACTACCACTTGGTAGCTGAGACCAACCCTTAGTAACTATTTTGCTCATGCTGGCTATAGACTAGGGTATACAATTGATGGATGAATGAAACTATCCTTCTGTTTATCGTATGAATAAGTTCATTGCTCCTTATTCTCTCTCATGGCTTCCATTGGCATAACATGGTTAAAAAAAAAATTTAAATCTTACCTACTTACCTTCTTGGCACCTGGCTAAACTATGATTTGCTCATGTACTCTAAGGAACTCATCTAGTTTCTTAACTACCCATGATGTTAGCTAAGCCAACCAAGCTAACCTAGAAAATAATATAGCCTATGGAACCATAGAACACCTCCAATTTGAGGCAATCAAGCCTCTACTTATGTGGATTTATGCACTAGCAAGTAGGTCATAAGGCTTTGAGTATCTCCCTTAGCCTCGATCATGAAAACTACCCAACATGCCAACAAAACTATGCTAGTAAACTGATGCTAGAATAACCAACAAGAAATTAAACTACTAATGGAAGGTTATGAACTTACCTCACACTAGCCTCAACCTACACATGAGTTCACTATGACTACCAATTAAGTGTCACACCTGTATGGCGGTTGCCTACCTTGACCAATTAACTGGCCGAGGTGACACTTGAACTTCTGCTATGGTGTACTAGGTGAACTCCTTGTCACAACTGCTATTAGGGACTTATTCCAAGGCTAGCTTTGTCTTAACCTAGCCCATGGCCACTTCTAGTCTGATGACCTCTAAGACCACAAAAAGCTATTCCTTGGTGTAAGGCTTTGAACATTGTACTTCCTGCACCTTGAGCGTAAGCCCTACTGTCCTCAAGCTTCATTCTCAACCTTCAATCAACTTCTATGCTATGGGTAACTTGCCCAAGCTCCAACTATGTTAGGTGAGCCAACCTTTACCTCATCAATTGTGTGTCCAACTCTACTAACTCTCATTCCAGAACTGATGCCTTACCAAACAACTTGTTGATAACTCCATGTCCATACTCACAAAGAACCTACATAGTGCTAGCTTAAGGCCATGTTGGTTTTAACCTCAATCTCCTACCATCATAAAAAAAGGATATGAGAGTGTTCCTCTACTTTGCTATGTAGCCTGCTTGAGAAAGGGTTCCCATGTCTTGATATACGCATGCTCATCTCAATTGGTGTTGCCTAACCCATCCAAGGCTGGTGGGTTCAATAGTTGAAATTGTGCAAAACTCCTCACCTTAGAGGTCCACACCTCTTGCCCCTACAGATCATGTCACCTACCTCTTTCTGAGGTTCTAAAAAGCATCCCCTAGGATGCTGGTCATATCCCACCATCTGCACCAAGGTGTTGCCACTACCTTTGAGCAATTTGATCAATCTGCCCTAATGTTACCACAACTAGACCACTAGACTAGAATTCACTCTAGAACCCATAGCGTTTGAAATAACACCTAACCTAGTTTCACCATCACAGCCTGCAACCAAAGCCAAACAATGAACAAAGATATGCAAACTACTAGTTGGTGCTAACTATCCAAGCACAAGGACAACATCTTGATCTCAATCACCTAGCCTCTAATGACTCTTAATCGAGTCTAGAGCCTTGCTTTGATACCACTTGTAGTGCACCTACATCAAACGGAGTTCTCTTACAAAGACTATGGAACAAAGTTCCATGCTAGTTGTAGTTGACTAGTTATTTAATTATTCCATTTTAAAACATTTCACACATCTAGTTATTAACCTATAGTGCACCATGCATGCTCTTACTTTGACTTGAATTTTAATTTAAAAAATACAAGAAAAACATTGCTGTAGCTCATATAAACATAAACAAACCATAATTCAAAGCATAAAACACAAGTGTACTTACTACAAGTAATAATCGTGAGTAAAGACTATACACATGCCTAAAAGCAACAAAAATGCTACTCAACCTAGCAACATTGGAGGCCAAACTAGCAAACAAATGTATACTAAAGGACTACTACTGAGATCCATGGTCTACTAAGTCCATCATTGTGCCACTAGCCTCTAGAAGGCAAGAAGACAACTATAGTTTGCACAAACCACTTAACCAGTAAAACTAGAGCCATTAAATGATTAACTAGAAGTTTACCTACAATACAAATGCTATCTCAACAACACTCCAAGGTTACCAGCTCCTTATAGATATAATCTGCACAACAACGCTAAAGGGAGTAAGAATATGAAGATTCCCAGTAAGGGATTCGGGTACCTGCAAAGAAACACTAAAAACCTGCAAAGAAAAACCTGAGGACACTCATATACATAATATATGAAATCTACTATAGCCCCTATACAATTTGAGGCCTAACATATGTGCATAAATTTGAGTCCCATGGGACCCTACCTCTTCCAGTCCTCACATGGACATCAATCCATGCCTAGCAAGTTTTGGCCCCTGACTCGCTCCTAGCAACCCTTGGCTTTTTGATGTCCTAGTGAGCTAAGCTCACTAAATATCCTTCCTTTTGTTGTTGTACAGGTGAACATGATGGATGCTCCTTACTAGAGTTCCAAGGAACTCACTAGGATTACTAGGTTCCTGCATAGTGCCTTAAGCCCTTGGCTTGTCTAGGCCGCTATGGTACTAAGCCTCCACCTAACTAGGTGCTCTAGGCTTCCATTTGGTGTCTCAAGCTAGTAAGCTAACCTAGACTACCAAGGTCGTAAGCCTTGCCCATTTAACCTACCAAGGATAAACTAGGCTTTCACATGTACCTCAAGTCATAACCTGGCTCGGCTACAAGTGCACTAACCCTTCATCCATAGTGCTCCACTATGCACTATTACTTGGTTTACCCTATTTTGGTAAGATTTTCTATAGATGGACTCAATTCTCTAGGTTCTAAAGAACCTCTCATGTGCACTAAGGTTTCTCATTAGTGTCTTAAGCTCAAAACAGCTGACTCAACTACCAATAGTGCTAAACCCCCTTAACCTTTCCTAAGGGCCTTATTGTACTGCTCCGAGCTCCTCCTAGATCACTTTCCTTTATGCTTCCTTTGTACCTAAGAAAACATGATCCCTAAATTATTGCTTTGAAGAGTTATAGGGGTACTAAAGTAACATTGGTCACCTTCCACCCTAAGGCCCACAGAGTGCTAACTAATCCCTCACTTTGAAGAAAAAATGCTAAAAAACCTAGGTCAATTTAGCCTTAATTTCAGCTTGAAATTCTAGATATTTCTCTTATCTTCATGTGGAAAGTTGAATTGCCTTAATCGGACATCTGAGTGAAAAGTTGTGGTGAAAATACTATAGCATGTTAATGTTGTTAAGTGCTGGCACCTAGGTGATAGAACTGGCACTGTAGTGACAAAGGTAATTCCAATTCAGGTTCTCAATGTGGTCCTGGGCACTACAGCGCCACCTGGAGCCTAGGCACCAGGCCCCTGATCCCTGCACTTCCAAACTTCATCCATAGCAATTTTTACAAGCTCCAGTTCATGATGACTACTACAATACACCATGCATATGCCAAACTAACCAAGTCTTAAGGCTTCAAACACACTTTACTAGACCATGGTTTCACACTAGTCCATGACAAGCAAAATCTACCATAACCTATTCACATCTTCCAAACTTCTTGTAACCATTCAACAAGTAACTAAGGCATGCATTAGACTATGTAAACTAAATCCCTTACCTCAATTGAGAAGAAAAAGCAAGCAATCAAGCACAACATGCAACAAAGGCTACGTTAGGGTGTTCCTATGGTTCCAAGCAAAATCCAACATATAAGGCACCAATTCAAGCTCATTCTCACTGGACCCAAGCTCATGGAAGCTCAAGAAACCAAGAACAACAAGAAAACAAGAGGGTGAAAATGTTACCTAAGCTCCCAAGCATGAAAAATGCCATCCAAAGCTCACCACACAAAAACCATGTAAAAAGAAGCCCTTTCATGCATATATATCTCATGGGGGCTTCGATTTCCACAAATAATTGAAGAGCAATTGAAGTTTTGGCTCTAGAATTTGAGAGGAGAAGGAGCGTTACAGGTTTGAGATGGAGAAGATGATGAATAGTGTCCAAAATCTTACCCAAATGTGTTTAAAGCCATACTTGCAAAATGCTCCTCTAACTTTTGTTATTTTTGCAAAAGAACCCTATGCTCAAACAATGCCATAAGACTTGGCAATCTAGGCCAACTATTTGGTTTCTTGCCACTTTGGTCAAAAATAAGAACTTATGGGCCTGAAAACTAAACTTATCATGTCAGGGTTAAAAATGACCATTTTGCCCCCAGTGACACTTAGGTGCCAAAATGACCTAGAAACCATCTAACCCATAATAGACTTGCTTGATTTTCTAATTCAAACTAATTGAAGTATCAAACTAGGGATTTTCACTTGTTTAACAAGTCTTACCTAACCAATGAAGGTCCACTCTATAGAGGGCCATAACAAAAAGTAAGAAAGAGACCATAGAGTTTAATGTAACAATTAATGGAAATTTGCATGGAAGCTAGAAGGAACAAGTTCGACTTCAGCTTTGACTTTGAGAAGGAGAAAGAATCCTAAGTTGAAATTTTGTAGCCTTTTATAAGTTGAAAATGTACTTGTTCAGGGCTTGAAACCAAAATTTTGGCCAAAGGGAGCTGATTTTATTTATAGCTACTAAAAACCTGTATAAGGATAGGTTGTTGGACAACTTTGACTCAAGTTTAACCTTGAGTTTGGAATGGAGTTTTAGCTTGGAATTCTCCACCACTTTTTAGATGCATATTCAGGACTTATCTATAAGTTTTTGTATCATTTGAAGCCCTAGAACTGAGGAACACCTCTTAAAATCATTGTTCCTACTAAGACAACTTGCAGAACTTGGTGCTCTTCAAACTCTGGGAGAATGACTTCTAAATTGAGTTCAAAAGTGATGAATAGGTTTATTATAACTGAGGGAAGTATAGTACTATGTTTGGCTAGATTTGGATCTTTAGAAATAAAAATGACCTCCTAAGACCCCAAGCTAAAGCTATAAATTTGCAAGAAGACAGGTTTGGGATGATGACATGGATTTGAGGGTTTTGGTTTTGTGTGTTTGTGGCAGTTACATTGAGGTAAAAATTTTAACAAGAAGTTTATGAAGTAGTCCCTATACATTTCTAGAAAGAGAAAGAAATCTGGACCCAATATGGCGGCCACCGATGTGAAAAATCAACATGAGAGCTTAACTGAGCAAGTTTGACCCAGCTGTTGAGTTTGAGCTTGGAATAGCTTTTGAACCTAAGTTTTTGTAGGTATGTTATAATGGTAAATTAGAACTTGTTGAGCACTTTGTCCATGAAAATTTCTTGGTTTTGAAGGAAGTGCTATGAAAGCCAAGAAATCAGCAATGTTAAGGGAGTTTTATGAAGGATTTTTGGGCATATCCTGAATTAAGCCTTTGAATTAGAGCAGTTGATTTGAGACAACATTCCTGTAACTATACAAACATGTTTCTAGAGTTTGAACCTGAAATTTCTAGTAGAGCTTAAAATGACCCTTTCAAGCGCAAGCTCCCAACTCTTCAATCAGGGGCTATCTACTGAAATTCTCATATTCAAATGAGTTTTGTAATGAGAATAATTCATGCCTACAAGACCCTATTGAGCATATGATTGTGGAGATCAAAGAATGACTTCGAGATCAGAAGGTGTTAATGAGCTAAAATCTTCATTGACAGATTTGTTAAATAGAAAATTAGAGACCAAATGGAGGGCTTCTAAAGTTGATATGTGACTGCCAGGAAAGGTGAAAGAGATCATTAAATTGGAGCATTGAGTAAAAGATCACAGCATATATAGGTGCTAAGCTCAGGGCCAGAGTTAAAGCTTAACGATGGGTGAAAGGTAAACTTGAAACTATTTCTTGTTGATGGAAGTTTGACCTACTGGTTGACTTGTTGAACAAATTTCAATAACTATATGAAACTAGTTTGAGTACACTCTGAAGTTAAATTGTTGGAACTGAGCTCAGAAGCACTGAATCTTGCGCTGGTTCATTAAGGTTGACTAGGATCTTGACTTCAAACTAGAAACATTAAAGAAATAAGGAACTTGTTAGAAACCTTAAACAATTAATTAAGGCTTGACTAAATTGTGAACACAGGAAGTTAAACCAAAGAAAGGTCATTAACTTGACTTGTGTTTTGACCTCAAAGACTAACTTTTAAAGCAACTAACTAGTTTATGGTGAAGACAAGATAATAAGCTACTTGAAACATAAAGTTGAATGTGTAGCAAGTCTGAAATGCAAGATTTTGGCAATGTCTGAGGCTTTGCAAGCATTTATGAAACTAAGGGGAGCAATAAAGAAGACTGTTGCATCTTAAGCTTAATTGTTCCTTTGATGAACACATTGATTTTGAGCTAGAGATGTCAGGATGGCCTAATGAGAACAAGTCAGTACGACCAATAAAAACTTGTTTAGGTAGTTAAAACAAATGAATGACCTGAAACTTGGAAAAAATGAAGAAAAGGTTATTTATTAGGTAAAGTAACTCAAAAAAATGTTGTAAAGCAATCAGAGAAAGAAATACAGAACCAAATGCAATAAGGAAAAATATAACATGAAGATTGACTCAAAGAAATATAAAGTGGTTTGGTTCATAAATAGCTATAGGGGGATATACTGTGGTGTATTTTAGGATTGTTACTTTTGACTGCCATGCTTACTTTGAGCAAGAATGGTTTATTTGGCTTGAAACTTTGGGAATAAGTCCTTACGAGTAAAAGTGACTTGTCAAAGTGCTTATACCCAAGCTAAGACTCAAAACTTGGAAGGATGAGTGCTAGTTTGATGACAGGGCAGAATAGTTATGCCAGGAAATGGAAAAAGGTTCATAGAGTGGTTCTTGAACCAAAAGTAATCTAGGAGGCAAGAAATAACTAAATTAAGAAGAATGAATGAAAAGCTCACTGGCTCTAGGAAGAAGGGACAAAAAGACTTACAACTGTTCAAGAAGTTAAAATAACAAGCTAAAACTTATTTTTCCAGGTTTGACTAGAAGCATGCACAATAGAATCACATTAGAAACCAAAGAAGGCTTTGTGATTTCTAGATGGCCAGATATTGGTAGGAAAAAGGAAGAAGTAAGCACAAGCAGCCTGTGAGGTACATAGAAATAATTTCTAATTAAACCTTCATATGAAAATCTCAACAAACAAAGCGAAAGAGGACATTTTGAATGTCTTGTATACTAGCCAGCCTTGAACATGAAGAAGCCACCTAAGTAGGTATTAAAGGAACTGAAGGTTATAGTTTTACTTTCTTGATTGATAAGCAAAAGAAAATTTGGATGACCAAATTTTTTTTAAGCTAGGAAGGATTGTCATGCCTGTTTCTTGCATAGGCCTGAGGCTATAAGAAAAGGAGAAGATATTACTTGAGATTTGCAAGGAACAAAAAATGATAGGTAGAACTATGACATAAAGGAAGTTTTCTGAGGATAACTATGACAAAGGGTTGAATTACAAGAAAAAAAAGACTTTGTGCCCAGACATGTAAAGTCAAGGACTTATTTGATAATGAGGTTAATTGGGGGTTAGTTTGACTAAATTGCTCAAGGCTAGAGCAAAGAAGATTTCTTGATAACCTATTGTCCAAGAATAAAACATTGAGGCACTTACTTGACAAGTACGAGGATAATTTCAGTTGATTCTAATCAAGGACTTAAATGAGCAGGAGGAAGGCTTAAGGTTTTTGGTGGCATAAATTAAGAAAATGAGGCATCAAATTTGAACCCCACTTAGCATATAAATAGTTTTGCATTGTCAGGTACTTTAAAAATTGTTCCAGAATTGAGTTCTTTTTCATTCAAAAATTTCCTAAGCCTAGTTCCTGGCCAAAAATAATAACAAATGTTGGAATTAGAGCTCCAATTATAATTTTGACTGAGATTAAAGTTGCATTTCTCAAGTTTGTAAGGTTTAATGTTTCTTAATGCTTTTAGCCTGGTTACAGATATAAGAACAAGAATTTTTGGTTTCAGGGAAGCCTGATGGAGCTAAGAAGAGGAATTTGTTGGAAGGTTAATGGAACCCAAGTTCAAATTGCTTGTGAGGATGCTTACTTGGCAGCCATGTAGCATTTTCTATTAATACAACTTCCAAGCTAGGTTCGGGTAGCAAGTTAAGGTAAGGGACAATTCTACAAACTCAAGGTCAGATTTTGCTTAATCGTTGCATTGCTGGAATTCTTAAAAGTGACTGGATATGAAGGTTACTAGATGACTAAGGAAACAATGGCCAGGCCAAATGGTTGCATGTAAGCGGGCAAACGTCCTAGGCTGAGGGGCTATATAAGAAAGCTAAATGGTTCTATGAAATTATGGGGCTATGGACATCCGTGATGTCCATGTTATGTTATTTCCTAGTTATAATATGTAGGAAGCAAGCATTGGGGTCTTGTTCTAGGTATGGCCAACCCTTTACAAAGATCTAGAGCTTTCTGTGCCCTAAAACCAAAAATCTAAAACTTTATGAGGCCTAATATGAAAACTTGAAACTATGAGTATGGATGCTTGCTAGGCCCTGAGGCTGTTTATTTGGCTGGTGTGGTGGTGTGTGCGCTATGTGCTTTTGTGGATGGATACATGTGCTAACCATTTATATTTTCTGTATTTATTTATGTATATATATATTGCCTTGTGTTCCTGTGTTTTCTTTTGGTTGCAGGTAATTATCGTAAATGTAGTGGCAATGTTACAATTAAACTAAAAATTGGCTTTGTGTATGTTAATGTCATTACTGAGTTTCACAAGAAACTCATCCCCTTTACAACTACTGTTTTGTAGATTAAAAAGAGCTACAATGGCTATGCTAATTTGGAGCTGAAGAATCAGAGTTTCTCTCTCAGCAGTATGATAGAAGACCAAGTCCTGAATATTGGACTTCTAAGTCCTAGATCCTACTGTACATCATGTATCATACTTGATACTTGGGCTGTAAAGTTGTAGGCTATAAAATTGTTGTATTGAATCCAAACACTTGATTAGTTTTTCATGGAAATAAAGGGTTGGTTTCTAGTTGTGTTTTCATTATTCCAACTAATTTTTTTTATTTCTTTTGATCAAGTTTTTGGTTCTAGAGGTCGTGTCCATAATTGCCTAACTATATTACATTGCCCATAGATCATATGAATCCATAAAGTGCATAGGACAGGGACAATTTGTGATGTGACAAGACCATCGTCATGCTAGGCATTTTTAGGCAAAGGTTGATTTCTCTGCTGAGGTTGCACCCTCATAGTTGCAGCTTCGTTGTACATGGATTGCATCCAGCTAAAGGTGGATACTTCTTTTGGTGAGGTTATGCCTTCGGTAAGCTTGGGCTATTTCTAGCCATAAGCCACCTTTTTTTGGTGAAGTTTTAGGTTTGGCAAGGTTAGGCTTTTTAAAAGGCATAAAGGACCAAAGTGTTCTAATGTAGGCCTTAAGATGTGTATGTCTTTGACTTAAGTCAAATGGTGAAATTGTAGGGTTATCTCACACTACGAAGGGCAGCTAAGGCATGGGATAAAGAAGTCAAATGTGGGCCAAGAACTTAAGGTTAATAGACAATGGTCTTGTAGCAAGGAAAATGATATAAACCATGGTTAAGACTAGTTAAGTGTGTTTGTGCACATAAGATCATTTAAAGTCCATCTTGGTCCTTATCTCTCCATAATTTTGGCCTCCACCGACAAGAAAAAAACCCAGCCTTCCCCTCCACAGTTTCTCCATAGCCACCATACCTTCAAACTTAAAGCTACTTGAAATTGAAGGCAAAAGGAAGCAATTGGAAGCAAACTAGAGCTATTTCTTGTGTGCTTCAAGGATCAAGCTTAAAATTTGGCTTACCCATCTTGGTAAGGGTTCTCTTGCTCTCATGGATTGTTTACTATATTTTGAAGCATCCATGGAGATAGGGCTAAGCTTGGAAGAGAGTCATGAGCTTGATGAACCAAGCTTAGTCAAGGGAGTGCACTTATTGAAGGTTTTGTGACCTAGTGTAAAGTGCACAGTGATGGCAGTGAATTAAAGGATTTCTAGAGCTCGAAGTTACTACTAACTAGTGTTAAAACTCTCCTAAGACCAAGCTTAAGCTTGAT
Organism: Aquilaria sinensis; assembly: GCA_005392925.1. Lineage (NCBI taxonomy): Eukaryota > Viridiplantae > Streptophyta > Magnoliopsida > Malvales > Thymelaeaceae > Aquilaria > Aquilaria sinensis. The sequence goes on from SMDT01001821.1 coordinate 25,368, forward strand.
GAGGGCTGCCATAGTGTTTTACTTAAGTTTATTGCATGTTTTATGGACTAACCTATGGTTTATGTTGCTGTCGCATTTCATGTGTTTGTTGGTTATGAATGGCTACTACATTTGGTTACTATATCTTGTACATATGCATTGTGGTTTTGTGTTTTAGTGTCTTTGGATGCAGGTTTTAATAAAGGTCACGTTTCCTTAAGAGTACAAGTGTTACCTTTACTATTTTTCAAAATGAAACTTACCTCCCCTCAAATCTGCCCATTTCAGGCCCGATAGAATGATGACATTCAAACTAACCTTTATAGTTTGAGTTTTGATATGAAATTTCAGCAGCTGTCTAGCATCCTGTGTTGGAGTGCATTGTGTCTCAAGCATCTCCTGTGACTTGGGTACGTGTCTTTAGCTGAGTTAAGGCCATGATGTAGTGCATGGATGCATGTGCATATAAGACATGTAAAGTTGAAACAAGCATGTGAACATTTGAGGAATATTTTGCTATGTATGTGAAGCTACGCACAAGCTGTCCAAGTCTGAATGATTGGCTGCTTGTTTATAAATTCTGTTTTGGCCACATAAAGTTGCTAGATGGAAGAGCATGTAATTCCTATGTGTATTGGACATGTAGGGGATAGCCATGGAGGGCTTGCCCCTTATGAATAAAGTGTTTGCACACTTACGAAATTTTGTATGGGCATAATGGTCCAAAAGTGGATAGAATTTTGACCCTACACTCACAGTTCTATGTCTACCTGTGTGGAATGACTTTTGGTATGCAATTTTAACCACACCTAGAGCAAATGTGGAAGTTTAATTGGGATATGGAATTTCTACATTTGGATCCTTGTAGCTAAATATATGACATTGCAAATTGGGCTCAATTACTATTCATTAGGTCAAAATTTTGTAACCAACTTAAAAAATACATAACTTGGTCCATAGTTGAGCTATTGATGTCAAACCAAATTCCTTGGTTTGCTTAAAGACTCTAATTGATAATGAAGCAAAGAAAATAGGGGTTACATGGCTAGATTAATACAGTTTTTTGGAAAAAATTTTAGGTGCAATGGCTAGTCACTTACACTTAATAAGATGGCCTAATGTGCGATAGCCAAGATTAAGACTTGTGCTAGTGTTTTCCTTCCTTGCTACCATGGTGTGCATAAAATGTGAATATGTGTGTAATGATTGGACCAATATCCATACATTTACATAGTGCCCAAGCGGGCCACTTAGGTTTGCACACTAAGGGTATTGTTCTGAGGGCCTATAGAACATACTAATCCTGGAAGTTTTAAATGCTCAATTTTGCCACCATTACTAGACTACCCCAAAGTGTGTAATAGATGTTGGTATTAGAGCATGGTTAAAAGCATGGTTTGTACATGTACATAGCATATAGTTGCATCATGCGTGCTAGCTACATACATCAACTCAATTTGGTCAACTGCTAGTGTCAAGTACCATTAAAATACCTATGATCTTTATAAGTGCTATATGACGAATCATGAACAGGAAGTAAACATCATTGCCACAAGGACAGGGGAACCACCCTTAAGGCCTTCTACTGAACCCAAGCAACAAGGAGATGGACAAGAAAGGGGATAATTAAGGCCAACAGGGGGCACTAAACCCTAAAATGCCACAGATTTGGTTGGAGCTTCAAAAGAATTTAGCTTTAAAAAATGAAAACTTAGTAAGGCTGATAGAAGCACAACCACAAAGAGAACTAGTTCAAAATGTTTAGCAATAAGCAGAAGAGGATACGATGCACACATCTGAATATGTTCATTCTGAAAGATCAGAAGATACAAATGATGAAACTGTTGAGGTGGAAGATGAGGATAGGAGAAATCCAAAAGGAAGAAGAGTGAGATCTGAGGTTGGTCAGGTTTCAAAGGCCAATCCCTCAATCTATGACCATTCCTCCACTATGAATGAGATTAAGGAAGATCATGAAAGAAGGGGCAGGAGAAGGCATAGAGAGCATCACCATGCTGAGGAGTCTCATAGATCCAGGAGACAGATGGTAAAGGATCTAGAGGGCCTAGATGAGGTTAGACTGCTGGAGAGGTTCCAAGGACTAAGGCCTCCACAGTTTGATGGTAGAGCAGGACCAAAAAGAGATGAGGAGTGGTTAATCTTCATAGAAAAGATGTTTGATAGGATGCCAGTCAGCTCTACCAAGAAGGTGCCGCTGGTTATTAACAAATTGGTAGGCATTGCAGAGATGTTGTGGAAAAACACTAGAGATAAATATGCTGTCTAGAAGGGTAGAAGGCTAGGAAGAGATATAGAGATGAGCTAGCCAGAGTTCACTTAGTAGTGATGCTATCAAGGACATGAAGCAAGCTAAATTTGATGCACTAAGGCAGGACAACTTGAGTGTCTTACAGTATGAGCACAAATTCAATCAGTTGGTAAGATGTGTTCCTCAATATCATGGACTGGAGGAGTTGAAAGCAAAGAGATTTGTCAAAGGCCTAAGGTCAGACATCAGAAAGGATGTAAGGCCATTTGGGCTAGTAACATATTATGAATCAGTGTAGAAGGCTCTATTAGTAGAGCAAGAGGAGAATGAGACTAGGTACTTTCCCAGTGGACCAGAGGAAAGTAGTCAGATAGTGATGCCCATCTGCATCTTCGTTGTACGACATAGTGACTTGAAGTAGGGCCTTCTAGTGTTGAGGGTGTCTGAAGGGGAGACTTCTGGCGTGAGGGTGCCTAAAATACTCGAAAGAACAAGGGTTAGGATCTCCCTAAAATGTGTTTCCGGGGGAAGAGCCTCCGACGCCTAAGTTAGTATCTTGCGAGTAAGGAGTATAAAGTGGAGAGTAAAAGAGTAGAGAGAGTTCTGCTTGTGCCCTTACCAAGGTCATTACCCCAAGTATTTATAGGAGGACATTGGGAGAAGTCCGTTTGACACAGCCCGCTTAGATGATGACACGTGTTCGGCCAGATGCGGTCTGTACCTTCGGGAATGGGGATCTTTAGCTGGCCATAAGCAGTTCTGGCTAGAAGTCAAGGCCATGGGAGGCCTGTGTGCCAGGGGCGTGTGCGAGGTCTGTGTCAGAGGCTCCTTAACCATTTTTTTCATGTTCACAGGACCCCTTCGGTGAAAGAGACCCTTTCGGGGTAGGAGCCCCCTTCAGCTAGATATCACCACTGAGAACTCAGGATGAGTCCTTCGGCAGAGCAAGGCGCCTTTGGGAGAAGTTCTACCTCGCCGAGGATGGTGGTTTACCAAGATTAAAGGGTCAAGGACTGCGTACCCTCTTTTCCTGAGGTTGCCGCTCGCCCACTCCGAAGGTGAGACTCGACCTTTTCTGAGGGGGTGCTTGACTTTGGCCGAGGACGGTGCACAACTTTTACCGAGGGTGGTGCTCGTCAGAGCTTAGGAGTTCAGAGGGTAATAGCCCTTTGGCTATCAGATAGGAAATAAGTAGAAAAAGCAACCACATGGCAAGTAAATTGCCAAGAATTCCCATTCTAGTGGTGAGGGCATGGTTAAGGGGAAGTCCCTCGGCCTAAGGTGCCCTAAGTGCAAGAAGTTTCATGGAAAGAACTGTTAGTGTTATGCCCAAAAGCCAATCATCAGATGATTGTTTTTTTGCATATTGAGTCACGATATTTTATTAAGGCATTAATCCAGCAATTATGGTTGTTGTTTATTTCTGCGTAACGTAATAAACATAATTGTAACCCTAGAATAATGATATTCTCAAATGTACCTGGTCTAGTATTATTGTGGAGCGGGCTACAATAGTACGTAATGACTGGCATATGTGGAGACTAATATGAGACATGTAGTCTACATATGGGTACAAGTTGGAAAACTTGTTCTTGTACCAAACAACCATGAGAACGCTACATGGATTGTTATATGAATGTCATAAGTGATTCTCATAGTGATCATGGTATATGCAGTCCTTTAACCTAAGGCCATCAAGGTTCCCTACATGTGAGTCACATACTTTGATACTTCCCTTTGTTGCTCGTAACTGAGTGAACTTGAAGGAGGTCATTAGGTATGTCACATATCATGCGGAGGGATTTGTATGATCAAGATGGGATTTGTCCCTCCTATGTAACCGGAGTGATATCTTGGGGCTCTTTGATAGAGTGAGACTTAGAAAACGCATGGCTAGGCTCAAATGACTTTATATACGATATCAATATCATCAATTTAAGTTAGTCTACTTGGTAATCAAAAAACCAAAGATTAGGCTATACGAGAGTGACACATTCCATTTCTCATGCCTATTCTTGATGTCTTGGTCAAAGGGACAATGGCATATATGAGTAATGATCATAAAGGTTTAGTCAAATCATCGACAATCTTGTCACTTTGGTAGCAATGATGTGTTGCTAGACACTGCTCATTGCTTATGATCATAAATGTGATTTATGATCATTGCCAACATAGTAAGAGCTTATTGGCTTGCACAGATTGAGCTATTTGGATTATTAGAGTGCATGGGCTAAATATTTGGGTTATGGTTTCATAATAATTTTGTGTTAATAATGGGCCCAAAAGTTGAACCATTATTAAGCCCGAAATTAAAGCCAAATTGGATTAGGGCTTTGAAACCCATTAGGCCTAGAAGTTGAGTCTCACTATAAATACAACTTTTAGCGAGAAATTTGTAGCTTTTTGCCCAAGCCTCCCAAAGAGGACAGCCACACTCTTCTTTTGCAATTCCTTGGAGAACGCAAGCTAGCACTGCAAGCGCAAAAGAAAGGCATCTGCCGGGACATGGTGTAACTGTGGTGATCCTAAGAAGCTCGTGTGGATACAATAGAAAGCTTGAATACATCAACTATTAAGGTTTTATGATTCGACTCTATAGTTGGGCGAAATATCTCCGCCGAATTTAGTATGAAAATTTTTTAACACCTGGTTACCCCGTTTCACTTGGATCCTGGAGAGTTTTGGTTAAATTTCACTGTGCTTGTTTGGCTCCCGAAACCCTACAAGAACCTCACTACTTTGACACTCAAGCGTGTCTAAGATGTGGTGTAATAGATCACTGGATCAAGGATTGCCCACATGCTTAAGGAAGAAGGCTAGAAGACCAAGGCCTAGTGAGGCTTACTTGGGCAAGACCTAAAGAGGGAGTACCCAGGAAAGGAATTCAGAGACCTATTCCTCTACTACCACAGCCTCCAGTGCAGAGAGCTGGCGGAGTCTTCCAAGTGGAAAGGCTAGAGACATCACAATAGGAAGGAGCACTAAGAGGTAACATTTACCTAAATGGTATGCCTATTAGTGTTCTCTTTGATATTGGTGCATCTATGTCTATAGTGGCTAGGAAATTTGTGTATGCCATGAATTTGCCTACTGAAATCATGCCTAGGATATCGTTAATGAAAACAGCATGTAGCCAATGTCTTTCCACTAATGACCCAGCTGAGGATTATGAGCTAGGAGTAGGAAAAACTAAGGTTATGACTAATCTGCTAGTGTTGGACATTCCTAAGTATGGTATAGTGCTGGCTATGAATTGGTTTACTATGCATAACATAAGAGTTGGTTGTGCTAAGAGATAAAACACAGTGCCTGACGGTGAAGTGCATGCATTAGTGAATTCTAAGGAATTAGTGTATGAAATGTATGGCATGGAACTAGAGGTACTAGATGAGGTACCTGTGATTTCTAAGCATGATTATTGTTATGCATTGAATGAATTGCACTATGATGAGGAAGTGGACAGAATACCTGTAGGGAGAGAGTTTCCAGAAGTCTTTCCTAAAGACCTACCAAATATTCCTCCACTAACAGAAATTGAGTTTGACATCAAGCTGCAATGAGGAGCTAGTCCAATATCCATACCTCCTTACAGAATGCTTATCATAGAGATCAATGAGTTCAAGAAACAACTTTATGAACTTCTTGAAAAAGGGTTCATAAGGTGAAGTGTTTCACCATGAGGAGCTCTAGTTCTCTTTGTGAAAAAAATGGATGGATCATTGAGACTATGCATTGACTATTGGAAGCTCAATGTAGTGACTATCAAAAATAGGGGGCACCATACCCTGAAGTACCACCTCACAAAAATGGGAGAATTTCAAAGTGTGGCATAACGGTGAAAAACCATTATATTGTGTAATTCTCATCATAGTGATTAAAGTGTGGAGGGTAAAAGGTATGATCAAAACCTCCTTAAAAGTGTTCCAAGTTGGTAACTTGGCCCCCAAGAAAAGCCTTAAGGATTGCTTGTTTGTGAAGCAACCTATGGACTTTTTTGAAAGATTTTGGAAATTCGGGTACTCAACTGCAAAACTTTCACAAAAAAGATTTGGAGAGTTATGAGAAGGATATGAATGGTATGAAAGTTCTATTGGATGACCAAATTGCTTATGGAAGACAACTAAGGACAAAGAAAACACAAAAAGGCATAAGGGACCAAAGTGTTCTATTGTAGGCCTTAAGATGTGTATGTCTTTAACTTTAGTCAAATGATGAAATTATGGGGTTATGCCATACTAGGGAGGGTAGCTAAGGCATGCAATCAGGAATTCAAATGTGGGCTAAGAAATTAAGGTTAATAAGCCATGGTCTTGTAGTAAGGAACTTGGACTAAAAGAAGCCTTTTTGACTGAGGGTGCAACTTTGATATCATGTTTCCAGCTGATTGATAAAATGAAAGAACCAAATATTCAACTTCACTTCTTCCAAATATGGCATGTGATAGTCGAAGGGCTATTGCCACGAGGCCTTTGGATTGGCGAACCTGCACCACCCTCGGAAATGCCCTATGACCAACATCGGTATAGTTCTAGACACCATCCTCGGATGATCACATGACCAACCTTGGAGACAGAAGCCTACCACCCTCGGTAGAAGAGATGCCTTTTAAACACAGTTTATGCCTTTGTTATGTTTTCCCAAACCACCTTCAGAGGTGATTACACTCCCAAAGAGGCTCTCAAGTCCCTAAGGGGTCCTAATGGAAGACAACAAGCACGCAGTGTTGAGGGAACACTAACAAAGAACCTTCACACACACTTAACCCCTTGGCATAACCACCTACAAACGGCTATGCACATCTCTCCCTGAGGTACTAACCAAACATGAGTAGATTTAGCAAGCCACGTGCCCCAATCTGCTTGACTAGAGAAAATTGCCTTATCCTGAGAGCCTCCTATAAATAGCTGGGAGGCTCCCAAGCAATACAATAGATGAGAGCCCTTCTTTTCTACTTTCTACTACTAGCAACTTCTCTCACATATACTAACTTGGGCATTAGAGGTCCCTCCTTGAAAAAACTCTCAAGCAAAGTATCTTCAGAGGTCTAACATGTCCTACATTGAAGATGTCATCGAGCATCAAAATGGTTATGATATAACATTGAGTATGAACTAGTTAGCTCATAATAATGTTGTCAAAGATTGTCAAGATAGGAAGTTGATAGAAGACTCCATGAAGTACTCAATAAAATGTGATGGAGTGCATGCTTATACTTTCTAAAGAATAGTACATGGGCTTAAATGACAAAAAGTCAAAATTTGAGTTAGGCAAGATTCTTATTATGAAAAAATTCCTAGAAGTATTTCTTCCTGAGCTACCAGGCTTGCCTCCCCTAAAGGAGATAGAGTTTGAGATTAAACTAATTCCGGGAGTAACTTTTGTGTCTACTACACCCTATAGAGTTGCAATTCCTGGAATGAATGAGCTGAAAAAAGAAGTTGGATAAACTCCATGAAAAAAGATTCATTAGGCCAAGTGCACCTTCTTAGGGGGCGCCATTGTTTTTTATGAAGAAGAAAGATGGAACACTTAGGTTGTGCATTAACTATAGAAAGCTTATCATTATGACTATGAAGAACAAGTACTCTCTCCCCAGGATTAAAGATTGATTTGATCAACATAAGGGAGCCATGGTGTTCTCAAAGATTGATATCTGATCAGGGTACTTCCAATTGAGAGTTGAAGAAGTAGATATTCATAAAACTACTTTCAAAATAATATATGGTCATTTTGAAAATACAATAACGCCATTTGTGCTTACTAATGCTCTAGCTTTCTTTATAGACTTGATGTAGAGGATATTCGAACCATATCTGGACCACTTTGTGGTAATTTTTATAAATGATATCCTAGTGTACTCAAGAGATAAGAAGGAACATGAAAAGCACTTGAGAATAGTGCTAGATGTGTTAAAGAAACACCAACTATATGGCAAAGTAAGCAAATGCCATTTTTGGACCATTCAAATTGAATTCTTAGACAATGTATTAAATGGGCAAGGAATAGGAATGGCTGCAGACCCAGCAAAAATTAAAGCTATCTTAGAGTGGAAGCAACCACAGAGTGTCAGAGAAATAATAAGCTTTTTTGTTCTGGCTGGCTACTATAGAAGATTTGTACAAAAAATTTTTGTAATGGCAACCTCTTTAACCAAATTAACAAGAAAAGGACAAAAGTTTCAATGGGCTTAAAGATAAGCTCACTTCCATTCCTGTACTAATACTGCTTAATCCTAATAAACCTTTTGAGGTTTACATAGATGCATCTATTATGGGATTAGGGTGTGTATTATTGGAAGAGAAGAAAGCCATAGCTTATGGTTCAAGGAAATTAAGACCACATGAGAAGAATTATCCAATGCATGACCTAGAACTGGCAGCTGTAATCTTCACCTTGAAATAATGGAGACATTACCTATAAGGCAATAAATTCTAGAACTTCACTAATCACAAAATTCTTATGTATCTCTTTTCTTAGAAAGAGTTAAATATGAGGTGGAGGAGATGGCTTGAATACCTTATGAACTTTGACTGTACCATTGAGTACAATGAAGGCAAGGAAAACAAAGTGGCTGATGACCTAAATACGAAATATGTAGGCATTCTAAAACATGGAGGAAAAGAACAATGGAACAAACTTAATAGCCTGACTTATTTGGCTAGCAAGTGGCTAAGATGGGAACAAGCGCAGTTGAGAGTAATAACTATTCAGTCAGCTTGGAAAGCAAAAATACAAAAGGCACAACAACAGGATGTAGATCTTCCTAGAATATTTTCATAAAGACATGGGAAATTATTCCAAGGGTTTTCTTATAAGTAGGGATCGCTACATTTCCAAGGTAGAATTTATCTACCTGAAGTTTATGAGTTAAGAGAACAAATTCTAAAAGAAGCCCATTCTTGTAAGATGAGGATACATCCTGGAACTATGGAGATGTATCAAAATTTGAAAGAACATTTTTTGTGGCCTAATATGAACAAAAAAGTTTACACATTTGTGTCCAAATGTGTGGTGTACTAATAAGTGAAGGTAGAACACCAAAAACTAGGGGGCAAGCTACAAAATTTGCCCATACCAGAAAGAAAATGGGGCTCCATATCTATGGATTTCCTAGTAAGCATGCCTATGACAAGAAGAAAGCATGATACTATTTGGGTGGTTAAGGATAGACTTACAAAGTCTGACCACTTATTGCCTATTAATTTCACAAATCCTTTAAATAAGCTGGCATAGCTATACAATAAAGAAATAGTAAGATTACATGGTATCCCAGATTACATAGTTTCAGATATGGATGCAAGGTTTTTGTCCAAATTTTGGAAATCACTACATCAGGCATTGGGTACTCAACTGAAATTAAGCTCAAGTTACCACCCCCAAACTAGTGGACAAATAGAAATAACCATACAAATTCTTGAGGATATGTTAAGGTGCTGTGTATTGGACTTTAAAGGAGAATAGGATCAACTCATACTTTTGATAGAATTCCGCTACAACAACAGCTATCATTTAGTGATAAAAATGGCACCTTATGAGGCCCTGTATGGGATAAAATGCATAATTCCTCACTATTGGCAAGATCCTAAGGATAAAGTGGAAATAGGACCAGGACTAATCCAACACACCACTGAAAGAATCAAAATAATCCAAGAAAGAATCAAGGCTACCAGTGATAGAGAGCAAGCCTATGCCGGTCAAAGAAGAATAAGGGACTTAGAGCTCCAAATAGGAGAATATGTGTGGTTTAAAGTCTCTCTTATGAAGGGACTCATGAGATTTGGAAATAAGGGTAAGCAAGCCCCTATATACATTAGACCAATCCAAATAATGGCTAGAATTGGCAATGTGGCATATAAGCTGGGTTTACCTTCAGAATTGGGTCATATACATGAAACTTTTCATGTGAGTATGCTTAAAAATTACTTATCTAACCCATGACATGCTATACCAGCTTCTGTTATCTCAGTGACCCCCAACCTCTCTCATCAATAGAAACTTGTGAAGGTTCTAGCTAAGGATGAGATGAAGTTAACAAGTAAGTGGATAAACATACTGAAAATTCAATGGTCACACCATTTTGAACAAGAAGCTACCTGGGAAATAGAGCCTAAAATGCTCAAAAGATACCCAAGGTAATTTTGCACATTACATGAGAATTTTGATGAGCAAATTCTTTAAAGGGGAGAGAATGTCATGCCTGTAACTTGCACAGCCATGGGCTGTGACTTTTATAAGAATATGATGAGAATCAAAGATGTGAATAAGTAATGCAAGTTAGGAAACACTGAGAGAAAAAGAAACATGCAAGACTAAATACACATAATGTGCCCCAAAGACATTCTAAGGGCACATTAGTGGTGTTGGGTTTCGGGAGCCAAACAGCACAGCAAAATTTAACTAAAACCCTCTAGGATCCAAGTGAAACGGGGTAAACCGGGTGTTCAAAAATTTTCATACCTAATTTTCAGTTGAGATCTCTTACTCAATTGTAGAGTCGAATCACAAAACCTGAACAGTTGAAGTGTTCAGCTCTTTATGGTATCCACACGAGCCTCTCGGGATCAGCATGCTTCCACCACGTCCCGGCAGATGCGTTTCTGTTGCGCTCGCAGTGCTAGCTTGTGTCCTCCAAGGAATTGCAAGAGAAGAGTACGGCTGTCCGTTTTGGGAGGCTAGGGCAAGGAGACCTACGAATTTCTCACTAAAAGTTGTATTTATAGTGAGACTCAACTTCCAGGCCTAATGAAACCTCAACTTCCAGGCCTAATGGGTTTAAAAGCCCTAATCCAATTAGGCTTTAATTTCGGGCTTAATAATGGATCAACTCTTTGGCCCATTATTAATATGAAATTAAAGTGAAACCATAACCCAAATAATTAGCTCATGCACTCTAATGATCCAAATAGCTCTATGTGTGTGACCCAATAGGCTCTTACCACATTGGCAATGATCATAAATCACATTTATGATCATAAGCAATGAGCGATGTCTAGCAACATATCATTGCTACCCAAGTGACAAGATTATCGGTGATTCGACTAAACCTTTATGATCATCACCGATATATGCCATTGTCCCTTTGTCCAAGATATCAAGACTAAGCACGAGACATGGAATGTGTCACTCTCGTATAGCTCAATCTTTGGTTTCTTGATTACCGAGTATACCAACTTAAACTGATGACATTGATATCGTATATCAACTCATCCGAGCATGGCCATGCATTTTTCTAAGTCTTGCTCTATCAAGGGGCCCAAAGATATCACTTCCGTTACATAGGAGGCACAAATCCCATCTTGATCATACAAATCCCTCCGCATGATATGTGACATACCCAATGACCTCCTTCAAGTTCACTTAGTTACGAGCAACAAAGGAAAGTATCAAAGTATGAGACTCACATATAGGGAACGTTGATGATCTTAGGTCAAAGGACTACATATACCATAATCACTATGAGAATCACTTATTACACTCATATAACGATCCATGTAGTGTTCTCATGGTGGGTCGATCCAATACACAAGTTCTCCAACTTGTACCCATATGTAGACTACATATCTCATATTAGTCTCCATATATGCTAGTCATTATGTGTTATTGCAACCCGCTCCACAATAATACTAGACTAGGGACATTTAAGAATATCATTATTCTAAGGTTACAATTATGTTTATTATGTTATGTAGAAACAGAACAACAAACATAATTGGTGGATTAATGCCTTAATAAAATATCATGACTCAATGTGCAAAAATACAATCATCTCATGATTGGCCTTTTAGGCACGACACTAACAAGTGGAACATGAGAAAAGAGTGCTCTATTCCTAAGCCAAAAGTGGCTAAAATGTGGTGCCATGATGGGTCTTGAAATGAAGACCCATGACTTGAGGAAAGATAGTAAAGAACGTAAGATCACTTAAAGAGAACCAATGAGGTCCACAAGGGGGCTCTCGAGCACAGCCTTGTGTGCACTCATGTGAACTTAAAGGCTCTAAAGCCTAAAACTCTAAGGATGATTGTGTGGGCTCAATGCCTAAGGCTAAAAAGCAAGTGAGGATAGCCACATGATGCCATGAAATAGGAAGAACACAAGAGAAAGAAGAAGGGCATTCTAGGGTGCAATAAATGACTCTTAATAGCACTTTTAAGTGTAACCAAGGGCATGTGAAAGCCCTAAAGCCTAACATCTTGAGAAAGATTATATGGGGTTGATCCTTACCATTAAAATAAGAATGAGGGCTACAATGTGGTCTAAGAGAAGCTGGAAAATGCATGGAAACTATGGAAACAACTTAGAGTACACTAAACAGCTCTAAAATGCACTTAAAGGGCACTTATTTTCAAATGAAAGTTGGAGGGCCTAATTGGCCGAATTAATACATGAAGTGGATGCTTAAAACATGGCACTTAAAGATTTAAGTAGGACAAAATTACATACTAAATTATTTTAGCTACTTGATGGGAGTTGGACCAAGGACTAGTCAAAGTATTTGGCCGCCAAGGCCATAAGGCTGAATTGTTGCACTGCTTGACTAAAGCATAAGTTAAGGCAACTTCTTAGCTATTTCCTACAACCATCTTGACAGCCGAAGGGCTACGCCTCTCTCACCACATACTTCCTGCCAAAAGCATGGACGAGAAACCTGGCGCCATCCGAAGGAGGCGCTAACATGGACCTCGGAATGAGTGAAGCCGAACGCCCCGAACCCACGACCTCGGATAGAACGCCAGAAACGTCAGAAATATTGCTGGCTCCCTCGGAGGACCGAATGGATCGCCTTCGGGGATAAAACATCAGCTATTGCAAGCAGGAGAGACTCTCCCCGAAGGCGGAACCAGCGAAATCCCTGAATCGTGGGCATAATCCCCGAAGAAGGGCATCCCTACCAAAGGACGACCTCGTCTAGAGGACCTCGGGAGTACGACATGAGCATTTAAGGAGCCTCTGACATGTTGCCCACAGGCACTACATGCCGCCTCAAAACGGCGGTCTGACGCGCCGACACCGTTCGAGTCTTATCATAACCTGTCTCAGCCCAAGACTCAAAGAGCCTATAAACGGCTGCCTGCCCCCTACGCCCGAAGGTACAGAAGACATCCGACCGAACACGTGTCAAAATCTGAATAGGCTGGACACTCCTATAAATACCAGGAAACACGTCCTGGCAGGGGATCGGACCCTCTTTCCCTGAGAAAACACGCACAGGCAAGGCTATCTTTCCCCTAGTGTTCCTCCTTTACTTCCACTTAGGGCACTGACTTGGGCGTCGGAGGCTCCTCCGCGGAAAAACACTCCGGGGACCTCCTAACCCTCTTTTTTGAGCATTTCAGGCAGGCCCCTCTGGGAAACCTTTGCACCAGACGTTCTGCCTCTTAGGAAGTCCCTCCTGAAGTCACAATGTCACATGACAAAGATGCTGCTGGGCATCATTTGGCGCCGTCTATGGGAACCCACCCTCAGGTCGCCGTTGTGGAGACTCGGCATTCTAAGGACAAGGGACTTCCGAAGTCCCCGTCCGCGCCTGAAGTCCAAACGGCCACTAAGCAAACCCTACCAGGGACTTCCTCGCCTGAGGAAGAGCGTCCTCTAGTTGTAACCATGAGCTTTCTACGCGACTTCCAGCGTTCTATTGTAGCTGAGGTGCCACAGCAAATAGACCGAAGGTGGCCACAACCAACTCAAGCCCAAAGCCCCCCTCGCCAGTGCGCCCTCGGGAGAAAAGCCCGAAGTCAATCTATCGCAGTTCGGGGAGTGGGGACCCGTGCGATGAATCCTCAACAGAAAATATACCTCTCGGGGCACGGCCTGCGAGGCAAAGGGGGTACGAGCGGCCAAAGACTCCTCGCCAAAGGAGCTCGTCACCCGAGGCGAGGTCACCATCCCTTCGGGTCCGAAGCTAGTCGACAAAGAGGCACCAACAGTCACCCTTCCCAGAGCACCAGGACGAAGGGCCCAGTGCCACGCTCCTCATGGAAAAATTGTTGACAAGGTTGGAGAGAGTAGAGAAAAAGGTAGCTCGGTAGCCGTTCTGGACTAGGCTATCTGACACTTTTGCTGGGGATGAATCACCGTTCACCTGGACGGTGGTCGAAGCGGCCATGCCGAATGACTTCCGGGTACCTCGGCTGGAAACTTATGATGGCCGGACTGATCCACAGGCTCACCTAACCAAGTACAAACGCAGCAAGATGATGCACGGTGCTGATGATGCCACTTGGTGCAAATGCTTTGAGGTCACACTCACAGGACCAGCGACAGCATGGTACAATTTGTTGGCTCCAGGAACCATCAGGGAGTTCCAGGAGTTGTCTATAGCCTTTACACAACAATTCATTGGAAGTCAGCCGACGGCGAAGATGCCTGTCCAGATGTTCGACATAGCCTAGAGGAACGGAGAAACCATCCGTGACTACGTCGAACGGTTTAACAGAGAAGCCTTAAGTGTCCCAGACTTTCGGCCCGAAATACGCATCCTCGCCATGATACGGGGCCTTCGGAGGGACTCACAGCTATTCTACGAATTTTCAAAGGACCCTCCGGACATGTTTGGCGAGTTCTACCGAAGGGCTGAGCAGCACATGACAGCCGAAGAGCTGAGTATGGGTGGACCGAAGACCGATCACGCCCGCGCCGAAGGGTCCAGCCAGCAAACGCGGTATTCAACCGACCAAGTAGGACAACCTCGAAAGATTAGGGGAAGGAAACCCCCAACCTTCACACCCCTGAGCACTATGAGGACCAACATCCTCATGATGATGGAGAGACAGGGGACCCAGGTTCAGCGGCCAAGGGCCATGACCGCTGATAACAAAAAGAACATGAAGAAGTTATGCCAGTTTCATCGCGACCACGGCCACGACACCGAAGACTGTTTTCAATTGAAAAAATACATAGAGTCGTTAATAAAACAAGGCCAACTTCGACGATACTTACGAGTGCTGTCCTCGAAAGGAAGGAAGGAGGAAGAAGGAAAGCCAGACGACGAGGACTACGACTCTGATAGACGGAGGAACCGGAGTCCGAAGAGGCGCCCTCCACCGACGGCGGGAATAATACAAACGATCACGACAGGGCTTCCATCCTCGGAAAGAAAGAGGAAGGCCAGAGAAATATCAGTGATGGAATACCAGAGTCCGATGAAGAAGCTGGCCCGCAAGGATGGTACCACTGTCATCTTTCCCCATGACGATCCGCTTCTGGTCATGGTGAGGATAGGAAACTGGGACGTCAAGAGAGTGTTGCTTGACGATGGATCAAATGCCGACGTCCTGTTTTCACATTTGCTGCCGAACTTGGGTATATCCAGCAGCGATCTCAAGCCCGTCACTTCGCCTACTTTCGGGGTAGGGCCATCCGAACTGCCCGTCCTCGGTTGGATTGATCTTCACCTAATGATGAAAGGAACCTCAGTAGACAGGACAGCTGAATTATTCGCCTCCACAATGACAAGATTTATTGCCATGGATGTTCCTTCATCATACAACGCCATCCTCGGGAGACAAACACAGGGAAATCTGCACATTCGCCCTAATGTAAGATACTTAACTGTCATCTTCGCCACCAAGGGTGGAGACGCAGAAATTTTCATTGATCAGGGCGAAGTAAGGAAAGTGTTCGTCAAGGCACGAAAAGCTCCAACAAGCAACTCCGCAAAAACTATAGAGGCTTTGCCAGGAGGAAAGACAAAGAAGGGCAAGGCAGAAGATCCCGCAAAGATAGAAATGGAAGAAGTAAAACTTGTCCCGGGCCGAAATACCCGAATAGGGAAAAATCTGGCCGAAGGTGACAAGAAAAAACTTGTATCCTTTCTACTGATGAATAAAGACCTGTTCGCCTACTCGCCGAAAAATATGCCGGGGGTAGACCCCCGCGTAATACAGCATAGTCTTAAAGTAAGTCCGGAAGCAAAACCTGTCCGGCAAAAGAAACGGGGCATCTTAGTCCATAAAAATAATTTTGTCAAAACCGAAGTCCAGCGCCTATTGGATGCTGATGTAATCAGGGAGGTCAAGTACCCCGAATGGTTAAGCAATGTGGTGATTGCCACAAAAGAAGGGAGCAGTAAGCTCCGAATGTGCATCGACTTCAGAAACTTGAACGATGCTTGCCCAAAAGACTCATATCCTCTCCCACCAATAGACCAATTGGTAGACTCAACTGCCGAATACGGGCTCCTGAGTTTCCTAGACGCCTTCAGTGGGTATCATCAAATAAGGATGGACCTTGAAGACGAGGAGAAGACCGCCTTCATCATCGAGGGTGGAACGTATTGTTACATCAGAATGCCTTTCGGCCTCAAAAATGCAGGAGCTACGTACCAAAGGTTGATGAGCAAGGTCCTCAATAACCAAATAGGGAGGAACATGGAGGTCTATGTCGATGACATGATAGTCAAAAGCAAACTGCCTAGCGACCACGTCGCAGTTTTAAAGGAAACTTTCCACCAGCTCAGAACCTTCAGGATTTGCCTAAATCCTAAAAAATGCATCTTTGGTGCAACCTCGGGAAAGTTCCTTGGGTACATGGTAACAGAAAGAGGCATTGATGCTAACCCAGAAAAAATTAAGGCTCTACTCAAATTCCGAACTCCCGTTACAATAAAAGATATACAAAGACTCACTGGAAGGATAACCTCTCTTAGCAGGTTTATTTCCAGATATGGAGACCGGTGCCGAGCATTCTTCAAAGTCCTCACTAAGGCAGCAAAAAGGGAGGGCGACCCCGGAAGCAATGATCATCCTTGGAACGAGGACTGCCAAAAGGCCTGGGAAGAGCTCAAAATCTACTTAGCCCGCCTGCCCACTCTGCGACAACCTCGCGAGGGAGAGCCCCTCGTATTATACCTCGCCGTCACAGAAAAAGCAGTCAGCTCGGTCCTTGTGAAGGAGGAAGGGCTGAAACAGTGGCCGGTTTATTACGTAAGCAAGTCCCTGCACAGTGCCGAAGTCAGGTATCCTTTGCTACAAAAAGCTATATATGCCTTGGTACTGGCAGGAAGAAGGCTACGACCATATTTCTAGGCTCACCCTATCATCGTCCGAAGTAGTCTACCTCTACGGGACGTCATGAAGAAAGTTGATCATTTAGGAAGGCTTTCCAAATGGTGCATAGAGCTTGGTGAGCACGACATTACCTATGAACCTCGGAAAGCCATCAAAGCTCAAGCCCTGGCAGACTTCATTGCCGAAGTACCCATCACCGAGGATAGCCATTCGGATCCTGGCGAAGGTGAGCCAGAATGGACTTTGTATGTAGACGGAGCCTCAGGGTCCGAACACCAGGGAGCCGGAGTAATTATCAGAGGTCCCGAAGGTCTGGAAGTAATGAAGGCCATCAAGTTCAGCTTTAACGTCACCAACAATATGGCTGAGTGCGAAGCTCTCATAGCAGGGTTGCGCCTAGCCAGAAGAATTGGTGTAAGAAACCTGAAAGCCCACAGCGATTCCCAGCTGATAGTTCGACAAACAGCAGGGGACTATGGGGCGAAGGACCTAACCTTGGCAAAATACCATGAACTGGTAGCGAAGCTCATTCGGGAGTTCGACACCATACGAATCGAAAATGTGCCTCGTCGAGATAATGCCGAGGCAGATTGCTTGGCGAAATCAAAAACATGCACCGAGGCACTAAACCACCCGAGCATCGCAGTGCTGAGCATGGTAACTTCGGAAAAAGGCTGGAAAGATCCGATAAAAAGATATCTCGCAACCAATATGCTCCCCGAAGACCCCAACGAAGCTGTAAGATTACGAAGACGCTCCAGTCATTTCTTCTTGATTGGAGAAGAATTATATCGGCAGGGATATGCAAATCCACTACAGAGGTGTGTTGGCGAAGAGGATACTAAAATGATCCTCGAAGAAGTCCACGAAGGCGCTTGTGGTACGCATATTGGAACCGACGCCCTGGCAGTGGTGGTACTTCGCCAAGGATACTTTTGGCCTACCCTGAGAAAGGACGCTAGATAGTTCATCCAGAAATGTGGTAATTGCCAAAGACATGCGAATATCCAAAGGACACCCTCGGAATTGGTAACTTCGGCTGATTATCCCTGGCCCTTCGCAGTTTGGGGCATAGACCTCATTGGGCCACTCCCGGCAGCGCCTGGAGGCGTAAAGTTCTGCGTAGTCGCAGTAGACTATTTCTCTAAATGGGTTGAGGCAGAACCCTTGGCAACTATCTCAGCAAAAGGTGTGCAGAAGTTCGTATGGAAGAACATTGTATGCAAGTTTCGCAAACCGAGGGTACTAGTAGCCGACAATGGGTCCCAGTTTATAGACAAAGGCTTCCAAGAATTCATCAGTGACCTCGGAATAAAAATGCACTTTGCCCCAGTAGCTCACCCCCAAAGCAATGGACAAGTAGAAGTATCTAACTGGACTATCAAAGATGGTCTGAAAAAGAGGTTGGGGGAAGCAAAAGGGAAATGGCCAGGAGAGCTCCCAAATGTGTTGTGGAGCTACCGAACAACACCCCGAAGAGCCACAGGGGAAACACCGTTTTCGCTCGTTTTCGGAACTGAGGCTATCATCCCAATCGAGGTAGTGCAACCATCGGTGCAAGTGCAAGTGTTTGATGAAAGGGGAAATGACCTCGTCCTGAGAACCAAGCTTGACCTTGTCACTGAACACAGAGAAATAGTGGAGCTGAGGAGAAAAGCTTTCCAGCAAATAGTGGCCGCGGCTATAAACTTGCGCGCCAGGCCAAAAGAAATAAAGAAAGGGGACCTCGTTCTCCGAAAGGCTGAATTTGGACCCCGAAGGACATCCCACGGGGTACTTCGCGCAAATTGGGAAGGTCCTTATCTGGTACTAGCCGAAGTGCGAAAAGGAGTTTACAAGCTCGGCGACGCCGAAGGCATAGAATTAAAAAATACATGGCATTCGGATGCCTTGAAAAAATTCTATGCTTAGGATTTTGGTGGGAAAGTTGTATTGCACAAGTTATAAAAATTTCTAAGTACAAAAGACTTAGCCAAAATTCTTGAGCGTAAATTATACAAGTTAGAATTTCACGAGGGCGATCGCCGGGATAAGCGTAGGTTTGATTTTCTGAAGTCTCTTGAGCGAACGTGTTCGGGACAATGGGAAATGGAAAATCTTGCAAAAATTTCTAAGTACAAAAGTTTACAAAGCATAGATCTGATTTTCCGAAGTCTCTTGAGCGAATGTGTTCAGGACAATAGGAAATGAAAAATCTTGCAAAAGACTTAGAAAGAACCTTTATTGAAGATGGAGCTGCTTACAAAGAAGGAAGCTTGCCAAAAAGAAGAAGTACAAAAAAGAAGAAAAAAGAAGGCAAAGGACCCTAAGACAACCTAAGGGATCTCGGCATCTCGGGAGCCACCAACTCCTGCGTCCTTGTCCATCGCCTTCGGCGCCGGAGGAGGGAAGGGCAGTTTGAGATGCTCAATCTTGGACCAAGACCACCGAGGCCCCTCGGGAATGTTTAGGGCTTCCAAAAAGGAGAGGTCCAGATCTGGGAACCTCTGAAGGACTTGATGCCGGGCGAGGCAAAAGCCGTCTTGAAAACCGACCTTTGTCATCCCGTCGGCTTTATCCTTCTCCACCCCTAAAGCGTCGAGTTCCTTCTCCAGATCTGTAATCTTCTTCTTCAGGGTCTTCACCTTCTTTTTCCTCGGCTCCTTCTTCAAAGACTCAACCTCGGCTTGGAGCGCGGCCTTCTCAGCAAGCACCTTCGCCAGGAGAGCCTCAGACTCTGACTTCTCCTTTTGATAGGCTTCATTTGCCGAAGTCAGCTCCGCCACCTTGGAGCCAAGGTCAGAAATCTTCTGGGAGGAGTCCTTCAAAAGTTCTTCTTTTTCCTTCAAAAGCCCCTCCCGAACGGCAGCAACCTCCTTCTGCGCAGCTTGAGCCATCTCCGTGTTCTTGGCAGCTAATTCAGAGCACATGGCCTTAGATTTTTCTAGGCAATCTAAGGCCGAGACTCGGAACGCCGCTTGCTTCGCCACCCGAACCCTGAGGAGGCCAGTGTACCCCAGCAGCTGCAAAGGAGTAAGAACAAAGTTGGTAAGGCAAAAAATGAGCCAAACACTTAGAAGAAATCAAGAGAAAACAAAACAAAGGCATGGAGTATACCTGGGCAGCGTGCTCGGAAACTTTTGTAGCAAGGGACTCGTCGCTCGGGCACACCTCGAAAATGGCCTTAAAAGAGGCCTCGGTGAGGATCCCCCTTGAGATTTGGTTGGCCATTCACGGGCAATCGCCGGAGCACAAGTTCATGTCCTCCATAAACGACCAGAAGGGCTCCCTCGGGATCTTCCCCTTCGGGATATGGGCATCCCGAAGGGCTCATTTCCGGGCGTGCTCGGCTGCCCAACCCAGATATAATAGCTCCCCTGCACGACAAAACAAGAAAATTTTCAAGACAAGTAATTCTCAAAAGTCCAAGAGATGAAGGCATCACAAAAACAAACCTGGCGGCACCTCGGCAATGTCGTCATCGGAGTCATGGACCTCCTCGGCAGAAATCTCCTTGCCTTTACTCTTGCGACGCTCATCAGTAGAAGGGACTTCTACCAAGGCATCCAGAAGAGTCGCCGAGGGAGTGGGACTCCGAGGAGCAACGGCGTCAACGGCGACCTCGGTCGGAGGAGCAGCACCATCTTCTGGCCCTTCGCGCACCTCCTCAGGAATTTCCGGCTGAGGAGGGGGCGCGTTCTTCTTCGCTCGTTTTACCAAGGATGGCCCGGCCCCAAATGTTTTCCGCCTTCAGGAGACAGCCTTCTTCGTCTTTTCACCTCTCTCGGATTGACCGAGAAAAAGGGACTTGTAATAATCAGCGGACTCGTCGCCCATCTCTGAAACAAAAGAAAGACATCAGTGTGAGTCCAATAAGTACTTATACTAAAAAAAAATTTTGAGATAACTTACGCTCATAAAAGGACTCGTAAGTGACCTCCTCCCGAAGGAGTTGCACCAACCAGGAATCCTTCCCAGTGATGGCAGGAGCCGGCATCTCGAGGTCCATCTTGTGCTCCTTCACTACCCCTAGCTCCTGAAGGACCTCCTCGGTCATCAATTTCCACTTGATGGGGAAGGGGTAGAGGGGGCGCAAAGGGACCTCAGAATCCCAGTCGGAGACTGCTCAGATCCGTCTGTCGAAGTCCGTGAATCTGGGTGCCAACTCAGGAGTGAGCAGCATCCTCGGGTCTACGACATCCATCTCCAACTTTCCCCGAGCCCACTTGGTCGGAACGTACGACCAGGCCTCCTCCATCTTGAGAAAGAAAAATTTTTGTTGCCACCCTCGCCAGCTGTCCATGGTGGCGAAAGTGAACATATACTTTTTTCTCCCCGATCCCCGAGGTAGCATGAAGTATAAGCCACCCTTCGGGACCGTATAAAGCTTATAGTACTACAAAAAAAGAATGAAGTGAGGTTCTATTTTGAAAACGCCACACATACAAAGGAAGGCGTTAAAGTAGCAGTACGAGTTCGGGGGAAGTTGATTTACGGCAATGCCATGAAATTGGCAAAAGTCACAAATCACCCTCAACGGGGGGTACCGAAGTCCGGCCTTCAGTTGGGCGCGAAAAACGGTAACCTCATTTTTACGGTTCATAAAACTGACCTCCTGAGGACCAAGAAGTCTGGTGGTAGCATAAGAAGGAAGAAAAAATTTCTTGGTCCATCTTTCTAATTTTTTCGAGGTCGCACAACAAGTATGACTAACAAAGGGAAGCCAACTTTCCGAGATAAGAGAAACAGTTGGCGAAGACATTTTTGGAGGAAAAGACGACTTTGGGGAATGAAAAAATGACTTCGGGAAAGCTTTAAAAATCAAAAGGCTCGAGAAACCAAAACCCACCAAATCTTTTGCCGAAGTCTGGATTTGAAGACGCCGTCGCGAAAAGTTACCGGAAAAAACTCCGTCAAACAGCACTGCCGCAAAAATAGAAGAGAATCAGAAGGCAGGAGGAAATAGAAGCAAAAGGAGATTATGACGGAATGGCGTATATATAGACCGAGGGGGGGCAGGCAAACCGGCATCATAAGTACTCCGTGAAGGTGAACAGTCGCCATAACTGCTCATTGCACATAAAAAGGCGCGCCTGCTCTATCCGATACAGCCCCCGCCAATAGCAAGCTGCCACGTGTCAACCATCGTGCCGAAAGAGGGACACGCTTTCTGACACCCCTAAGTCCTGGGCGCGCCGCTCCAGACTGACACGCCTGGTTACGAGACGCGACGTTACGCAGACCTGCAAAAGAGAGAAGTAGGCTACCTCGAAGACACCAAAAGACAGGCTATGGACGAACAGCCTACGTCTTTGGACAAAAGGTCCATCTTCGGCACAGGTATCATGCCCAAGGCCCCAAAGGACCCTATCCGAAACCTGACAAGCCGAAGTCTCCACTTTGGCTTTCTGGGGGGAGGGCCTGTGATAGCAGAAGGGCTATCACCTCTCTCACCACATACTTCCTGCCAAAAGCGTGGACGAGAAACCTGGCACCATCCGAAGGAGGCGCTAACATGGACCTCGGAAGGAGTGAAGCCGAACGCCCCGAACCCACGACCTCAGATAGAAAGCCAGAAACGTCAGAAATATTGCCTGCTCCCTCGGGGGAGCGAACGGATCACCTTCGGGGATAAAACACCAGCTAATGCAAGCAGGAGAAACTCTCCCTGAAGGCGGAACCCCCGAACCAGGGAAATCCCCAAACCGCGGGCATAATCCCCGAAGAAGGGCATCCCTACCAAAGGACGACCTTGTCCAGAGGACCTCGGGAGTACGGCATAAGCATTTAAGGAGCCTCTGACATGTCGCCCATAGGCACTGCACGCCGCCTCAAAACGGCGGTCTAACGCGCCGACGCCGTTCGAGTCTTATCACAACCTGTCTCAGTCCAAGACTCAAAGAGCCTATAAACGGCTGCCTGTCCCCTACTCCCGAAGGTACAGAAGACATCCGACCGAACACGTGTCAAAATCTGAACGGGCTAGGCACTCCTATAAATACCGGGAAACACGTCCTGGCAAGACATCGGACCCTCTTTCCCTGAGAAAACATGCACAGACAAGGCCATCTTTCCCCTAGTGTTCCTCCTTTACCTCCACTCAGGGCACTGACTTGGGCGTCGGAGGCTTCTTCCCGGAAAAACACTCCGGGGACCTCCTAACCCTCTTTTCTGAGCATTTCAGGCATGCCGCTCTGGGAAACCTTTGCACCAGACGTTTTGCCTTTTAGGAAGTCCCTCCCGAAGTCACAATGTCACATGACGAAGATACTGCTGGGCATCACATCTCATCCTCTACAACCTAGGCAAACCATTAGCAAAGCAACCTAAACCCACAAAAAAGAAACAAAGTAAAGAAGAATAAAAACAAAGCAAAACCAAGACATGGTGATGTAAAGCTAGTTCATGGTGGCGCCCATGGTATATAATGTGTGATCAAGCTTCCTTGATCCCATTTTAGCCATAGGTAAAGACCATATGAAGTGTCTTATCCTATATTTTGAAGGGGAAAGAAGTAACCTAGGGGATGGCTATGGCAAAGGAACCTATATGCTATGTAATGGGCTATGTGTACTTTAGGCACTATGGTGAGCTAGCTAGTTTGCTTTTTCTAGGCATAGGATTTTTCTTAAAGTTTGGCCAAGCTTGATCAATCAACTGGAGGTATATGTTAATTAAATCTAATAAAAATGATCACATGAAGTAATTGAAAGAAAATCATGCTTGATATGTCAATGAAACCGTGTGTATGTGGTATGTGTGTTTGTGTGCTTCTTTGATTGTATGAGTGTGCTAACCTTTGATTTGTATATATATAAGCATATTTTATTATCTTGTGTATACCACTTTTGGTGTCTTATTTGTCTTTGGATGCAGGTTAATAAGAAAAATTGGAGGTTTATAGGTACAGCAATGTTATTAACATTGTGAAGGAACTAGGTGTTAAATTTGGGTTCTTACTGAGTGCCAATGTACTCAAGCCCTTTTTTTGCATTTTAAGTGAGGAAGTGTAAGAGTGAAGGGCTAAGGAACAAACTAGAGAGGTATATATATAGAAAGGCATGTTCTAGATTCATGACTTATAAAAAGGAAGCTTTGAAAGGTTTCTAAGCTTCAACTAATGTTGAGTTATGTACGATGGTTTGTAGGCCCTAATGGCTGATGTGGTACTTGTTGTGTCTGGATCCCTCTCGGTATAGGTTAGAGCTAGAAGAGTAATAAGATAATTATGGCCTAAATGTTAGTTGAAAGTGTAGGTCAAAGTGATAGTGGGCTTAGAGACAATTTGAAAAATGCCATGCACTATGCATGACATCTAGTGGAGCAAACTTTTGTTGTGCTTAACTTTGGGCCATCTAGTCCCTATCTACCCAATTTTGGCCTATAAATATATGTACATAGCTAATGGCAAGGGGACTTAGTGTAGAACATGGCTTGTGCCTTGTATATATTCTAGGCTTAGGAAAACCTTAATGCACTAAGTATAACAAGCTAGGAAAAAATGCATGCTGTTAGTGTTGTGCCCAAAAGCCAGTCATGAGATGATTGTATTTGGCAGATTAAGTCATGATATTTTATTGAGGCATTAATCTAGTAATTGTCTTTGTTGTTTTGTTTCTATGTAACGTAATAAACATAATTATAACCCTAGAATAATGATATTCTTAAATGTCCCTAGTCTAGTATTATTGCAGAATGGGTCACAATAATACATAATGACTAGCATATGTGGAGAGTAATATGAGATATGTAGTCTACATATGGGTACAAGTTGGAGAACATGTGTTCTAGATTGACCCACCATGAGAATGCTACATGGATCATTATATGAGTGTCATAAGTGATCCTCATAGTGATCATGGTATATGTAGTCCTTTGACCTAAAATCATCAAGGTTCCCTACATGTGAGTCACATACTTTAGTACTTCCCTTTGTTGCTCCTAACTAAGTGAACTTGAAAGAGGTCATTGGGTATGTCACATATCATGCGGAGGGTTTTGTATAATCAAGATCGGATTTGTCCCTCCTATGTAATGCGTTTGGGCCCCTTGATAGAGTGAGACTTAGAAAATGCATGGCCATGCTCAGATGAGTTGATATATGCTATCAATGTCATTAGTTTAAGTTAGTCTACTCGGTAATCAAGAAACCAAAGATTAGGCTATAAAAGAGTGACACAATCCATGTGTCATGCTTAGTCTTGATATATTGAACAAAGGGACAATGGCATATACGGATAACAATCATAAAGGTTTAGTCAAATCACTGACAATCTTGCCAGTTGGGTAGCAATGATGTGTTGCTAAACACCGCTCATTGCTTATGATCATAAATGTGATTTATGATCATTGCCAATGTCGTAAGAGCCTATTAGGTCACTCACATAAAGCCTATTTGGATTATTTGAATGCATGGGCTAATTGATTCGGGTTATGGTTTCTTGATAATTTCATATTAATAATTGGCCCAAAAGTTGAGCCATTATTAAGCCTGAAATTAAACCTAATTGGATTAGGGCTTTGAAACCTATTAGGCTTGAAAGTTGAGTCTCACTATAAATGCATCATACAGTGAGAAATTCGTAGCTTTTGCAATAGCCTCTCAAAAGTTCCAGCCGCACTCTTCTCTTTCTATTCCTTGGAGGACGCAAGCTAGCACTACGGGTGTAAAAGAAACGCATCTGCCAGGATGTGGTGGAGGTAGAGTGATCCCAAAAGACTCGTGTGGATACCGCACAAAGCTTGAACACGTTAACAGTTTAGGTTTTTATGATTTGACTCAACAGTTGGGTGAAAGATCTCAACCGAACTAGGTATGAAAAATTTTGAACACCCGGTTTACCCAATTTCACTTGGATCCTGGATGGTTTCGGTTATATTCTGCTGTGCTTATTTGGCTCTCAAAACCCTAGACATGCATCATTTGTAATTAACTAATCTAGGATGTATATATGCCTAAATGTGCATATGTTTTGGCAAGTGCACTAGGTAGGATCCCAATAAGCCTCCTAAGGACAAAAAACACACATATAAGTCACATGGCCTCATTAAGCCGCATATGCACTCACAAAACAACTTAAGTAAATTCCACTAGATGAAAGTCAATCAATTGGGTGAATTAAGTAAAACTCATTAGATCTTCACAAGCTTAATACTCCCACCTAAGTAAATAAAAGTTGGGTTAAGACTCTTGGAGTCAAAGCCTAATTCACCATATGAAAATCAATTAAGGGACTAAAAACAACTAGTTGATTTTAAACCTCTCAAAAGGTTTAGGGTGGGGGTGAATTGGGTCCTGACATTATGGCCTTTGGTCATCACATTCCCCCCTCGAAAATAGTCGATGGATGCTTTGTCGCATTGGCTACAGGGTGCCTTGGTGTCACCTACTTCAATATTTCCCCTTTGCTCATAGACACATTGCTCGGGCTTTGTTAAGGTGATGGTTATTTCTACCAGATATATGTTACATCATTTCATCTTACAGGTACTCATTACATCTCTTCATCCGGCAATTGGTACGATGAACAGAGCGTGCCTGGAAGGAGTAGAAGGTCATTTTCATCTTTTCACATATTCATTCAATGCAATGCTTGATTGCACTTCTTTGAGGCAATATATACCCCTTTTTCCCTAATAGGAAATTCATTCTTTGCTCTCTGCTCATACTTGCATTCTTTGCTCTCAAGTGCTCCTAGTTTTTTAGTGACCTTCTGGCAAAGTTTTCTACTCTCATAAGGGCTTTGTTTCTGATCCTTTTTTGTTCTTCCACCCAAAGAATATTAATGGCCAAGGAGTTCATCACGTCAAGGGGCAACTAGGAGTCTTTAGATATTCATCCTAGCTACATAATGTCGATGAAGGTGGTGAAGTGGGAGAAGAAGTATTTTTTTCATTATGTCACAGAAGTCCTTGACCACAGGATGTAGAGGATACTAGAGTTTGAACTTTAGCTAGGTATTAAATATGGTAATATCCCCCTCATGAGGCTGGTAGCTCATTACTATCCATTGATCATGACATCGTCAAGGTTAACCATGATGACCTTGATCGTGACATCGTCAAGGTGAAGCAACACACCAAAGACAGAAAGGACCTTAAGAAGGAGGTCCATGAAGCCAAATTGAGGATCAAAAAGCTCAAGTTGGAAAAGAAATTGATTAGGGAGGAGCTACAAAAGATTACCAATATCGCCATATCTGGAATTCTAGATCGCTTCTATCTTGCCTGGCACCATGTCCTGGAAAGGCACCCACATCTTGACCTTTCTTATTTAAATGCCTTTCAGAGGCCTAAGAGGGAAGTATCAGCATGGTAAAAGGATGAGTACCTTGGGGAGCCTGATGGCCTACTCAATGATGAAGGGACAAAGGAGGAAGGGGATGAGGAGGAGAAGGAGGAAAAAGAAGTTAAGGAATAAAAGACTAGAGACAACACGGGTGCTAACCCTCAAATTCATTGCTCATTGATCTTATTATCTTCCTTTTCCTCTATGTATTCTAGGCCACTACCTTTCACACTAGCAAGTGTTTCAGCCATAAATCTACCTTCCAAATGTTAATTAACCTTGGTTTGTTTTTCCTCCTCTCTCATCCTTTCTTGTCACCTCCTTTGGTCTTTTTTCGCTTATTAGTTTTTGTTTTTTCCTCTTCGACATTGGGACTTTCAAGGACTTATCAGGGCGTCCACCTGCTTTTATGATGCACTGTTGTTCCTTTGTCTTTTCCGTGTACCTTTTAGAGTTAGAAATATTTTTAAAGGATTTGAGGTTTAATTCCATCATTTGGTTAAATAGCTGAGCTCTCTTTGGAGCATCAATGGTATCTTTCTTTTCTCTTGTTCTTTCAGTAATGGTAATGGCTTTCATTATTCTCATGATTTTTCTGAGTCATAGACTCAATTCATGAGTTCAAGTAGGGTTTCCCATGAAATTTTTTTTTTGCTATGTATTTTTCACAAACAGTGTTTGTCTCTATTGAAACTATACTTTGGCTAAATTAAGCAAAATATTTCTTCACACAATCTATGTGCCATGTATTTTTTAGTTTATCTCCAAAGTTATCCACTAATTTGAATACCCCTGGCCTAAGCAGAGCAGTAACTTACACAAGGTCCTTCCTAATTTTCCATTAGCATACCTTGTGTTAGCTTTTAGGGCTCGACCTTGGTACTATGGAGCATCAAATCCCTAACTTTGACTCCTTTAAGTTTAACTTTCTAATTTGTAGAAGTAGCCACTCTTTGCAGAAATGCCCTTCTTTAGAGTTCTACTAACTCTCTATGCTTCTCAAACAAATATAGTCTTGCCCTTAGGCCTTCAATATTAGATTGTTTGTCGAAGATCTGCACTCTTAAGGATGAGTGTGCTATCTTAATAGGAATTAATGCTTCTATGCCATAGGTGACGGAAAATGTGGTTTCCAGAGTTGCCTTTCTTGGAGTAGTTCGGTAGCTCTATAAAACATAAGGTAGCTCTCCTGGCATTTTCCTTTCATTTCTCCTAGCCATTTTTTCAAGCCATCTTTGATGGTTCAAATGGAGACTTCAACTTGGCCATTGCTCTAAGGATGTGATACATGAGCAAAATGTACCTTAATCCCAAAGTTGGTAGTGAACTTCAGGAATCCTTTATTGTTGAACTCTGTTTCATTGTCAGCCACCAATAGCCTCGGATAGCTAAATCTACATATAATGTTTTTTCACACAAACTTTGGGATTTCCTTAGCTGATATAGATGCCAATGGCTATACTTCTATCCACTTTGAAAAATAGTTACTGCCACTGCACAGTACTTCACCCCTCATAGAATGGTGGGTAGCGGACCTATGAGGTCTACACCCCGGACCTCAGATGGTATGACTTCAGATGGCACCCTTTCCTTAGAAGCCTGGTGTTGGCACTTGTCATAGCTTCTCAGGAGTCTTCATGCATCCTTCTTTAAGGACGGCCAAAAATATCCCTAACGAAGTACCACCCCATCAAAGCTTCTATACGGATCTGAGAACTACACCTCCCTTCATGTATTTCTCTTAGGACTAACTCTACTTTGGCCTACCCGACACATTTATGTAGGGGATTAGAGTAGCTTTATCGATAAAATTCTTCATCTATAAAGAAGTACCTTCCTGCCTTTCTCTTGAATTTTAAGGCTTTTAGCTGGTCATCCAGCATCTTCCCTTCGACAAGATACCTCCAGAGTGGTGCTCTCCACCTTTCCTGAATGTTTATTATGTAGTTCCTATCTATGCTTGGCACTTTTTGCTCTTCAGTGCACCCGTTTGTCATAGCTAAAGCATCTTATTGTGCATTCTTTCATCAGGGCACCTTTTTTATAAGCAATTTATCAAACTTATCCATCATCTATTTTGTGAGATTATAATATCTCTTAAGTCTTGGCTCTCTAACACCATACTCCCCCTTTAACTACTGAACTAGGAGCTGAGAGCCACTGCAAGCTTGGAGAGTTTAATGCCCATATTCTTGGTGAGGCACAGACCAGAAATGAGAGCTTAGTATTCGGCAACATTACTTGTCACTTGGAAGTCAAACTTCATGGTCTTGGTTGCTTTCTTTCCCGCTAGTCCCTTTATGATTACACTTGCACCTTGATGTGCCATTCTTAACACACCATCGACAAATAGTTTTCATTTCAGCTCACAGTTTTCCTTGACCAAAGCCTCCTTCTCAATATTTGGGGGTAGTTCGACGATGAAATCTATGGCTGCCTGTGCCTTGATTATTTTCCTTGGCTCATAATTTATGTCATACTCATCGAGTTCTATGCATGATTTTGAAAGTCTCCCTGAATGGTTTACTTTCTTCATCACGTCCTTAATAAGGAGGTTGCTTCAGACGATGATTGAATGGCCTTGCAAATAGGGTCAAAGGCATCATCCTACACAAAAAAACCATATATGACCTTCTACAGCATCAAGTAGTTCGCCTCAGCTCCAATAAGTGATTTGCTCACACAATACACAGACCACTATTTTCCAAGT
Source organism: Aquilaria sinensis (assembly GCA_005392925.1). Taxonomy (NCBI): domain Eukaryota; kingdom Viridiplantae; phylum Streptophyta; class Magnoliopsida; order Malvales; family Thymelaeaceae; genus Aquilaria; species Aquilaria sinensis. The sequence goes on from SMDT01001821.1 coordinate 55,601, forward strand.
TCATCTTCATACACCAAGATGGAGCTTACAGCTTTTTCACTATCGACCAATTATAGGATGAGAGGCTCCTCTTCTTTTGTCTTTTTTAGAGTTGGTAACTCAGCTAGACAAACCTTGATTCCTTCCCAAGCCTTTTGGCATTCTTCGTTCCAGGGATTTGAAGGACCATCACCTTTGATGTCACTTTTTGCCTTTTTTGCGAGAAACTTGGAAAATTGTCTACATTTGTCACCATAACGCAAGATAAAGTAGCTCAAGGATGTTATTTTTTCCATCAGCCTTTGTATATCCCCAATTGAGCTGGGATTTTGGGATTCAAGGAAAGCCCTCGCCTTGTTTGGATTTGCCTCTATACCATGCTCCAAAACCATGAATCCCAAGAATTTACATCCATTTATGCCGAAGACACTTTTTTTGGGATTTAGACATATGCCAAAGTTCTTGAGCTATTGGAAAGTCTCCCATAAATCCTCAATGTGATTTGTGCTATTTCAGCTTTTAACTATCATTTCATTGACATGTACTTCCATATTTTTGCATATATATTTTGTGAATACCTCATTCATTAGTCATTGGTTTGTAACTTCTGTATTTCTCAACCCAAAATGCATTTGAATATAGCAGAAAGTGCCTTCATCGATGATGAAAGAAGTTTTTTCCTCATTAGCTGGGTTCATTTAGATCTGATGATACACACTAAATCCAAAAATCTCAATACCCTATATCCTAAAGTGGAATCTACCAACTGATCTATCACAAGCAATGGGTATAAGTCTTTTGGACATGCATCATTTATCTTGGCAAAGTCAATGCACGTTAGACCCTAACTCACCCCTACTCAAATTCTTTTAAGAGGTTATTAAAAACTTTCAGTTCATAGGGTGACTTACAGCCTAACAACCAAGATGCATAACCCTAATTTTCTGTCTTTAATTAAGCGAGACTTGAATTATTACTTGGATTTCTAACTTGGGAGGTTAACTTACAAGTTTTAGTGTTATAGGTGCACCTAATTAACTTACCTTGGTGCCCAACATGTGCATATGGTGTACATGTGAGGAGGTGTATGTGTTCATGCATAACAAGTATGTGTATATGCACTAGGTTTGTGTAGGCATCCAAGTGGGCCTACCTAAGAGACTGCCAGGTGTGGGGAGGGGCAGGCACTAGTCTATGCAAGTGGGCATGTGTGGTGGTGGTGCTTTTCTAGGCTTACCAGGTGGGTTAGGGCTTAGGTAAGGCAGGGTGCCCTTTGGGGCGCTAAGGCGGCCTTGGAAGCCTACCGGGTACACGCTAGTGTTCTGTATAGGTGGGTGCCTGAGTGCATGCCCTTGTGTGCCTAGGAGGCTTACCTAGGCCCTCATAAGGTGTTGGCCAGCTTTTACCATACATGCTTACGTGAATTCTTACAACATACAACCATGCACTCTAAGTTACTAAATTACAAGCCATGCATGCATGTTTGCTGCTTGTAACACTTATTGCCTTAGGAGGCTTTTCTAACCCTATTATGTACTTCCAAGGCATAAGCCAAGTACTACCCTATGTGGCTATATGTACATACATTTACAAAACAAAAATGGGCTTCCTAGATACTATATGGCCAAAATAAAGTACACAAAAGTTAGGCCATTACAGAACCATGCATGTACACAATCTTAAACTTAAATCGTCTCAACAACTACAATCACTTTAACCTCCATTTTTACAAAACACTTAGGCCAAAGTTACTTTATAACTTTTCTGGTCTTTACCCAAACCAAAACAAAAGTAAGTGCAACTGCACCCACTGTAACCATCATAGCCTACACACAAATTTAAAACCATTAGTCCTTAGTATAAATTTTCATTCCATCTTTCATAAGCCATGCATCCGAGCCATTACCTTCTTGTACATATACCTTTAAAGAGGTCCTTAGCCTCTATTCCACCCAATCTTTACCTGAAATTGGTATAAATAAGGCATGAGTACAAAAGTACTCAATAAGCATTTTATATGGAACCTAGAGCCTACTTAGTGTTCATAACATTATTCCATATGTATAACCTCTAATTGCACCCTTTTAACCTACAACCATAGACATGAAGACCCAAAAGAGCAATATACAACAAAATACAACATACATATATACTTGATTCAGAGGTTAGCATGCATAAACAATCAAAGAAGCATGCAAAACACACACTCCACATACACAGTTTTATTTAAACTTAGCAAGCATTTTTTTTTTTTGGATTAAGAATGTGATCACTTTGAATTAACATAGATTAACATAGAGATCTAGGTAGAAGAATAAGTTTGGCAACATTTGATCAAATACCCTAATGTTTGCCATATGCAAACCAACTAGCTTACCATAGTGCATAAGCACACTTAGCCCAATTTTCATAGCTGTCCACAAAGGCAGCAACCTACTCATCAAAACCTAGGATAAGGAGCTCCATAGAAACCCTTACCTACCTCAGAAAAGGAAACAAATAAGCAAGGAAACATCAACACATGATGTGCACCACCATCAGCCTACCCGTGTGCTTCCACCTTCGATTTCTTCCTCTTTTTCCTTGGTTTCTTTTTGGTGGTTTGGCTGGGACTTTAGCTAGAATTTCAAAGCTAAGAATGACCTAAAAAGTAATAAAGAAGCTACCTTATTCAATGTTAGGCCCAAGTGGTGGCATTCGATTAAAATGCCTTTGGCAGCCAAGGAAATGTTGACCATTTTATGGTATAATTCCCGTTGACTCTCTTGGGTTATTTTAATTATTGTATCAACTTGATTAAATTCCTTGGTGGCATGTTTTGACCACCCAGTTCACTCTTTAATTTGGTCACTTTGGTCACCAAACTTTCACACAAACTTGGAGAAACTTGGGTGCACCTGAAAGTCCTCTAGTGCATCCTAGAGTTCTTTTCTTCTTTTTCATGTGTCCTTCATCTTTCTTGGGCTTATATGACTACCCTCATTTTTCATTTTAACATTAGGTATTAGGCCCATAAAATCCTTGTCAAAATCTTCATCTTTCTTGGGTTTATATGACTACCCTCCCTCATTTTGCATTTTAACATTAGGTATTAGGCCCATAAAATCCTTGTCAAAATCTTAGGTTTTAGACTCTTCAATTTCGCATGAATGTACACAAGGTTATGCCCAAAAGCCCCATTGTGGCTCTCCTTGGTTTTCTTTTGATACTCTTTGGTTCTTTGCAGTCTTTCCTCAAATTATGAGTCTTCATCTCGAGACTCATCAAGGCACCATATTTTTGCCACTTTTCAATTACAAATATACTACTTTTCCCATGTTCCGCTTGTGTGCACTTTAAATGTCCTCTAGGGAATCCCACGGATACATTGGCCTTGTATGTCTCATTCTCTTCATGTTCCATGACTTGCAGCATATGCATACTAATAATTACAACCCATAGACTATGCAAGTCACAGGCTTGACAATGCACATTCGGAGTTTATCATTCCCCTCTTTCATAGCGATCACCACATTGGTCAACCAATCAAGGTACTCAACCTCCCTTATCATCCCTACCTCAAGGAGACATTGTATATCTAGTTTGATAAAGGATCTCTCGTTTGAGGCTATATTTTGCTTCTTTTGCCTAATGGGCTTTGTAGGGGGTTCAACATTTAAACTATGTTGAATTATCCTTAGCTTTATTCCGGGCATATCCTTTAGTGAGTAGACAAATAGATATTTTTTTCATTTTAAGAAATCTACAAGTTTGGCTTTTTCCCTGTTGGGCATATTTTTCCCAACCTTGGTACTTTAGCCTTCAATGAGCTTTAGGCCCTCTATTTCAACATCCAGTCCTTTCGCCCTATCCCCTACATTTGCTTGTGGCTGTTCTTATGCTATTGCTGGTGAAACAAGAACTCTCTTCTTTATCAGAGGCTAGTGCGCCTTTAGAAAGATCTTTTGGACCTTAACCTGATCAATAAAGATAACCACATCACCTTTCTCAGCTTCAAAGGTAACAGTTAGGTACTTCACATCCAACCTCATGTGCAACATCCCTTGGGTCTACCTTTTGACGATGCCGTTATCTAGCAAGGGAACATCCACATGATGAATTTTTCCATGACTAAGGCGTATAGCTCCTCACAACTCACTCACTACACCTCTTCCCTTAACCATGAACAGCAATTCAAAGACACCCAAGATCGAGAATTCATCAATGTCCACTCCATATGTCAGGCATACCATTGAGTTAACAGCTTTTGTTGATATCCCCAACTTCAATAGTATGTGAGTGAATGGTACATCAGCATTTGATCGATCATCACAAAGGACCTTTTTCACATCCCAGTTTGCTATTTGACCTAAGATTGGAATAGGGTGATTGTGAGGGAAGTTGACGGTGCTTTTGTTAGATCTCATCAGCAAGTTTTATGCCTTTCTGAAGCTGAGGGTAGCTACTTTCTTTTCTTTGTTTTTTCATTTTCACAAAGGAAGCCCAGTAGTGATTGTTTGAATCACTCCTACAAAGAAGGCGATTGCTTTTTGGGACTGGGACTTCAATGATTCCTCCATCAATTTGAATCATTTTCATCTTCATCATACTTTGTTTCATCATTCTTGCCTCCCACCTTTGGTGATTGAAATCAAAGGTACCTTCCCAATTGGCCTTGTTTGATGAGTGTTTTGATGTAGTTCTTTAGCTGATGGCAATCTTCTGTGTCATGGCCATGGTCCTGATGGTATTGATAGTATTTCTTTATGCTCTGTTTGTTGCTCAGGACCATCGAGTAAGGTTGTTAAACTCCTTCCTACTTCTCCAATGTTGCCAAGATATTGGCTCAGGAAATGTTATAGCCCTCCTAGTGGAATCCTTAGTGAGCGAGGTAAGTTCATAAATCTTTATCTTAAATACCTTAATCAGAGGTGAATTAGCAAAATCAAGCAAGTTATTAAAGGTTTAGTAGGTTTCGCCTGGTTTGTGGCACTAGTTTGACGTATGGGCACAATGGTTATTTTGTACCTTAAAGGCTTGGTATGAGTCTCGGGAGTAAAAATGAAGTTTTCAAAACCCAAATCACAAGTTAACAAACTTTGCCAAAGTTTTTAATTACTTAGTGTTGAACAACTCATGAGCTTAAATACCAAACCTATCACCTAAGGGTACAAAATGACCATTTTGCCCCTGGTGACACTTAAGTACCAAAATGACTTGGGGACCACCTAACCCTTAATAGAGTTGCTTCACTTGCTAACTGAAGCTAATTGAGGCATTGAACAAGGGATTCTGACTTGTTTAACAAGTCTTACCTGACTATTAAAGGTCTGTAACCTAGAGGGCGATGATAGATTTGGTTGACTACATCTCTCAATCAGCTTAATTAGGGCAAAACAGCCTTATCACTAAAGCCTCCTATAAATACTTGGGAGGCTCCAACATAATACACAAGGGAAACTCTCTTTCTGCCTATTACTCTCAAAGCTCCTATCTCCCATGCTAACTTATGTGTAGGAGTTGTTACCACCTAACAAAAATGGGAGAATTATAAAGTGTGGCATAATGATCAAGAACTATTATATTGTGTAGTTCTCACCATAGTGAGACACCCAATTTTGTCCCGCTACTAACTTTTGTTTTAGTTCTAGGTTAGAAAAAATTAGTTTAGGAGCATTTTCGTTTTGCAAGGGCAATTTGGCGTTTTTAGGTGTTATTGATTTTTGGCATTTAAAATGTTCACCTAGGGCACAAATGGGAATTAATTTAGTCTAGGCAGAAATTTAAAGTCCTAAGAGTTTTTTTGGGGAAAATAAGAAAGTTTAGGAAGCAACTGGGAGTTTTTAGAGGATTTTGGGGAAAATTTGGAAAGTTTGAGGTAAAGTTGTCAGAAATTGAGAGTTTGGGGTAAATCTGATGCAATCCTAAAATTTTAAGGAAATCTGGAAAATTTTAGGAAGTTTTGGGCTCAATTGAAAAATCTTTAAAGTTTTGGGTCAAAATGAAATTCACACAGAATTTAGGGCAAGATCAGTAGCTTGAGAGTTTTGTTAGACTTAAACTGGGTTTTTACTATATTATATCCTAATCTCCTTAAATTGAATTTGGATCAGGTTTAAACTCTATTAAACCTAGTGTGGCAACGTGGGGGTTTTTGGGAGTCGCCACCAATCGGTTTCACCTAGGTCAATTGGACACCTAAAAATGGTCTACGAGATTTCGAAGGCTCGTGAGTGCGGTTACGTTAAAATAACTCTATTTTAACGCCTAAAATTGGTACCTTAGTTGATTTTAATTTTGTTTTGCTTGCTTTTAAATAATTTCAGTTAATTTTCAAACCAGAAATTTTAACTGAATCATCTATATGTGAATTTTTAGAGACTTCTAAAATTTTGGTAATTAATTTGTATAAATTATTTTTATAATAAATTTGATATTTCCAAACCATAGATTCTATCGAATCACCCGGATATGCAATTTAATGAAAATTTAGTTTTTTATTTATTATTAAATATTTTAATTAATTATTAATCCATATCATAAATTATGTCGAATTATCTGAATATGGATTTTTTTAAATCTTGGTAATTATTTTTTATTCATTTTTATTAAAAATTTGATATTTTTTCAAACCATGGATTCTATTGAATCACCCGGATATGGAATTTAATGAAAATTTTAATTTTTACTTTATTATTAATTATTTAATTAATTATTAATTTTTGTGGTCATAAATTTTTAACCGAATTATCCAAATATGGATTTTTAATGGTCTTAGTATTATTTTCTTTTTTTACTTGTTCTTTAAAAGTAATTATCTAATCCATAAGTCTACAAAATTATTTAAAACCATTAATTTTTATTGGATCGTCTGGTTATGATTTTTTTTATAAAAAAAAAATTATTTTTGATAAAAGGAATAAAAGGTTAGATTTTATTATTTAAAGGAAATAATAAAAAAAAATAAGTGTTTTAATATTCCAGATAGTGTACGAAAAAAAAATAAAGGACGGGGGGCTTGGTTGTAATAATAAAATAAGGAAGTAAGATGGGCTTTTGGCCAATGAAAAAAATAATATTATTAATAAGGTTAATCATCCACACAAAGAAAAATAAATCACAGAAAGTAAATAAATAAGTAAAAAGTAAATAAAGTGGGGTGTTTAACCATCCACGTAAAAAAATAAAATGCATAAAGTAAATAAATGAAGAAAAGTAAAATAAATAAATAAAATTGGGGTGTTTGGCCATCCAATTAAAAAATATAAAAGTGCATAAAGTAAATAATTGTATAAAAGTAAATAAATAAAGAAAATGGGGTGTTTAGCCATCCACGTAAAAAAAAATAAAAGTGCATAAAATAAATAAATATAGAAAAGTAAATAAATAAAGAAAGTGAGGCGTTTAGCCGTCCACTTAAAAAAATAAAAGTGCATAAAATAAATAAATAAATAAATAAAGTGGAGCGTTTAGTCATCCACTAAAAAAGATAAAAGTGCATAAAGTAAATAATTGCAGAAAAGTAAATAAATAAACAAAATGGGGCGTTTAGCCATCCACATAAAAAAATAAAAGTGCGTAAAATAAATAAATACAGAAAAGTAAATAAATAAAGAAAGTTGGGCGTTTAGCCGTCCACTTAAAAAAATAAAAGTGCATAAAATAAATAATTGGAGAAAAGTAAATAAATAAAGAAAGTGGGCCGTTTAGCCATCCACTAAAAAAAATAAAAGTGCATAAAGTAAATAATTGCAGAAAAGTAAATAAGTAAAGAAAATTGGGCATTTAGCCATCCACGTAAAAAAAAATAAAAAAATAAATAAATGTAAAAAAGTAAATAAATAAATAAAGTGGGGCGTTTAGCCGTCTACTTAGAAAAAATAAAAGTGCATAAAATAAATAATTGCAGAAAAGTAAATAAATAAATAAAGTGGGGAGCTTAGCCATCCACTAAAAAAAATAAAAGCGCATAAAGTAAATAGTTGCAGCAAAAGTAAATAAATAAATAAAGTGAGGCGTTTAGCCATCCACGTAAAAAAAATAAAAGTGCATAAAATAAATAAGTGCAGAAAAGTAAATAAAGAAAGAAAGTGGGATGTTTAGCCGTCCACTTAAAAAAATAAAAGTTCATAAAATAAATAATTGCAGAAAAGTAAATAAATAAAGAAAGTAGGGCGCTTAGCTATCCACTAAAAAAGATAAAAGTGCATAAAGGAAATAATTGCAGAAAAGTAAATAAATAAAGTAAGTGGGGCATTTAGCCATCCACATAAAAAATAAAAGTGCATAAAGTAAATAATTTCAGAAATGTAAATAAATAAAGAAAGTGAGGTGTTTAGCCGTCTACTTAAAAAAATAAAAGTGCATAAAAGAAATAATTGCAGAAAAGTAAATAAATAAATAAAGTGGAGCGTTTAGTCATCCACTAAAAAAGATAAAAGTGCATAAAGTAAATAATTACAGAAAAGTAAATAAATAAAGGAAGTGGAGCGTTTAGCCATCCACGTAAAAAAAAATAAAAGTGCATAAAATAAATAAATACAGAAAAGTAAATAAATAAAGAAAATTGGGCGTTTAGCCGTCCACTTAAAAAAATAAAAGTGGATAAAATAAATAATTGGAGAAAAGTAAATAAATAAAGAAAGTGGGCCGATTAGCCATCCACTAAAAAAGATAAAAGTACATAAAGTAAATAATTGCAGAAAAGTAAATAAATAAAGAAAATTGGGCGTTTAGCCATCCACGTAAAAAAAAATAAAAGTGCATAAAATAAATAAATGCAAAAAATTAAATAAATAAATAAAGTGGGGCGTTTAGCCGTCTTCTTAAAAAAATAAAAGTGCATAAAATAAATAATTGCAGAAAAGTAAATAAATAAAGAAAGCGGGAAGCTTAGCCATCCACTAAAAAAAATAAAAGTGCATAAAGTAAATAATTGCAGCAAAAGTAAATAAATAAATAAAGTGGGGCATTTAGCCATCCACGTAAAAAAAATAAAAGTGCATAAAATAAATAAATGCAAAAAAGTAAATAAAGAAAGAAAGTGGGACATTTAGCCGTCCACTTAAAAACATAAAAGTTCATAAAATAAATAATTGCAGAAAAGTAAATAAATAAAGAAAGTGGGGCGCATAGCTATCCACTAAAAAAGATAAAAGTGCATAAAGTAAATAATTGCAGAAAAGTAAATAAATAAAGAAAGTGGGGCATTTAGCCATCCACATAAAAAATAAAAGTGCATAAAGTAAATAATTGCAGAAAAGTAAATAAATAAATAAAGTGGGGCGTTTAGCCATCCACATAAAAAATATAAAGTGCATAAAATAAATAAATCTAAATGAAATAATGATAAATAAATAAAAGAAATAAATAAAAAAGGTGGCCATCCACATAAAAAATAAAAGTGCATAAAGTAAATAATTGCAGAAAAGTAAATAAATAAATAAAGTGGGGCGTTTAGCTATCCACATAAAAAATATAAAGTGCAAAAAATAGATAAATGTAAATGAAATAATGATAAATAAATAAAATAAATAAATAAAAAAGTGGGGCTTTTGGCCATATACATAAAAATAGGAGGTATAACTATCCATAAAAAAATAACAAAAAAATAAGAAAAAAGGAAAAAAAGAATAATTAAATAAACACATAAAAGTTTATTGTTAGTTTCTGCAAAGAACAAAAAAAATGTTAGTGACTTATGTGGTTTAAATAAAAAAAATTAAGGAGTAAAGATGAGTTTTACCCAAAGAGTTCAAGGATTCAATTATGATGTCTTCCCTATTTTCCAGCGACGGCAGCGTAACAAAGAGGGGGGCGGCAACGGCGGCAACGGCGCGGAGAGCAAGGGAGGCAGCGACAGTGGCGTAACAAAGGGGGGGACGGCGAGACTTCAGCGATGGCGACGGTGAGAGGAGAGAGGATCAAGGCGGGGACGCATGACGCGTCGTCGACGGCGGCTGGCGTGGGGAGTGATAGCCGAAGGGCTATCGCCTCTCTCAAAACACACTTCCTGCCAAAAGCGTGGTCGGGAAACCTGGCGTCATCCGAAGGAGGCGCTAACACTGACCTCGGAAGAAGCGAAGCCAAACGCCTCGAACTCACGATTTCGGCCAGAACATCAGAAATTTCAGAGATGTTGCCGGCTCCCTCGGGGGACCGAACGGATCGCCTTCGGGGATAAAAGACCAACTATTGCAGATAACAAAGACTCTCCCTGAAGGCGGAACCCCCGAATCCGGGAAATCCCCGAACTACGGGCATGATTCCCGAAGAAGGGCATCCGTATCAAAGGACGGTCTTGCCCGAAGGACCTCGGGAGTACGGCATGAGCATTTAAGAGCCTCTGACATATCGCCCACGGGCGCTACACGCCGCCTCAAACTGCGGTCTGATGCGCCGACGCTGTTCAAGTCTTGTCACAACCTGTCTCAGTCCAATACTCAAAGAGCCTATAAATGGCTACTTGTCCCCTATGCCCGAAGGTACAGAAAACATCCGGCCGAACACGTGTCGTAATCTGAATGGGCTGGGCACTCCTACAAATACCAGGGAACAGGACCTGGCAAGGCATCGGACCCTCTTTCCCTAAAAAAAACACACACAGGCAAGGCCATCTAACCTCCTAGTGTTCCTCCTCTATCTCCTCTCAGGACCCTGACTTAGGCGTCGGAGGCTCCTCCCCGGAAAAACACTCCGGGGACCTCCTAACCCTCTTTTCTGAGCATTTCAGGCACGCTCCTCTAGGAAACCTTTACACCAGACGTTCTCCCTCTCAGGAAGTCCCTCCCGAAGTCATAATGTCACCCGACAAAGATGCTGCTGGGCATCAGGGAGGGCTGGAGAGAGAGGGCGGCAAGGCAGGAGGAGAGAGAGGGTAGTGACGGAGGGATAAGGGAATAAAGGAAGAAGAAGAAAGAAGGTCGCAACGGAGGAAAAAGAATGCGACGGCAAGAGGGGGAGAGGACAGGATGGCGAGAGGGAGAGAGGACGCAACGGCAAGAGGGAGAGAAGACGGAAACGGAAAGAGGGAGAGAGGATGGAAACGGCAGACGGAGATAGAGAGGGGAAACGGTAAAAGATCAGCAGAGAAAAAGCAAAATTCAGGTTTTTCTGGAAATAAAGAACGATGATCAGGGACCTAAGCTAAGTTCTCCCTTTTTTAATTAAGAGGCTCTAATCTTGATGTTTTGCTTCTTTCAATTGGGTATCCATTTATACCCTTAATGAAGGAATCTCAACTTCAATGGGTATTATGGCCTCTATACCATATACCAGAGAAAAAGGTGTTGCTCCAGTAGAAGTACGGATATAAGTTCTGTAACTATATAATGCGAAAGGTAACATCTCATGCCAATCCTTGTAAGTGACAATCATCTTTTCAATAATTCTCTTGATATTTTTATTGGCTGCTTCTACTGCGCCATTCATCATTAGTCGATAAGGTGCTGAATTGAGATGCTTGATCTTGAACTGTTGGCACAAAGTCTGCATCATTGCATTATTCAAGTTCGTGGCATTGTCTGAGATGATATACTCTAGCAACCCATAGTGACAAATGATCTCTTTCTTAATGAACCGGCATACCACCATTTGAGTTACATTTGCATAAGACACAGCTTCTACCCATTTGGTGAAGTAGTCTATTGCCACTAGAATGAATTTGTGACCATTAGAAGCTTTGGGGGTAATTGCTCCAATGACATCAATTCCCCACATAGCAAAAGGCCAAGGTATTGCTGTTACATTAAGAGGAGCAGGTGGAGCCTGGATCTTGTTGGCATATATTTGGCATTTGTGACATTTTCTTACGTGATTGATGCAATCACTTTCCAATGTGAGCCAATAGTAGCCAGCCCTCATTATTTGTCTTGCCATGGTATGACCACTAGTGTGTGCTCCACACATTCCAGAATGAACTTCTTCCATGATCTTTCGTGCTTCATGAGCATCTACACAGCGAAGTAGCATTGAGTCTGGGGTTTTCTTATAAAGTATGTCTAGGTTTAAAAGAAAACCCATTGACAATCTTCGTAAAAATTTCTTGTCATTTTCTGATGCTTCTGGTGGATATACTCGTTCTTGGAGGTATTTCTTGATATCATGATACCAAGGTTTCCCATCCAATTCTTCCTCCACGC
>SMDT01001822.1:0-67861 GCA_005392925.1 Aquilaria sinensis
CCATTTCATTCCAAACTAATTCCAAACTAGTTGTGAATGTTTCCATTTCATTCCAAGCAAGTTTTGAAGGTTTCCATTTCATTCCAAACGAGTTGTGAATGTTTCCATTTCATTCCAAACAAGTTGTGAATGTTTCCATTTCATTCCAAACTAGTTGTGAATGTTTCCATTTCATTCCAAACTAGTTGTGAATGTTTCCATTTCATTCCAAACAAGTTGTGAATGTTTCCATTTTCATTCCAAACAAGTTGTGAATGTTTCCATTTCATTCCAAACTAGTTGTGAATGTTTCCATTTCATTCCAAACAAGTTGTGAATGTTTCCATTTCATTCCAAACTAGTTGTGAATGTTTCCATTTCATTCCAAACTAGTTGTGAATGTTTCCATTTCATTCCAAACAAGTTGTGAATGTTTCCATTTCATTCCAAACTAGTTGTGAATGTTTCCATTTCATTCCAAACTAGTTGTGAATGTTTCCATTTCATTCCAAACTAGTTGTGAATGTTTCCATTTCATTCCAAACAAGTTGTGAATGTTTCCATTTCATTCCAAACTAGTTGTGAATGTTTCCATTTCATTCCAAACTAGTTGTGAATGTTTCCATTTCATTCCAAACTAGTTGTGAATGTTTCCATTTCATTCCAAACTAGTTGTGAATGTTTCCATTTCATTCCAAACTAGTTGTGAATGTTTCCATTTCATTCCAAACTAGTTGTGAATGTTTCCATTTTTCATTCCAAACATTCCAAACAAGTTGTGAATGTTTCCATTTCATTCCAAACTAGTTGTGAATGTTTCCATTTCATTCCAAACTAGTTGTGAATGTTTCCATTTCATTCCAAACTAGTTGTGAATGTTTCCATTTCATTCCAAACTAGTTGTGAATGTTTCCATTTCATTCCAAACAAGTTGTGAATGTTTCCATTTCATTCCAAACTAGTTGTGAATGTTTCCATTTCATTCCAAACTAGTTGTGAATGTTTCCATTTCATTCCAAACAAGTTGTGAATGTTTCCATTTCATTCCAAACAAGTTGAATGTTTCCATTTCATTCCAAACTAGTTGTGAATGTTTCCATTTCATTCCAAACTAGTTGTGAATGTTTCCATTTCATTCCAAACAAGTTGTGAATGTTTCCATTTCATTCCAAACAAGTTGTGAATGTTTCCATTTCATTCCAAACAAGTTGTGAATGTTTCCATTTCATTCCAAACTAGTTGTGAATGTTTCCATTTCATTCCAAACTAGTTGTGAATGTTTCCATTTCATTCCAAACTAGTTGTGAATGTTTCCATTTCATTCCAAACAAGTTGTGAATGTTTTCCATTTCAGTTTGAATGTTTCCATTTCATTCCAAATGTGAATGTTTCATTTTCATTCCAAACAAGTTGTGAATGTTTCCATTTCATTCCAAACTAGTTGTGAATGTTTCCATTTCATTCCAAACAAGTTGTGAATGTTTCCATTTCATTCCAAACAAGTTGTGAATGTTTCCATTTCATTCCAAACAAGTTGTGAATGTTTCCATTTCATTCCAAACTAGTTGTGAATGTTTCCATTTCATTCCAAACAAGTTGTGAATGTTTCCATTTCATTCCAAACTAGTTGTGAATGTTTTTCATTGAAACTAGTTGTGAATGTTTCCATTTCATTCCAAACTAGTTGTGAATGTTTCCATTTCATTCCAAACAAGTTGTGAATGTTTCCATTTCATTCCAAACAAGTTGTGAATGTTTCCATTTCATTCCAAACTAGTTGTGAATGTTTCCATTTCATTCCAAACAAGTTGTGAATGTTTCCATTTCATTCCAAACTAGTTGTGAATGTTTCCATTTCATTCCAAACTAGTTGTGAATGTTTCCATTTCATTCCAAACAAGTTGTGAATGTTTCCATTTCATTCCAAACTAGTTGTGAATGTTTCCATTTCATTCCAAACAGTTCCAAACATTAGTCCAAACAAGTTTGAATGTTTCCATTTCATTCCAAACAAGTTGTGAATGTTTCCATTTCATTCCAAACTAGTTGTGAATGTTTCCATTTCATTCCAAACAAGTTGTGAATGTTTCCATTTCATTCCAAACAAGTTGTGAATGTTTCCATTTCATTCCAAACAAGTTGTGAATGTTTCCATTTCATTCCAAACAAGTTGTGAATGTTTCCATTTCATTCCAAACAAGTTGTGAATGTTTCCATTTCATTCCAAACAAGTTGTGAATGTTTCCATTTCATTCCAAACAAGTTGTGAATGTTTCCATTTCATTCCAAACTAGTTGTGAATGTTTCCATTTCATTCCAAACTAGTTGTGAATGTTTCCATTTCATTCCAAACTAGTTGTGAATGTTTCCATTTCTTTTCAAACTAGTTGTGAATGTTTCCATTTCATTCCAAACTAGTTGTGAATGTTTCCATTTCATTCCAAACAAGTTGTGAATGTTTCCATTTCATTCCAAACAAGTTGTGAATGTTTCCATTTCATTCCAAACAAGTTGTGAATGTTTCCATTTCATTCCAAACTAGTTGTGAATGTTTCCATTTCATTCCAAACTAGTTGTGAATGTTTCCATTTCATTCCAAACTAGTTGTGAATGTTTCCATTTCATTCCAAACTAGTTGTGAATGTTTCCATTTCATTCCAATGTTTAGTTGTGAATGTTTCCATTTCATTCCAAACTAGTTGTGAATGTTTCCATTTCATTCCAAACTAGTTGTGAATGTTTCCATTTCATTCCAAACTAGTTGTGAATGTTTCCATTTCATTCCAAACTAGTTGTGAATGTTTCCATTTCATTCCAAAACAAGTTGTGAATGTTTCCATTTCATTCCAAACTAGTTGTGAATGTTTCCATTTTCCAAACTAGTTGTGAATGTTTCCATTTCATTCCAAACTAGTTGTGAATGTTTCCATTTCATTCCAAACTAGTTGTGAATGTTTCCATTTCATTCCAAACTAGTTGTGAATGTTTCCATTTCATTCCAAACTAGTTGTGAATGTTTCCATTTCATTCCAAACTAGTTGTGAATGTTTCCATTTCATTCCAAACTAGTTGTGAATGTTTCCATTTCATTCCAAACAAGTTGTGAATGTTTCCATTTCATTCCAAACTAGTTGTGAATGTTTCCATTTCATTCCAAACAAGTTGTGAATGTTTCCATTTCATTCCAAACTAGTTGTGAATGTTTCCATTTCATTCCAAACTAGTTGTGAATGTTTCCATTTCATTCCAAACAAGTTGTGAATGTTTCCATTTCATTCCAAACAAGTTGTGAATGTTTCCATTTCATTCCAAACAAGTTGTGAATGTTTCCATTTCATTCCAAACTAGTTGTGAATGTTTCCATTTCATTCCAAACAAGTTGTGAATGTTTCCATTTCATTCCAAACTAGTTGTGATTGTTTCATTTCATTCCAAACAAGTTGTGAATGTTTCCATTTCATTCCAAACTAGTTGTCAATGTTTCCCTTCTATTCCTAACTAGTTGTGAATATTTTCTTTTCATTCCAAATAAGTTGTGAATGTTTCTATTTTATTCCAAACTAGTTTTGGTTGTTTCCATTTCATTCGAAACAAGTTGCGAATGTTTCCATTTCGTTCCACACAAGTTCTGAATGTTTACATTTCACTCCAAAGCAACTTGGAATGTTTCCATTTCATTCCACAGAAGTTGTGAATGTTTCCATTTATTACAAACTACTTGTCAATGTTTCCATTTCATTCCAAATGAGCTATGAATGTTTCCATTTCATTGCAAATTTATTGTGAATGTTTCCCTTTCATTTGAAACTAGTTGTGAATGTTTTCCTTTCTTTCCAAACTAGTTATGAATGTTTCCATTTAATTCTAAACTAGTTGTGAATGTCTCTATTTTATTCCAAACTAGTTGTGAATGTCTCTATTTCATTCCAAACTAGTTGTGAATGTTTCCTTTTCGTTCTAAACTAGTTATGAATGTTTCCATTTTGTTCCAAGCAAGTTCTGAAGGTTTCCATTTTATTTCAAATGACTTGTGAATGTTTCCATTTCATTCTAAACTGTTGGAATTCTTGACGCACCAAGATCCTTTTAAGATAGAATTTGAGCTCATTGAGCTAACTCTAACTTGAACAGCTATCTAAGGCAGCTAAAAGTAGCTCCCTTTAGCTCAAGTCAGCTCACTTCAACTATAAGTAGCTGAATGTAGCTGGATTTTAGCTCAAGTTAGCTCACTTTTGCTATAACTAGCTCAAACTAGCTGGACTTCAGCTCAAGTCAGCTCAAGTCAGCTCAAGTCAACTCACTTTAGCTTTTGGTAGCTGAATGTAGCTGGACTTCAGCTCAAGTCAACTCAAGGTTAGCTCTAGAAGCTGAACCTTTGTTCATGGTGCTTGGTTGGAGCTCAAAGGAGCTCAATGGTGCATAAGTAGTATAGTGAGCTAGCTTTGTGCCAGCTCACCTTGCTTTTAGCTCAAAACCACCAAGAGGCACATCTTTTGTGTAGTGGTATGTCTCTTCATCAAAAGAGATGACTATTGGCTAAAAGAACATGTCCTTTCATCCAAAGAAAGTGTTCCTTGAGTGAATAGACATGTATATTCGGCCATGGGGTGGTTGGGGTGGTTATTGCACTAAGAATGATGTCCTTTGACATCAAGAGACATGTATATTTGGCCATGAGGTGGTTGGGGTGGTTATTGCACCAAGAATGATGTCCTTTGACATGAAGGGACATGTATATTCGGCCATGGGTTGGTTATAGCACCAAGAGATGTCTCTTGACTAAAGGGACATGTCTCTTAGGGCAAAAGAAGTGTTCCTTGGCCAAAGAGACATGTATTTTCACCACCAAGGACACCTTGCTTGGTGTAAAGGTGTGCCTTTTAGTCATCTATAAATAGCCTTTAGTGGCCGGCCATTTTAGGCACTAATTGGCACTCTATTTGCTCCAATTTCTTAATTGAAAAATCTACACCTTCCATTCTTTAAATAAGCCAAAATATTGGACACTTATTTAGAGCATTGTGGGTGGATTATCACTGAGATTTCTTCATCTTAATTCAAGCCTCAAGGTGCTCCTCCAAGATCAAGTCCTTCTCAAGTTTTCGCCAAAGATAACCACGAAGAAAGGTGCACATTCTTTCTTGGTTTAGCAGCATGGTAGGTTCCATTTATGCCATGTATGTTCTTAGTAGCATGCTAGGATTTATTTGACATAACTTGCATATAAAATTGACATGCTATATAACATGTTATATTAAGTGCAATGTTAAGAATTAGAATGATGTATGTCTATATCCATGTTAAACTCAAATGATCAAAATGCATGTGGCATGTACATGAGTAGATAACATAAAGATTTGTTATCATGAGATCCTGAAATCTTCACAAAGAAGGCACAATCAAGTATGGAAAGGATCCATTGAAGATAACTAGTTTCATTGACAAGGAAGAAGGCTAAGGGGATTACTAGTGCACTTCAAGCTTGGATTTTGACAGATTGGTGATGTTCTGGTATAAAAATCATATCTTGAGCTAAATAGATCTGAATTGAGTGATTCTTGATTCATTCGAAAGCTAACTTCTGGAGCTACAAATCATATCAAGACCATGAAACCCAGTTTGCACGTTAAGGAGGTCCAATTTAGCTTTAAAGTCGCGATTTACTAGTTATCGCTTGTTCAAAAGTAGTTGCAGTATTTTGGGCATATCTTTGGATTTAGATGTCCATTTTGTGTGGTTAAGGTGTCATTTCAAAGATAAGAAAGAGAGATACAACTTTCATGCTTTGAATTTTGAGAAATCATGGCTGCATCAAGTTCGAATTTCAGCTTGAAGTTGAAGACACAAGCAAGAACCACCTGAGAAGACTATTTTGGGGTTTTTATGGCCAATCTTGTTTTGTAACGTATTTTATTTTATTTTCCTGTTTATTTACATTATTTAGGATGTTATTTAGGCCATGGAAGTGATTCAGGTCACTTAGGATAAATGGAATTCGCTGCACACCTTAAACATGTGTTAAAAGGGTGTAGGAATCCTAGTTTGACTAGGTTTTCTTGAGTCCTTTGTAACTAGGTTTCCTAGGTGACTTGGGCTGCGAATTTTGCCCAGATTTTTACCCTAGTTTAGGCCTATATAAAGGCACATATTCTGGATGTAAACACACAGATTATTGCTGAAATAATATTGCTCTTTGGAGAGGTTTTCTCTTTGGTTCTTTGTGGACTACCTTGGTGCACAAGTGTGCTTGTGTTCTTGGTGTTCTTATACTTCTCGTTTCTAGTCACAGGTTGATTAGGGGTGGGGGTCTTCAAACCTAGTCTCTTTGATGTCTTGTGGAGCTTGAAAAACATCTTGGGCGCGTTTCATGGTCTTTATACCATCGGGGTTCGCATCAGTTGGTATCAGAGCCACAAGTTCCATTGAAGGACATATCTTTGTGTTCTTGTTTATCTTCGGTTTTCTTTCAATTTTTTTCCAGTAATTTCATGTCTTAATTCTCTGTTTTAATCCTTTTTCTTCTTGTTTCAGGTCTGTCCTTTTTATTCCATCCTTGTTCAAGTCCGAAAATCACAAAAACAACAAAAAGAAGTCAATCCGTGTTGTCTAGTGTTCTCGGTTTCAAATTGTTTGTTCTTGTTTATTTCTTATCTTTCTGTTTCGTGTCCAGCCCTATTAATCTTTCTTGTTTTCATTGTTTCCAGCATCCTAGAGTCAAGAAAACACAAAAAAAAAGAAGGATCCAAGTTCAGGAAGTTTCGGTATCAAAAAAGTTGTTTCAAATTGTGCAAGTTTCAATAGTTTCTTGTTTTGGCCGAATAGAAAACTGACTTTTTGTCTTTGGCAGCAAGGAATTTCAAGGAGAAAGTTGTTTTAGCATCAAAACAGCAAGCAAAAAAAAAAAAAAAAAAAAAGAGAAAAAAAAAAGAAAAAAAAGAAAAAGAAAAGAAAAAGAAAAGAGCTTGCAAAAAAAAGAAGTTTTTCACAAAGTGTTGAAAGTTTTGTGCCCCAAAACCTATCCCATTGTTTTTGAGCCAAAAAGCTTTCTTTGTGGTTCTTGTGATCATCAATTGCAAGAGCTTCCTAGAGTCTTTTAAAGCTTGTTTAGCCCACCTCTTTTGGAGTCAAAATAGTTCTTCAAAAATTCAAGTTTTCTTGTGTGCTTTGAGGATAGTTTTCTTAGAACTTTTGAGAACTCTTTGAATAGCAATATCTCACTAACAAATTGAGTGTTTGAGTGTTCATCTTTTGAGTGAAACACGTGAGGTGAGTGTTTGTGAGGATCTTTGTTATTTTCAGGAGTATGGAGGGCCAGGAGGATAGGAGGATGGAAGTGAGACACAATGAGGAGCCAACCATGAGAGAGCTTCAAGAAACTCTCAATAGACTTGTGGGGAGGATTGAGGACATTGACTTGAGGTTGCCAAGGAGACCAAATCCCATCTTGCAACCAAGGAGAGGTCCAAGGAGAGAAGAACCCGAGGAGGAAGAAGGGCATTGGCATGACCATGGGCTTCCAAGGAGGGGGGAGCCAAGGGAGGACAACAATCTAAACTCCATCAAGCTTACCATTCCACCTTTCCAAGGGAGGAGTGATCCCGATGCATATTGGGAGTGGGAGCAAAAGATTGAGATGGTGTTTGATTGCCATCATTACTCCGAGGAAAAGAAGGTTAAATTGGCTACCATAAAGTTCACTAATTATGCTCTTGTATGGTGGAATCAGGATGTTATTTCTAGGAGAAGGAATGAGGAGGAGCCCATACACACATGGAGAGCCCTTAAAGCCTTAATGAGGAGGAGATTTGTGCCTAGCTACTACACTAAAGATCAACGCCTCAAGCTTCAAAAGCTAGTGCAAGGCCAAAGGAGTGTGGAGGACTACCATAAAGACTTGGAGATGACCTTGACCCGAGCCAACATCATGGAGGATGAGGAGACCACCATTGCTAGATTCATTAATGGTCTCAATCCTGAGATTGCCAACAAAGTGGAAATGGTGCCTTATTTCAATATGGAGGATTTGCTTCACCATGCCACCAAGGCTGAGAGGATCATCAAGAGAGCAAAGGCATCCAAGATGTGTCAAGGAGGAATTTCCACATGGAGAGGAGCATGGAGTAAGGATGTGAGAGAAGTACCCAAGCCAAAAGTGGAGGCCACAAAAGGAGACTTGTCTCGGCCTCAACAAGAAAAGTCAATCATGCTTGTACCACTTTCACCACAACAAGTCTTGGAGGATCAAAGAAAACTTCAAAGTGAGGTTGAGAGAAAAGAAAAAGAGGGGAAAGTTGAGGGCAAGAGTGATGAGGGGAAAGCCGAGAGAACAACCGAGAGATTAAGTGAGAAGAGTGAACATGAGGGGAAGAAGAGTGGAGAGTTCCCGAGAGAAGAAATTGAGTGCGAAGTTGAGAGAAGACAAGAGTGCAATGAACCCAAGCCGAGTGAAGAGAGAAAGACCTACAGAGAAGCCATACTTTCATCTAACATAACAAAGTCTTTTTCTAGTGTTGTGTTGTCTTCTTTTCAGGACTTAAGTGGAGATGAACTACAAGAATCAAGTGAGTTGCTGCCCATTAAAGAAGTTGGTGTTCCCAATATTCCAAGTCATGTCCCATGCATCAAACCAACAAAGGAGGTTGAAGAAGGAACAATTTGAGGTAAGTCCAAGTGATTTCATATGCAAAAGTTTGCCTAACATTGTTTCTTATCCTATGTTTCAAGGGGATGAAATTAATGCAACTCCAACCGAAGTCATTGAGTGCAAAGGTGAAAATTTTGTGGTTCCTACACCAAAGGAAGATACTTGGAGACTAAGTCCAACCACTGTAATGTATTTCTTCCTAACACCTAGATTTGATGTAGTTTTGCATGAAAATCTCAAACAATGTGTGTTTGCTTGCAATGTTATTTTGACAAATGGTTTTCATGAAACTAGATTAAGAGAAGGAAGTAAGCATGAAACTTTGACAAAATATGGTTTTAAAGCTTCTAATTCTTTGGTTTTGTCAAATCCTCTTTGGAATTGCTTGAGTTTCTCTAAAGAAAAATCTGTTTTGGTGTCTTTTGTTTTTGAATTTGTTTGTTTTGCATCCATTTCACATTGTTTTGTTTTGTCTCAAGTTAAATCTACTTCTTTGGAATTTTTCATGCATAAATTGGTTGTTACCCATGCATTACATACTTCTTTGATTTCCATTCATGTTCAGCCCATTTTTGTGTGTCAATCTTTAATTTCCAGCAAGCATTTCTTTATCTTGACACATGCATTACACAAACTTTTGAGCATTGATCTTTTTGCTTTATGTCCAAACCTGAAAGTTTTTATTTTGAGTGAAAATTCTGGTTTTAAATTCAGCCTTTTAAGGAGGTATGTTGAGTCCTTTGTTTTGTGTCACATCCCATTCACAAATTTCATGCATTGTTGTGCATATACATGCAAAAATAAGTTTGCTACTGAATTGGTTTCACTTAATCCTATCTACTCCAATCTTGTTTCATTTAAAATGCTTAGGATTTTTGTGAAATTTGTGCATCATTGTTTTGTTATTAGTTTAGGCCACATTGTGTTCAATTCTTGTTTGTTTGAATGGCCTATGCAAACTATTGTCTTGACATGCATAACTTGTGTTTTTCATAACCATAACACTTGTGTGAGTTTAGGTACATTTGTTTTGAGTGCATACAGCATCCCTAAGGTAAATTCTTCCAACACTTTTCCTAGTTTTGGGAATAATGTTTTTGAGATGGCAAAGGCAATGAAAGTGATGCCTAGAGTTAAGATGAAAATTGTGCAAAATTTCAGATTTTTTGTGCTAATTGCTTCTAACTTTGTTTTTGACCCTGGAGGTATCAAAATTATCATTGCATTTGGATATTGGTTCAGGTTTTTCACAAGATTAAAGCTCCATACACAAGCATTCCATGCTATTGGTGCTTATGTGAAAGGTAAGTGCTTATGTGTTGATTATTTCATTGTTATTGATTCAATTCCCTTTTCTAATGCAGGTTTTGATTCGAGGACGAATCCTTCTAAGGAGGGGGGAGCTGATACGATCAAAGAAGGCACAACCAAGGATGGCAAGGATCCATTGAAGATAACTAGTGGACCATTGACAAGAAGAAGCTAAGGAGCTAAGTGCACTAAAAGCTTTGTTTCAAGCTTTTTCATGGAGAATGGACATGGCAAGGAGCTGCTGGAACATGCAAGGAATCATATGGAGATGATGGCCAAGCTTGGATGTTGACAGATTGGTGATGTTCTGGTAGAAAAATCATATCTTGAGCTAAACAGATCCGAATTGAGTGATTCTTGATTCATTGGAAAGCTAACATCTGGAGCTACAAATCATATGAAGACCATGAAACCCATTTTTCACGTTAAGGAGGTCCAATTTAGCTTCAAAGTCGCGATTTGCGAGTTATCGCTGGTTCAGAAGCAGTTGCAGTATTTTGGGCATATCTTTGGCTTTAGATGTCCGTTTTGTGTGGTTCAGGTGTCATTTCAAAGCTAAGAAAGAGATCTACAACTTTCATGCTTTTCATTTTGAGAAATCATGGCTGCATCAAGTTCGAATTTCAGCTTGAAGTTGAAGACACAAGCAGGAACCACCTGAGAAGACTATTTTGGGGTTTTTATGGCCAATCTTGTTTTGTAACGTATTTTATTTTATTTTCCTATTTATTTACATTATTTAGGATGTTATTTAGGCCATGGAAGTGATTCAGGTCACTTAGGATAAATGGAATTCGCTGCACACCTTAAACATGTGTTAAAAGGGTGTAGGAATCCTAGTTTGACTAGGTTTTCTTGAGTCCTTTGTAACTAGGTTTCCTAGGTGACTTGGGCTGCGAATTTTGCCCAGATTTTTACCCTAGTTTAGGCCTATAAATAGGCACATATTCTGGTTGTAAAAAAATAGCCTTGACATGAAATAATATTGCTACTTTGGAGAGATTTTCTCTTTGGTTCTTTGTGGACTACCTTGGTGCACAAGTGTGCTTGTGTTCTTGGTGTTCTTATACTTCTTGTTTCTAGTCACAGGTTGATTAGGCGTGGGGGTCTTCAAATCCAGTCTCTTTGATGTCTTGAGGAGCTTGAAAAACATCTTGGGCATGTTTCATGGCCTTTATACCATTGGGGTTCGCATCAACAACTAGTTTGGAATGAAATGGGAACACTCACATCTAGTTTGGAATGAAATGGAAACATTCACAACTTGTTTGCAATGAAATGCAAACATTCACAACTAGCTTGGAATGAAATGGAAACATTCGCAACCTATTTGGAATGAAAATGAAACATTCAAAACATGTTTTGGAATGAAATCAAAACATTCACAAGTTGTGAATGAAATGGAAACATTGACAACTTGTTTGGAATGAAATGCAAACATTCACAACGGGTTTGGAATGAAATGGAAATGTTAACAACTTGTTTGGAATGAAATCAAAACATTAACAACTTGTTTTGAATGGAATGGAAACATTCAAAACATGTTTGGAATAAAATGGAAACATTCACAACTAGTTTTGAATGAAATGGAAACATCCCCAACCTATTTGGAATAAAAATGAAACATTCACAACTAGTTTGGAAAGAAATGAAACATTCCCAACCTATTTGGAATGAAATTAGAACATTCAGAACTTGTTTGGAATGAACTGGAAACATTCACAACATGTTTGGAATGAAATGGAAACATTCAAAAGTGTTTGGAATGAAATGGAAATAGTCACAACTAGTTGGATTGAAATGTAAATATTCCCAAACTATTTGCAATGAAAATGAAACATTCAAAACTTGTTGGAATGAAATCAAAACAATCACAACTTGTTTGGAATGAAATGGAAACATTCAAACTTGTTTTGAATGAAATGGAAATAGTCACAACTAGTTTGGATTGAAATGTAAACATTCCCAAACTGTTTGGAATGAAAATGAAACATTCAAAACTTGTTTGGAATGAAATCAAAACAATCACAACTTGTTTGGAATAAAATGGAAACATTCCCAACCTGTTTGGAATGAAATGGAAACAATCACAACTAGTTTGCAATGAAATAGAAACATTCACAACTTGTTTGGATTGAAATGGAAACATTCCCCATTGGAATTCTTGGTGCACCAAGATCCTTTTAAGATAGGATTTGAGCTCATTGAGCTAACTCTACCTTGAATAGCTATCTAAGGCAGCTAGAAGTAGCTCCCTTTAGCTCAAGTCAGCTCAAAGTAGCTGGACTTCAGCTCAAGTTAGCTCAAGTCAGCTCAAGTCAGCTCACTTCAGCTTCTGGTAGCTGAAAGTAGCTGGACTTCAGCTCAAGTCAGCTCACTTTAGCTATAAGTAGCTCAAAGTAGCAGTAATTCAGCTCAAGTTAGCTCAAGTTAGCTCAAGTCAGCTCAAGTCAGCTCACTTCAGCTTTGGTAGCTAAGTGTAGCTGGACTTCAGTTCACTTCAGCTGAGAGCAGCTAACTCCAGCTCTAGGTCAGCTCTAGGAGGTGGACATCAGTTCATGGTGCTTGGTTGGAGCTCAAAGGAGCTTAATGGTGCATAAGTAGCATAGTGAGCTAGCTTTGTGCTAGCTCACCTTGCCTTTAGCTCAAAACCACCAAGAGACACATCTTTTGTGTAAAGGTATGTCTCTTCATCAAAAGAGATGACTATTGGCTAAAAGACATGTATTTTCGCCCATAAGGTAGTTATGGGGTGGTTATAGGCCAAAGGAAGTGTTCCTTGGCTAAAAGACATGTATTTTCGCCACCATACATGACCCTTAGCCAAAGGAAGTGTTCTTTGGCTTAAAAGACACCTTTCTTGGTGTAAAGGTGTGCCTTTTGGTCATCTATAAATAGCCTTTAGTGGCTGGCCATTTTAAGCACGAATTTGGCACTCCATTTGCTCCATTTTCTTGAGAGAAAATTATTCTCCTCCTATTTCCTTTAGAGGCTGAAATATTAAACACTTTTTGAGAGCATTGTGGGTGGATTTACATTGAGATTGTTCATCTCAATTCAAGCCTCAAGGTGCTCCTCCAAGATCAAGTTCTTCCTCTTTTCTTCACACATAACCAAGAAGGAAGGTACACATTCTTTCTTGATTTAGTAGCATGCTAGGATTCATTCATTATTTACATGAATGTTCTTAGTAGCATGCTAGGATTTGTTTACCACAATATGTATGTAAAACTAACATGCTATATCAAATGCACAAAATATGTTAAACAAATTAGAATGATGCATGCTTATACTCATGTTGAACTCAAATGATCAAAATGCATGTGGCATGTACAAGAGTAGATAACATAAAGATATGTTATCATGAGATCCTGAAATCTTCAATTGGTATCAGAGCCTAGGTCATGAATATGTATATGTTGCATGTAGTGAGCATGATTTAGGATCATACATATGTGTATGATTGTGATAAGGCTAATGAAGGATATGTGTATGGAGCAATGAAGGCATGTTTGTGTATTTCTAATTGAATGCTATATGCATCTCTTTTGCCATATATGAGCATGTTAGAAGTTGTTTCATACACATGTTGCTTTGTTGAGTCTTGTTGTGTAAATTGAACTAAAACATGTGAATTGCATCAATGTAGATGGCTTGTAAGAATATAGTTGCTGAATTAAACCGTGACCTCAAATTGGATGGTGAAAACTATTCAATTTGGCAACAGAAGGTCAAATTCATTTTAACTGAGCAAGATACTCTTGATGTGCTCACTCAAGAGATCATGCCTCCTGCTGAGGGACAGGATAGGACTGCCTATGAGGCATTCCTAAAGAAGAACTCTATGTGTAGAGTCACTCTCCTCTCCACTATGGTGGATGAGATTATGGTGGAATTCTCCATGCTTGAGGGGGCTAAGGCCATATGGGACTCAGTCAAGGCCAAGTATGGAGATGTTTCTGTAGAGAAACAACGCTCAATGATTCTCAGGTTTGAGAATTATGTGAAGCGTGCTGATCACTCTATGAGTGCTCACTTGCGTGAGATGTCACGCATGATCCACCAACTCAAGACAGCAGGGCATGTGCTCACTGATGAGCAACAAGTGCAAGCAATAATCCGTTCCCTGCCCGATGAGGAATGGCAGTTGATGAAGGTCAACTTACGCCATAACCCTCAAATAATGTCATTTGATGACATTGCTCGTCACCTCCTGCTTGAGGCTGAGGTGATGGCCCTTAAGGACCATTCTAAGGCATATGTTGCCTCATCCTCTATCCAGAAGGGATGGAAGAAGAGTGGTGGCAAAGGAGGGCCAGGGAAGGGCAAGGGAAAAGGTCCTGCTTCCAAGAAAAGGTTCAAGAAGAAGCGGGACATAAGCAAGCTGAAGTGCTTCAACTGTGGGTATAAAGGACACTTTGCAAAAGATTGCAAGGGTCCACCCAAGGTACATACATACCCTTCTACTTCCTTTGTACATGTTGTGTCATGTACATTACTAACTGAGTGCAATTCTTTGTGGATTGTAGACTCGGGAGCAACAGACCACATAGCCCGGGACAAGTCCTGGTTTGTGGCCTACAGGAAGCTCTCAAAAGGAGCTAAGCATGTTTCAGTGGGAAATGATGCCAGGCTGGAAGTGGAAGGCATAGGAACATGTAAAATTCCTGTGAATATTGGATACTTGTATCTAATAGATGTATTGTATGTACCAATGATTTGTAGAAATTTGATTTCTATAAGTTCTATGTTGAAGTACAATTATTGCTTTAACTTCTTTAATAATAATGTGTCTATTATTAAAGATAATAAGATAGTATGCACTTGCTCAGTTAATAATGGGCTTTATGAGTTGAAGCCAACTAACCATTCTGTTGCAAGTCCTAGTTGCTATGTGACAGAGGTCACAAATGAAATAAGATGGCATGAGAGGTTAGGTCATATTGGTCAAGATAGAATGGACAAGCTAGCCAAGAGTGGCTTGCTAGGTTCCTTGACCAAGGTTGTCCTTCCAAGTTGCCAATCATGCCTAGAGGGAAAAGCCACAAGAAAGCCTTTTGGCAAAGCAACTAGGAGAGGTGAGGCACTAAGTTTAGTTCACTCTGACCTATGTGGGCCCATGAGGGTTGAATCTAGAAATGGATTCAAGTACTTCATCACATTCACTGATGATTATACTCGATTCACCCACATCTACCTACTAAGAAACAAGGCAGAGGCCTTGGCATGCTTTGAGAAGTATGTACACTTGGTTGAGAACCAAGTAGGTAAGAAGGTTAAGTCCTTGAGGACAGATAGGGGTGGAGAGTATACATCAAATGCATTCAAGGCATTTTGTGACTTGAAGGGTATTGAAAGGGAGTTCACTCTTCCTTGGACACCCCAACAGAATGGAGTGTCTGAGAGGAAGAATAGAACTCTTATGGACATGGTACGTTCCATGATGGCAAAGGCCAACTTAGACATCACTTATTGGAGTGATGCACTGCTGTGTGCAGTTCATGTCCTTAATAGAGTACCCACCAAGAATGTGAACTCTTCTCCATATGAGTTATGGAAGAAGAAAACTCCTAATCTAAGCTATTTACGCCCTTGGGGTTGTTTAGCTTATGTTCACATAACGGACCATCCTTTGGGAAAGTTGGGTCCAAGAGGGAGGAGGTGTGCCTTCCTTGGTTATGCTGAACAATCTAGGGGTTATGTGTTCTTGGATATAAGTCACAAAACTAGGAACATCTTTGATGCAAGGAATGCTAACTTTGTGGAGGATGAGTTCCCCAAAGTTGGTGAGCGTGGTGACTTAACCTCATTAAGCCAGATCCTAGATGAGGATCAACCAAGTGTCATAAGGACACCTGGGACACATGCACCTACTCTAGAGGGAGTACCTCAACCACATGGAGCAATGGCTCCAGAAATGCCTGTTGTTGTGGACCAACATGAGCAAGACCTCCAAGAGGAAGGTTTTGTTCAAGAGGGAGTTGAGGATACTCAAGAGCAAAATGTTGAGCCTCAAGAGATGGAGCATGAGTTGCCTCCATCTCAGCCTACATTGAGAAGATCAATGAGGAAATTTGGACCACCTAAAGAATGGTGGATCTTGGATAGTGAGGCAAATTTGGTTGCATCTGAGATAGATGAGCCAAGTAACATTAAGGAGGCTCTTGAGGGTGCACAGAGGGAAGAGTGGCTAAATGCAATGAAGGATGAGTTGCATTCAATGCATCTCAATGGGGTTTGGGAGCTAAGTGATCTTCCTCCAGGCCGTAAGGCAATTGGGAACAAGTGGGTTCTCAAGATCAAGGTGAACTCTGATGGAAGTATCGAAAGATACAAGGCCCGTTTGGTGGCCAAGGGTTTTACACAGAATGAGGGTGTTGATTTCAAAGACACCTTCTCTCCTGTTGTAAAATTCACTTCCATCAGGATATTACTTGCCATCGTGGCAAATCTAGACCTAGAGTTACATCAGATGGATGTAAAGACCGCCTTTCTCAATGGTGATTTGAGTGAGGAGATATATATGAGACAACCTGAGGGGTTTGTCCAAAAGGGTCAAGAGGACAAGGTATGTAGACTAAAGAAGTCTATCTATGGTCTTAAGCAAGCTTCAAGACAGTGGTACTTGAAGTTTCACCATGCAATCACAAGCTATGGCTTTGTGATGATGCATGAAGACCATTGTGTATACTTGTACTCTTCTGGGTCTAGTTTTGCAGTATTGACTCTATATGTAGATGATATACTGATTGCAAGTAATGGGCTTGCATTGTTAAGTACCATCAAGGGATGGTTGTCTTCCACCTTTGACATGAAGGACATGGGAGAGGCTGCCTTTATCCTAGGGGTTAAAATCCTGAGGGATAGAAAGGCAAGGCTGTTGGCCCTTTCTCAAGAACCTTATATTGATAAGATTCTTGCAAGGTTCAACTTAACAAACGCAAAGCCCATGAGTACACCTCTTGCATATGGTTGCAAGATTGGAGAGGACTTGTGTCCTAAGACTCCAAAGGAGAAGGAAGAGATGGCTCAGGTCCCCTACCTAAGTGCCATTGGTAGCTTGATGTATGCCATGTTATGTACAAGGCCAGACATCAGCCAAGCGGTTGGACTTCTAGCAAGATATTCTTCCAACCCTGGTCTGGAGCATTGGAAGAGTGTCAAGAGGATCCTAAGGTACCTCAAGGGTACTAAGGATTATTGGCTTTGTTACCAAGGTAAAGACCTTGGTTTACGTGGTAAAGACCTTATTCTGATGCTGATTGGGGAGGAGATAGAGACTCCAGCAAGTCTACATCTGGTTATCTTTTCATGCTAAATGGTGGGGCTACTACTTGGTGTAGTAAGAAGCAAACTTGTACAGCATTGTCCACAATGGAGGCTGAATTTGTTTCATGTGCCTCAGCTGTACAAGAAGCCCTTTGGCTAGGTTATTTCCTTAAGAATTTGGAGTCCAGGGTTTCTATTGAGAAACCTATTACTATCTACAGTGATAGTATGGCAGCCATGGCTTATACCAAGGACCCCAAATACCATGGAAAAACCAAGCACATTAGCATGAAATATAACTTTGTGCGGGATGCAATTGAAGAGGGTGAAGTTAGGATTGAGTACATTTCTACAGACCTGATGGTGGCAGATCCTCTCACTAAGCCATTGCCACCACTTGTATTTGCTCGACATGTTAGAGCAATGGGTCTTAGAAGAATGTAAATGTTGGATGTACTTCACCTCTTTGGTGTCACACATGTTATGTATTTCTTTGAAATAATACAGATTATTTTATGAAATACTCAGTTCAATTTTATGAATCACAACGAACAAATGAACATGTCAAACATAGGCAGAGGATGACTTTCTCACACAAGTCATCCGCCCTTGATCTTTGTGTAAGATTAAGGATGAGACTGGCTAAAGACTTAAATGAAACTTAAGTGAATGATACATTTAAGTGGGAGTCATGCTCCAACACATGACACTTTAGCTTTTATGGTCGCCTTGATTATGAGTAATCAAGATTCAATGCTTTGGTGCATTCAGTTTGTATGACCATTCATACATCCTAGCCTATGTTAAATGTAAGCTAAGGCTTACATGGAGAAATTTCATGGTTATTGACATGTCCTCCTTTTATGTGTTAAGAGGAGTACACTTCATGGTGTTTTAAGAGGGAGAAATGACACACTCCTCAATTGGAATGGAGATCACTCCAAGTGGGAGTGACATGAGTAAAACACCTTAGAAGTGTATTATGGAACTTTAATGGATGTGTTTCCAAGTGTTCCATGACCATGAAATACGACCAGAGAAGAATTTAAGCAAGTTGTCTCTGTTCTTGCTTAGTGTGAGATTCTTCGAATCAGACTCTTAGTGACTATGGCTTGCTATTAGGAAGTTGAGTTAATTATGATTACTTTGATTGGTTGTCGAAGGTCTTAGAGAAATGAGACTGGAGTATCCTCCTTTTGGGTAATCATGTTAACTCATTGACCTAAGTAGTTGAAGCTAAAAGGAAAGACATTAAGATGATACACGTTCACTAAATTCAATCTTGGGCCCACATATTACTGTGAGTAGTATGCTAGATTGAATGACAAGTGATTGAAATGAGTACTCAATGCTTAATACAATCATGGATTTCAAGGAGTTGAAATTCTAAGAAAGAGACTGATTGTGATTAAGAAGTGTATCATATGTCTGGGGTCTGAAAGGCATAACTTGATGTGTTCAAGCAAGCTTGATGTGTTTAAGCAACACACTTGAATTTGATGTGTTCAAAGGAAAGTTTGAAGAAGTTCAAACTATGAGGAGAGGACAATCTTCTATTGAGAGTCTAACAACCTCAATGGAAGAGACTTAGTGTATGTGCCTGAGGTCGCACCCACAACTCTATATATGTAGAAGTGTCTGGATTATTTCGGCTATAAGGATTAAGGAGTTTGTTTTGAGTGGGAGCTGGAAGTTTAAAAGCATCTTAGTGCGAGTGGGAGTTTGTTGGAATTCTTGGCGCACCAAGATCCTTTTAAGATAGGATTTGAGCTCATTGAGCTAACTCTAGCTTGAACAGCTATCTAAGGCAGCTAGAAGTAGCTCCCTTTAGCTCAAGTCAGCTCACTTCAGCTATAGCCCTTAGCTCAAGTAGCTAGCTCAAGTCAGCTCACTTTAGCTCAAGTAGCTCAAAGTAAGTCAGCTCAAGTTAGCTCAAGTCAGCTCAAGCTCAAGTTAGCTCACTTCAGCTTCTGGTAGCTGAATGTAGCTGGACTTCAGCTCAAGTCAGCTCACTTCAGCTATAAGTAGCTCAAAGTAGCTGGACTTCAGCTCAAGTTAGCTCACTTCAGCTATAAGTAGCTCAGCTCAAGTCAGCTCACTTCAGCTTTTGGTAGCTGAATGTAGCTGGACTTCAGTTCACTTCAGCTGAGAGCAGCTAACTCCAGCTCAAGGTCAGCTCTAGGAGCTGGACCTCAGTTCATGGTGCTTGGTTGGAGCTCAAAGGAGCTCAATGGTGCATAAGTAGTATAGTGAGCTAGCTTTGTGCCAGCTCACCTTGCTTTTAGCTCAAAACCACCAAGAGACACATCTTTTGTGTAAAGGTATGTCTCTTCATCAAAAGAGATGACTATTGGCTAAAAGAACATGTCCTTTCATCCAAAGGAAGTGTTCCTTGAGTGAATAGACATGTATATTCGCCCATGAGGTGGTTGGGGTGGTTATTGCACCAAGAATGATGTCTTTTGACCTCAAGAGACATGTATATTCGCCCATAAGGTAGTTATGGGGTGGTTATAGGCCAAAGGAAGTGTTCCTTGGCTAAAAGACATGTATTTTCGCCACCATACATGACCCTTAGCCAAAGGAAGTGTTCTTTGGCTTAAAAGACACCTTTCTTGGTGTAAAGGTGTGCCTTTTGGTCATCTATAAATAGCCTTTAGTGGCTGGCCATTTTAAGCACGAATTTGGCACTCCATTTGCTCCATTTTCTTGAGAGAAAATTATTCTCCTCCTATTTCCTTTAGAGGCCGAAATATTAAACACTTTTTGAGAGCATTGTGGGTGGATTTACATTGAGATTGTTCATCTCAATTCAAGCCTCAAGGTGCTCCTCCAAGATCAAGTTCTTCCTCTTTTCTTCACACATAACCAAGAAGGAAGGTACACATTCTTTCTTGATTTAGTAGCATGCTAGGATTCATTCATTATTTACATGAATGTTCTTAGTAGCATGCTAGGATTTGTTTACCACAATATGTATGTAAAACTAACATGCTATATCAAATGCACAAAATATGTTAAACAAATTAGAATGATGCATGCTTATACTCATGTTGAACTCAAATGATCAAAATGCATGTGGCATGTACATGAGTAGATAACATAAAGATATGTTATCATGAGATCCTGAAATCTTCAATGGAAACATTCACAACTAGTTTGGAATGAAATGGAAACATTCACAACTAGTTTGGAATGAAATGGAAACATTCACAACTAGTTTGGAATGAAATGGAAACATTCACAACTTGTTTGGAATGAAATGGAAACATTCACAACTAGTTTGGAATGAAATGGAAACATTCACAACTAGTTTGGAATGAAATGGAAACATTCACAACTAGTTTGGAATGAAATGGAAACATTCACAACTTGTTTGGAATGAAATGGAAACATTCACAACTAGTTTGGAATGAAATGGAAACATTCACAACTAGTTTGGAATGAAATGGAAACATTCACAACTAGTTTGGAATGAAATGGAAACATTCACAACAAGTTTGGAATGAAATGGAAACATTCACAACTAGTTTGGAATGAAATGGAAACATTCACAACTAGTTTGGAATGAAATGGAAACATTCACAACTAGTTTGGAATGAAATGGAAACATTCACAACTTGTTTGGAATGAAATGGAAACATTCACAACTAGTTTGGAATGAAATGGAAACATTCACAACTAGTTTGGAATGAAATGGAAACATTCACAACTAGTTTGGAATGAAATGGAAACATTCACAACTAGTTTGGAATGAAATGGAAACATTCACAACAAGTTTGGAATGAAATGGAAACTTTCACAACTAGTTTGGAATGAAATGGAAACATTCACAACTTGTTTTGGAATGAAATGGAAACATTCACAACTTGTTTGGAATGAAATGGAAACATTCACAACTAGTTTGGAATGAAATGGAAACATTCACAACTAGTTTGGAATGAAATGGAAACATTCACAACTAGTTTGGAATGAAATGGAAACATTCACAACTAGTTTGGAATGAAATGGAAACATTCACAACTTGTTTGGAATGAAATGGAAACATTCACAACTAGTTTGGAATGAAATGGAAACATTCACAACAAGTTTGGAATGAAATGGAAACATTCACAACTAGTTTGGAATGAAATGGAAACATTCACAACTAGTTTGCAGTGAAATGGAAACATTCACAACTAGTTTGGAATGAAATGGAAACATTCACAACAAGTTTGGAATGAAATGGAAACATTCACAACTAGTTTGGAATGAAATGGAAACATTCACAACAAGTTTGGAATGAAATGGAAACATTCACAACTTGTTTGGAATGAAATGGAAACATTCACAACTTGTTTGGAATGAAATGGAAACATTCACAACTTGTTTGGAATGAAATGGAAACATTCACAACAAGTTTGGAATGAAATGGAAACATTCACAACTAGTTTGAATGAATGAAATGGAAACATTCACAACTTAGTTTGGAATGAAATGGAAACATTCACAACTAGTTTGGAATGAAATGGAAACATTCACAACTAGTTTGGAATGAAATGGAAACATTCACAACTAGTTTGGAATGAAATGGAAACATTCACAACTTGTTTGGAATGAAATGGAAACATTCACAACAAGTTTGGAATGAAATGGAAACATTCACAACTTGTTTGGAATGAAATGGAAACATTCACAACTAGTTTGGAATGAAATGGAAACATTCACAACTTGTTTGGAATGAAATGGAAACATTCACAACTAGTTTGGAATGAAATGGAAACATTCACAACTAGTTTGGAATGAAATGGAAACATTCACAACTTGTTTGGAATGAAATGGAAACATTCACAACTAGTTTGGAATGAAATGGAAACATTCACAAGCTTAGTTTGGAATGAAATGGAAACATTCACAACTAGTTTGGAATGAAATGGAAACATTCACAACTAGTTTGGAATGAAATGGAAACATTCACAACTTGTTTGGAATGAAATGGAAACATTCACAACTTGTTTGGAATGAAATGGAAACATTCACAACTTGTTTGGAATGAAATGGAAACATTCACAACTTGTTTGGAATGAAATGGAAACATTCACAACTTAGTTTGGAATGAAATGGAAACATTCACAACTTGTTTGGAATGAAATGGAAACATTCACAACTAGTTTGGAATGAAATGGAAACATTCACAACTAGTTTGGAATGAAATGGAAACATTCACAACTAGTTTGGAATGAAATGGAAACATTCACAACAAGTTTGGAATGAAATGGAAACATTCACAACTAGTTTGGAATGAAATGGAAACATTCACAACTAGTTTGGAATGAAATGGAAACATTCACAACTAGTTTGGAATGAAATGGAAACATTCACAACTTGTTTGGAATGAAATGGAAACATTCACAACTAGTTTGGAATGAAATGGAAACATTCACAACTAGTTTGGAATGAAATGGAAACATTCACAACTAGTTTGGAATGAAATGGAAACATTCACAACTTGTTTGGAATGAAATGGAAACATTCACAACTAGTTTGGAATGAAATGGAAACATTCACAACTAGTTTTGGAATGAAATGGAAACATTCACAACTAGTTTGGAATGAAATGGAAACATTCACAACTTGTTTGGAATGAAATGGAAACATTCACAACTTGTTTGGAATGAAATGGAAACATTCACAACTTGTTTGGAATGAAATGGAAACATTCACAACTAGTTTGGAATGAAATGGAAACATTCACAACTAGTTTGGAATGAAATGGAAACATTCACAACTAGTTTGGAATGAAATGGAAACATTCACAACTAGTTTTGAATGAACAAGTTTGAAAATGGAAACATTCACAACTTGTTTGGAATGAAATGGAAACATTCACAACTAGTTTGGAATGAAATGGAAACATTCACAACTAGTTTGGAATGAAATGGAAACATTCACAACTAGTTTTGGAATGAAATGGAAACATTCACAACTTGTTTGGAATGAAATGGAAACATTCACAACTAGTTTGGAATGAAATGGAAACATTCACAACTAGTTTGGAAAAAATGGAAACATTCACAACTTTGTTTGGAATGAAATGGAAACATTCACAACTAGTTTGGAATGAAATGGAAACATTCACAACTTGTTTGGAATGAAATGGAAACATTCACAACTAGTTTGGAATGAAATGGAAACATTCACAACAAGTTTGGAATGAAATGGAAACATTCACAACTAGTTTGGAATGAAATGGAAACATTCACAACTAGTTTGGAATGAAATGGAAACATTCACAACACTAGTTTGGAATGAAATGGAAACATTCACAACTAGTTTGGAATGAAATGGAAACATTCACAACTAGTTTGGAATGAAATGGAAACATTCACAACTTGTTTGGAATGAAATGGAAACATTCACAACTAGTTTGGAATGAAATGGAAACATTCACAACTAGTTTGGAATGAAATGGAAACATTCACAACTTGTTTGGAATGAAATGGAAACATTCACAACTTGTTTGGAATGAAATGGAAACATTCACAACTAGTTTGGAATGAAATGGAAACATTCACAACTTGTTTGGAATGAAATGGAAACATTCACAACTAGTTTGGAATGAAATGGAAACATTCACAACTAGTTTGGAATGAAATGGAAAACATTCACAACTTGTTTAGAATGAATGGAAACATTCACACAACATTTGGAACAACTAGTTTGGAAACTTTGAATGAAAATGGAAACATTCACAACAAGTTTGGAATGAAATGGAAACATTCACAACAAGTTTGGAATGAAATGGAAACATTCACAACAAAGTTTGGAATGAAATGGAAACATTCACAACTTGTTTGGAATGAAATGGAAACATTCACAACTTGTTTGGAATGAAATGGAAACATTCACAACTAGTTTGGAATGAAATGGAAACATTCACAACTAGTTTTGGAATGAAAATGGAAACATTGGAATGAAATGGAAACATTCACAACTAGTTTGGAATGAAATGGAAACATTCACAACAACTAGTTTGGAATGAAATGGAAACATTCACAACTAGTTTGGAATGAAATGGAAACATTCACAACTAGTTTGGAATGAAATGGAAACATTCACAACTAGTTTGGAATGAAATGGAAACATTCACAACTTGTTTGGAATGAAATGGAAACATTCACAACTAGTTTGGAATGAAATGGAAACATTCACAACTTGTTTGGAATGAAATGGAAACATTCACAACTAGTTTGGAATGAAATGGAAACATTCACAACTAGTTTGGAATGAAATGGAAACATTCACAACTAGTTTGGAATGAAATGGAAACATTCACAACTAGTTTGGAATGAAATGGAAACATTCACAACTAGTTTGGAATGAAATGGAAACATTCACAACTAGTTTGGAATGAAATGGAAACATTCACAACTAGTTTGGAATGAAATGGAAACATTCACAACTAGTTTGGAATGAAATGGAAACATTCACAACAAGTTTGGAATGAAATGGAAACATTCACAACTAGTTTGGAATGAAATGGAAACATTCACAACTTGTTTGGAATGAAATGGAAACATTCACAACTTGTTTGGAATGAAATGGAAACATTCACAACTAGTTTGGAATGAAATGGAAACATTCACAACAAGTTTGGAATGAAATGGAAACATTCACAACTAGTTTGGAATGAAATGGAAACATTCACAACAAGTTTGGAATGAAATGGAAACATTCACAACTTGTTTGGAATGAAATGGAAACATTCACAACTGGTTTGGAATGAAATGGAAACATTCACAACTAGTTTGGAATGAAATGGAAACATTCACAACTTGTTTGGAATGAAATGGAAACATTCACAACTTGTTTGGAATGAAATGGAAACATTCACAACTAGTTTGGAATGAAATGGAAACATTCACAACTAGTTTGGAATGAAATGGAAACATTCACAACTAGTTTGGAATGAAATGGAAACATTCACAACTAGTTTGGAATGAAATGGAAACATTCACAACTAGTTTGGAATGAAATGGAAACATTCACAACTTGTTTGGAATGAAATGGAAACATTCACAACTTGTTTGGAATGAAATGGAAACATTCACAACTAGTTTGGAATGAAATGGAAACATTCACAACTTAGTTTGGAATGAAATGGAAACATTCACAACTAGTTTGGAATGAAATGGAAACATTCACAACAAGTTTGGAATGAAATGGAAACATTCACAACTAGTTTGGAATGAAATGGAAACATTCACAACTAGTTTGGAATGAAATGGAAACATTCACAACTTGTTTGGAATGAAATGGAAACATTCACAACTAGTTTGGAATGAAATGGAAACATTCACAACTTGGTTTGGAATGAAATGGAAACATTCACAACTAGTTTGGAATGAAATGGAAACATTCACAACTTGTTTGGAATGAAATGGAAACATTCACAACTAGTTTGGAATGAAATGGAAACATTCACAACTAGTTTGGAATGAAATGGAAACATTCACAACTAGTTTGGAATGAAATGGAAACATTCACAACTAGTTTGGAATGAAATGGAAACATTCACAACTTGTTTTGGAATGAAATGGAAACATTCACAACAAGTTGATGCGAACCCCGATGGTATAAAGACCATGAAACGCGCCCAAGATGTTTTTCAAGCTCCACAAGACATCAAAGAGACTAGATTTGAAGACCCCCACCCCTAATCAACCTGTGACTAGAAACGAGAAGTATAAGAACACCAAGAACACAAGCACACTTGTGCACCAAGGTAGTCCACAAAGAACCAAAGAGAAAACCTCTCCAAAGTAGCAATATTATTTCATGCATTAATCTGTGTGTTTACAACCAGAATATGTGCCTTTATATAGGCCTAAACTAGGGTAAAAATCTGGGCAAAATTCGCAGCCCAAGTCACCTAGGAAACCTAGTTACAAAGGACTCAAGAAAACCTAGTCAAACTAGGATTCCTACACCCTTTTAACACATGTTTAAGGTGTGCAGCGAATTCCATTTATCCTAAGTGACCTGAATCACTTCCATGGCCTAAATAACATCCTAAATAATGTAAATAAATAGGAAAATAAAATAAAATACGTTACAAAACAAGATTGGCCATAAAAACCCCAAAATAGTCTTCTCAGGTGGTTCCTGCTTGTGTCTTCAACTTCAAGCTGAAATTCGAACTTGATGCAGCCATGATTTCTCAAAATGCAAAGCATGAAAGTTGTAGATCTCTTTCTTAGCTTTGAAATGACACCTGAACCACACAAAACGGACATCTAAAGCCAAAGATATGCCCAAAATACTGCAACTGCTTCTGAACCAGCGATAACTCGCAAATCGTGACTTTGAAGCTAAATTGGACCTCCTTAACGTGCAAACTGGGTTTCATGGTCTTCATATGATTTGTAGCTCCAGATGTTAGCTTTCCAATGAATCAAGAATCACTCAATTCTGATCTGTTTAGCTCAAGATATGATTTTTCTACCAGAACATCGCCAATCTGTCAACATCCAAGCTTGAAGTGCACTATGTTCCAGCAGCTCCTTGAAAAATTCCAAAACCATTCTCCATGAAAAAGCTCCTTAGCCTTCTTCCTTGTCAATGGTCCACTAGTTATCTTC
This sequence comes from Aquilaria sinensis, assembly GCA_005392925.1. Lineage (NCBI taxonomy): Eukaryota > Viridiplantae > Streptophyta > Magnoliopsida > Malvales > Thymelaeaceae > Aquilaria > Aquilaria sinensis. The sequence continues at coordinate 26,824 of SMDT01001822.1, forward strand.
AATGGATCCTTGCCATCCTTGGTTGTGCCTTCTTTGATCATATCAGCTCCCCCCTCCTTAGAAGGATTCGTCCTCGAATCAAAACCTGCATTAGAAAAGGGAATTGAATCAATAACAATGAAATAATCAACACATAAGCACTTACCTTTCACATAAGCACCAATAGCATGGAATGCTTGTGTATGGAGCTTTAATCTTGTGAAAAACCTGAACCAATATCCAAATGCAATGATAATTTTGATACCTCCAGGGTCAAAAACAAAGTTAGAAGCAATTAGCACAAAAAATCTGAAAAGTTTGCACAATTTTCATCTTAACTCTAGGCATCACTTTCATTGCCTTTGCCATCTCAAAAACATTACTCTCACAACTAGGAAAAGTGTAGGAATAATTTACCTTAGGGATGCTGTATGCACTCAAAACAAATGGACCTAAACTCACACAAGTGTTATGGTTATGAAAAGCACAAGTTATGCATGTCAAGACAATAGTTTGCATAGGCCATTCAAACAAACAAGAATTGAACACAATGTGGCCTAAACTAATAACAAAACAAGGATGCATGAATTTCACAAAAATCCTAAGCATTTTAAATGAAACAAGATTGGAGTAGATAGGATTAAGTGAAACCAATTCAGTAGCAAACTTATTTTTGCATGTATATGCACAACAATGCATGAAATTTGTGAATGGGATGTGACACAAAACAAAGGACTCAACATACCTCCTTAAAAGGCTGAATTTAAAACCAGAATTTTCACTCAAAATAAAAACTTTCAGGTTTGGACATAAAGCAAAAAGATCAATGCTCAAAAGTTTGTGTAATGCATGTGTCATGACAAAAAAATGCTTGCTGGAAATTAAAGATTGACACACAAAAATGGGCTGAACATGAATGGCAATCAAAGAAGTATGTAATGCATGTGTATGAACTAATTTATGCATGAAAAATTCCAAAGAAGTAGATTTAACTTGAGGCAAAACAAAACAATGTGAAATGGATGCAAAACAAACAAATTCAAAAACAAAAGACTCCAAAACAGATTTTTCTTTAGAGAAACTCAAGCAATTCCAAAGAGGATTTGACAAAACCAAAGAATTAGAAGCTTTAAAACCATATTTTGTCAAAGTTTCATGCTTACTTCCTTCTCTTAATCTAGTTTCATGAAAACCATTCTTCAAAATAACATTGCAAGCAAACACACATTGTTTGAGATTTTCATGCAAAACTACATCAAATCTAGGTGTTAGGAAGAAATACATTACAGTGGTTGGACTTAGTCTCCAAGTATCTTCCTTTGGAACCACAAAATTTTCACCTTTGCACTCAATGGCTTTGGTTGGAGTTGCATTAATTTCATCCCCTTGAAACATAGGATAAGAAACAATGTTAGGCAAACTTTTGCATATGAAATCACTTGGGCTTACCTTAAATTGTTCCTTCTCAACCTCCTTTGTTGTTTTAATGCATGGGACATGACTTGGAATATTGGCAACACCATCTTCTTCAGTGGACAGCAACTCACTTGATTCTTGTAGCTCATCTCTGTTGGAATTCTTAGCGCACCAAGATCCTTTTAAGATAGGATTTGACCTCATTGAGCTAACTCTAGCTTGAACAGCTATCTAAGGCAGCTAGAAGTAGATCACCTTAGCTCAAAGCTCACTTCAGCTATAAGTAGCTCAAAGTAGCTGGACTTCAGCTCAAGTTAGCTCAGTCAGCTAAGTAGCTCTCAAAGTAGCTGAATGTAGCTGGACTTCAGCTCAAGTTAGCTCACTTCAGCTATAAGTAGCTCAAAGTAGCTGGACTTCAGCTTTTGGTAGCTGAAGTGTCAAGCAGCTCACTTCAGTGTAGCTGGACTTCACTTCAGCTGAGAGCAGCTAACTCCAGCTCAAGGTCAGCTCTAGGAGCTGGACCTCAGTTCATGGTGCTTGGTTGGAGCTCAAAGGAGCTCAATGGTGCATAAGTAGCATAGTGAGCTAGCTTTGTGCCAGCTCACCTTGCTTTTAGCTCAAAACCACCAAGAGACACATCTTTTGTGTAAAGGTATGTCTCTTCATCAAAAGAGATGACTATTGGCTAAAAGAACATGTCCTTTCATCCAAAGGAAGTGTTCCTTGAGTGAATAGACATGTATATTCGCCCATGAGGTGGTTGGGGTGGTTATTGCACCAAGAATGATGTCTTTTGACCTCAAGAGACATGTATATTCGCCCATAAGGTAGTTATGGGGTGGTTATAGGCCAAAGGAAGTGTTCCTTGGCTAAAAGACATGTATTTTCGCCCATAAGGTAGTTATGGGGTGGTTATAGGCCAAAGGAAGTGTTCCTTGGCTAAAAGACATGTATTTTCGCCACCATACATGACCCTTAGCCAAAGGAAGTGTTCTTTGGCTTAAAAGACACCTTTCTTGGTGTAAAGGTGTGCCTTTTGGTCATCTATAAATAGCCTTTAGTGGCTGGCCATTTTAAGCACGAATTTGCACTCCATTTGCTCCATTTTCTTGAGAGAAAATTGTTCTCCTCCTATTTCCTTTAGAGGCCGAAATATTAAACACTTCTTGAGAGCATTGTGGGTGGATTTACATAGAGATTGTTCATCTCTATTCAAGCTTCAAGGTGCCCCTCTAAGATCAAGTTCTCCCTCAAGGTTTTGCCAAAGATAACCAAGAAGAAAGGTGCAGATCTTTTCTTGGTTTAGTAGCATGTTAGGTTTCATTTCTTATGTATGTTCTTAGTAGCATGCTAGGATTTATTTAACACAACATGTATATGATCTTGATATGTTATATAACATGTTATGCATGCCTATATCCATGTTAAATTCAAATGAAAAAATATGCATGTGGCATATACAAGAAGAAAGATAACATAAAAGTATGTTATCATAAGATCCTGAAATCTTCACAAAGAAGGAAAAACCAAGGATGGAAAGGATCCATTGAAGATAACTAGTGGACAATTGACAAGGAAGAAGGCTAAGGAACTGCTGAAACATGGAAGGAATCATATGGAGATAATGGCCAACTTGGATGTTGGCAGATTGGCGATGTTCTGGTATAAAATTCATATCTTGACCTAACAGATCGGAATTGAGTGATTCATGATTCATTGGAAAGCTAACATCTGGGTCTACAAATCATATGAAGATCATGAAACCTATTTTGCACGTTAAGGAGGTCTAATTTAGCTTCAAATTCGTGATTTACGAGTTATCACTGGTTCAGAAGCAGTTGCAGTATTTTGAGCATATCTTTGGCTTTAGATGTCCCTTTTGTGTGGTTCAGGTGTCATTTCAAAGATGAGAAAGAGATCTAAAACTTCCATTCTTTGAATTTTGAGAAATCATGGCTGTATCAAGTTTGAATTTCAGCATGAAGTTGAAGACACAAGCAGGAACCACCTGAGAAGACTATTTTGGGGTCTTTATGGCCAATCTTGTTTTCTAACGTCTTTTATTTTATTTTCCTATTTATTTACATTATTTAGGATGTTATTTAGGCCATGTAAGTGATTCAGGTCACTTAGGATAAATGGAATTCGCTGCACACCTTAAACATGTGTTAAAAGGATGTAGGAATCCTAGTTTGACTAGGTTTTCTTGAGTCCTTTGTAATTAGGTTTCCTAGGTGACTTGGGCTGCGAATTTTGCTGAGTCTTTTACCCTAATTTAGTATTATAAATAGGCACATATTCTGGTTGTAAAACAATAGCCTTGACATGAAATAATATTGCTACTTTGGAGAGATTTTCTCTTTGGTTCTTTCTGGACTACCTTGGTGCACAAGTGTGCTTGTGTTCTTGGTGTTCTTATGCTTCTCATTTCTAGTCACAAGTTGATTAGGGGTGGGGGTCTTCAAACCTAGTCTCTTTGATGTCTTTTGGAGCTTGAAAAACATCTTTGGCACATTTCATGGTCTTTATACCATCAGGGTTCCCATTAAAAACTAGTTGTGAATGTCTCCGTTTCGTTCAAAACAAGTTGTGAATGTCTCATTTTCACTCTAAACAAGTTTTGAATGTTTCATTTTCATTCGAAATAAGTTAGTAATGTTTCCGTTTCATTCCAAACTAGTTGTGAATGTTTCCATTTCATTCAAAACAAGTCGTGAAAGACTTGATTTCATTCCAAACAACTTTTGAATGTTTCATTTTCATTCGAAACAGGTTGGGAATGTTTCCATTAAATTCCAAACAAGTTGTGAACGTCTCTATTTGATTCAAAACAAGTTATGAATCTTTTGATTTCATTCCAAACAAGTTTTTAATGTTTCGTTTACATTCGAAACAGGTTGGGAATGTTTCCATTTCATACTAAACTATTTGTGAATGCTTCCATTTCTTTCCAAACTAGTTGTGAACGTTTCCATTTCATTCCAAACAAGTTGTGAATGTTTCCATTTCATTCCAAAGCCAAAGAGACACATTTTTTTGTAAAGGTATGTCTCTTCATCAAAAGAGATGACTATTGGCTAAAAGAACATGTCCTTTCATCCAAAGGAAGTGTTCCTTGAGTGAAAAGACATGTATATTCAGCCATAAGGTAGTTATGGGGTGGTTATAGGCCAAAGGAAGTGTTCCTTGGCTCTAAAAGACATGTATTTTTGCCCATAAGGTAGTTATGGGTGGTTATAGGCTAAAGGAAGTGTTCCTTGGCTCTAAAAGACATGTATTTTCGCCCATAAGGTAGTTATGGGTGGTTATAGGCCAAAGGAAGTGTTTCTTGGCTAAAAGACATGTATTTTCGCCACCATACATGACCCTTAGCCAAAGGAAGTGTTCTTTGGCTTAAAAGACACCTTTCTTGGTGTAAAGGTGTGCCTTTTGGTCATCTATAAATAGCCTTTAGTGGCTGGCCATTTTAAGCACGAATTTGCACTCCATTTGCTCCATTTTTCTTGAGAGAAAATTGTTCTCCTCCTATTTCCTTTAGAGGCCGAAATATTAAACACTTTTTGAGAGCATTGTGGGTGGATTTACATAGAGATTGTTCATCTCTATTCAAGCTTCAAGGTGCCCCTCTAAGATCAAGTTCTCCCTCAAGGTTTTTCCAAAGATAACCAAGAAGAAAGGTGCACATCTTTTCTTGGTTTAGTAGCATGTTAGGTTTCATTTCTTATGTATGTTCTTAGTAGCATGCTAGGATTTATTTAACACAACATGTATGTGATCTTGATATGTTATATAACATGTTATGCATGCTTATGTTGAATTGAAATGAACGAATATGCATGTGGCATATACAAGAAGAAAGATAACATAAAAATATGTTATTATAAGAGCCTGAAATCTTCAGGAATGAAATGGAAACATCCACAACTTTTTTGGAATGAAATGGAAACATCGACAACTTGTTTGGAATGAAATGGAAAGATTCACAACTTGTTTGGAATGAAATGGAAAGATTCACAACTTGTTTGGAATGAAACGGAAACATTCATAACTAGTTTGGAATGAAATGGAAACATTCCTAACCTGTTTGGAATGAAATCAAAACATTAACAACTTATTTTGAATAAAATGGAGACATTCACAACTTGTTTGAAACAAAATCAAAACATTCACGACTTGCTTTGAATGAAATGGAAAGATTCATCACTTGTCTTGATTGAAATGGAAATATTCACAACATGTTTGGAATGAAATGGAAACATTCACAACTTGTTTGGAATGAAATGGAAACATTCACAACTAGTTTGGAATGAAATGGAAACATTCACAACTAGTTTGGAATGAAATGGAAACATTCACAACTTGTTTTGGAATGAAATGGAAACATTCACAACTTGTTTGGAATGAAATGGAAACATTCACAACTTGTTTGGAATGAAATGGAAACATTCACAACTTGTTTGGAATGAAATGGAAACATTCACAACTTGTTTGGAATGAAATGGAAACATTCACAACTAGTTTGGAATGAAATGGAAACATTCACAACTAGTTTGGAATGAAATGGAAACATTCACAACTTGTTTGGAATGAAATGGAAACATTCACAACTTGTTTGGAATGAAATGGAAACATTCACAACTAGTTTGGAATGAAATGGAAACATTCACAACTTGTTTGGAATGAAATGGAAACATTCACAACTTGTTTGGAATGAAATGGAAACATTCACAACTTTTTTGGAATGAAATGGAAACATTCACAACTTGTTTTGGAATGAAATGGAAACATTCACAACTTGTTTTGGAATGAAATGGAAACATTCACAACTTGTTTGGAATGAAATGGAAACATTCACAACTAGTTTGGAATGAAATGGAAACATTCACAACTAGTTTGGAATGAAATGGAAACATTCACAACTTGTTTGGAATGAAATGGAAACATTCACAACTTGTTTGGAATGAAATGGAAACATTCACAACTTGTTTGGAATGAAATGGAAACATTCACAACTTGTTTGGAATGAAATGGAAACATTCACAACTTGTTTGGAATGAAATGGAAACATTCACAACTAGTTTGGAATGAAATGGAAACATTCACAACTAGTTTGGAATGAAATGGAAACATTCACAACTAGTTTGATTGAATGAAATGGAAACATTCACAACTTGTTTGGAATGAAATGGAAACATTCACAACTTGTTTGGAATGAAATGGAAACATTCACAAAGTTTTGGAATGAAATGGAAACATTCACAACTTGTTTGGAATGAAATGGAAACATTCACAACTTAGTTTGGAATGAAAAATGGAAACATTCACAACTTGTTTGGAATGAAATGGAAACATTCACAACTTGTTTGGAATGAAATGGAAACATTCACAACTTGTTTTGAATGAAATGGAAACATTCACAACTAGTTTGGAATGAAATGGAAACATTCACAACTTGTTTGGAATGAAATGGAAACATTCACAACTAGTTTGGAATGAAATGGAAACATTCACAACTTGTTTGGAATGAAATGGAAACATTCACAACTTGTTTGGAATGAAATGGAAACATTCACAACTTGTTTGGAATGAAATGGAAACATTCACAACTTGTTTGGAATGAAATGGAAACATTCACAACTTGTTTGGAATGAAATGGAAACATTCACAACTTGTTTGGAATGAAATGGAAACATTCACAACTTAGTTTGGAATGAAATGGAAACATTCACAACTTGTTTGGAATGAAATGGAAACATTCACAACTTGTTTGGAATGAAATGGAAACATTCACAACTTGTTTGGAATGAAATGGAAACATTCACAACTTGTTTGGAATGAAATGGAAACATTCACAACTAGTTTGGAATGAAATGGAAACATTCACAACTAGTTTGGAAAGAAATGGAAACATTCACAACTTGTTTGGAATGAAATGGAAACATTCACAACTTGTTTGGAATGAAATGGAAACATTCACAACTTGTTTGGAATGAAATGGAAACATTCACAACTTGTTTGGAATGAAATGGAAACATTCACAACTAGTTTTGGAATGAAATGGAAACATTCACAACTAGTTTGGAATGAAATGGAAACATTCACAACTTGTTTGGAATGAAATGGAAACATTCACAACTTGTTTGGAATGAAATGGAAACATTCACAACTTTTTTTGGAATGAAATGGAAACATTCACAACTTGTTTGGAATGAAATGGAAACATTCACAACTTGTTTGGAATGAAATGGAAACATTCACAACTTGTTTGGAATGAAATGGAAACATTCACAACTAGTTTGGAATGAAATGGAAACATTCACAACTAGTTTGGAATGAAATGGAAACATTCACAACTTGTTTGGAATGAAATGGAAACATTCACAACTTGTTTGGAATGAAATGGAAACATTCACAACTAGTTTGGAATGAAATGGAAACATTCACAACTTGTTTGGAATGAAATGGAAACATTCACAACTTGTTTGGAATGAAATGGAAACATTCACAACTTGTTTGGAATGAAATGGAAACATTCACAACTTGTTTGGAATGAAATGGAAACATTCACAACTTGTTTGGAATGAAATGGAAACATTCACAACTAGTTTGGAATGAAATGGAAACATTCACAACAAGTTTGGAATGAAAATGGAAACATTCACAACTAGTTTGGAATGAAATGGAAACATTCACAACTTGTTTGGAATGAAATGGAAACATTCACAACTTGTTTGGAATGAAATGGAAACATTCACAACTTGTTTGGAATGAAATGGAAACATTCACAACTAGTTTGGAATGAAATGGAAACATTCACAACTTGTTTGGAATGAAATGGAAACATTCACAACTTGTTTGGAATGAAATGGAAACATTCACAACTTGTTTGGAATGAAATGGAAACATTCACAACTTGTTTGGAATGAAATGGAAACATTCACAACTTGTTTGGAATGAAATGGAAACATTCACAACTTGTTTGGAATGAAATGGAAACATTCACAACTAGTTTTGGAATGAAATGGAAACATTCACAACTTGTTTGGAATGAAATGGAAACATTCACAACTAGTTTGGAATGAAATGGAAACATTCACAACTTGTTTGGAATGAAATGGAAACATTCACAACTAGTTTGGAATTGGAATGAAATGGAAACATTCACAACTTGTTTGGAATGAAATGGAAACATTCACAACTAGTTTGGAATGAAATGGAAACATTCACAACTAGTTTGGAATGAAATGGAAACATTCACAACTAGTTTGGAATGAAATGGAAACATTCACAACTTGTTTGGAATGAAATGGAAACATTCACAACTAGTTTGGAATGAAATGGAAACATTCACAACTAGTTTGGAATGAAATGGAAACATTCACAACTAGTTTTGGAATGAAATGGAAACATTCACAACTTGTTTGGAATGAAATGGAAACATTCACAACTTGTTTGGAATGAAATGGAAACATTCACAACTTGTTTGGAATGAAATGGAAACATTCACAACTTGTTTGGAATGAAATGGAAACATTCACAACTTGTTTTGGAATGAAATGGAAACATTCACAACTTGTTTGGAATGAAATGGAAACATTCACAACTTGTTTGGAATGAAATGGAAACATTCACAACTTGTTTGGAATGAAATGGAAACATTCACAACTTGTTTGGAATGAAATGGAAACATTCACAACTTGTTTGGAATGAAATGGAAACATTCACAACTTGTTTGGAATGAAATGGAAACATTCACAACTAATTTTGTTTGGAATGAAACATTCAAACATTCACAAAATGTTTGGAATGTTTGAAATGGAAACATTCACAACTTGTTTGGAATGAAATGGAAACATTCACAACTTAGTTTGGAATGAAATGGAAACATTCACAACTTGTTTGGAATGAAATGGAACATTCACAACTAGTTTGGAATGAAATGGAAACATTCACAACTAGTTTGGAATGAAATGGAAACATTCACAACTTGTTTGGAATGAAATGGAAACATTCACAACTTAGTTTGGAATGAAATGGAAACATTCACAACTAGTTTGGAATGAAATGGAAACATTCACAACTTGTTTGGAATGAAATGGAAACATTCACAACTAGTTTGGAACAAATGGAAACATTCACATGAACTTGTTTGAAAAATGGAAACATTCACAACTAGTTTGGAATGAAATGGAAACATTCACAACTAGTTTGGAATGAAATGGAAACATTCACAACTAGTTTGGAATGAAATGGAAACATTCACAACTAGTTTGGAATGAAAAATGGAAACATTCACAACTTGTTTGGAATGAAATGGAAACATTCACAACTTGTTTGGAATGAAATGGAAACATTCACAACTAGTTTGGAATGAAATGGAAACATTCACAACTAGTTTGGAATGAAATGGAAACATTCACAACTTGTTTGGAATGAAATGGAAACATTCACAACTAGTTTGGAATGAAATGGAAACATTCACAACTTGTTTGGAATGAAATGGAAACATTCACAACTTGTTTGGAATGAAATGGAAACATTCACAACTTGTTTGGAATGAAATGGAAACATTCACAACTTGTTTGGAATGAAATGGAAACATTCACAACTTGTTTGGAATGAAATGGAAACATTCACAACTTGTTTGGAATGAAATGGAAACATTCACAACTGTGTTTGGAATGAAATGGAAACATTCACAACTTGTTTGGAATGAAATGGAAACATTCACAACTTGTTTGGAATGAAATGGAAACATTCACAACTTGTTTGGAATGAAATGGAAACATTCACAACTTGTTTGGAATGAAATGGAAACATTCACAACTTGTTTGGAATGAAATGGAAACATTCACAACTTGTTTGGAATGAAATGGAAACATTCACAACTAGTTTGGAATGAAATGGAAACATTCACAACTTGTTTGGAATGAAATGGAAACATTCACAACTTGTTTGGAATGAAATGGAAACATTCACAACTTGTTTGGAATGAAATGGAAACATTCACAACTTGTTTGGAATGAAATGGAAACATTCACAACTAGTTTGGAATGAAATGGAAACATTCACAACTAGTTTGGAATGAAATGGAAACATTCACAACTTGTTTGGAATGAATGAAATGGAAACATTCACAACTTGTTTGGAATGAAATGGAAACATTCACAACTTGTTTGGAATGAAATGAAACATTTCTTATCACATTGTTGGAATTCTTGGCGCACCAAGATCCTTTTAAGGTAGGATTTGAGCTCATTGAGCTAACTCTAGCTTGAACAGCTATCTAAGGCAGCTAGAAGTAGCTCCCTTTAGCTCAAGTTAGCTTATGTCAGCTCACTGTAGCTGGAAGTAGCTCAGAGTAGCTCACTTCAGCTCAAGTCAGCTCACTTCAGCTATAAGTAGCTCAAGTAGCTGGACTTCAGCTCTCAAACTACTTCAGCTATAAGTAGCTCAGAGTAGCTGGACTTCAGCTCAAGTCAGCTCACTTCAGCTATAAGTAGCTCAAAGTAGCTGGACTTCAGCTCAAGTTAGCTCAAGTTAGCTCAAGTCAGCTCAAGTCAGCTCACTTCAGCTTCTGGTAGCTGAGTGTAGCTGGACTTCAGTTCACTTCAGCTGAGAGCAGCTAACTCCAGCTCAAGGTCAGCTCTAGGAGCTGGACCTCAGTTCATGGTGCTTGGTTGGAGCTCAAAGGAGCTCAATGGTGCATAAGTAGCATAGTGAGCTAGCTTTGTGCCAGCTCACCTTGCTTTTAGCTCAAAACCACCAAGAGACACATCTTTTGTGTAAAGGTATGTCTCTTCATCAAAAGAGATGACTATTGGCTAAAAGAACATGTCCTTTCATCCAAAGGAAGTGTTCCTTGAGTGAAAAGACATGTATATTCGGCCATAAGGTAGTTTGGGGTGGTTATAGGCCAAAGGAAGTGTTCCTTGGCTCTAAAAGACATGTATTTTCGCCCATAAGGTAGTTTATGGGGTGGTTATAGGCCAAAGGAAGTGTTCCTTGGCTCTAAAAGAAATTTTCACCCATAAGGTAGTTATAGGTGGTTATAGGCCAAAGGAAGTGTTCCTTGGCTCTAAAAGACATGTATTTTCGCCCATAAGGTAGTTATGGGGTGGTTATAGGCCAAAGGAAGTGTTTCTTGGCTAAAAGACATGTATTTTCGCCACCATACATGACCCTTAGCCAAAGGAAGTGTTCTTTGGCTTAAAAGACACCTTTCTTGGTGTAAAGGTGTGCCTTTGGTCATCTATAAATAGCCTTTAGTGGCTGGCCATTTTAAGCACGAATTTGGCACTCCATTTGCTCCATTTTCTTGAGAGAAAATTGTTCTCCTCCTATTTCCTTTAGAGGCTGAAATATTAAACACTTCTTGAGAGCATTGTGGGTGGATTTACATAGAGATTGTTCATCTCTATTCAAGCTTCAAGGTGCCCCTCTAAGATCAAGTTCTCCCTCAAGGTTTTGCCAAAGATAACCAAGAAGAAAGGTGCACATCTTTTCTTGGTTTAGTAGCATGTTAGGTTTCATTTCTTATGTATGTTCTTAGTAGCATGCTAGGATAGCATGCACAATTTGTTTGTAAACATGTTAACATCACATGTTATATCAAATGCATGAATGATATGTTATATAACATGTTATGCATGCCTATATCCATGTTGAATTCAAATGAACAAATATGCATGTGGCATATACATGAGTAGATAACATAAAAGTATGTTATCATAAGATCCTGAAATCTTCAATTGGTATCAGAGCCTAGGTCATGAAAATGTATATGTTGCATGTAGTAAGCATGATTTAGGATCATACATATGTGTATGATTTTGATAAAGGCTAACGAAGGATATGTGTATGAAGCAATGAAGGCATGTTTATGTATTTCTGATCGAATGCTATATGCATCTCTTTTGCCATATATGAGCATGTTAGAAGTTGTTTCATACACATGTTGCTTTGTTGAGTCTTGTTGTGTAAATTGAACTAAAACATGTGAATTGCATCAATGTAGATGGCTTGTAAGAATATAGTTGCAGAATTAAACCGTGACCTCAAATTGGATGGTGAAAACTATTCAATTTGGCAACAGAAGGTTAAATTCATTTTAACTGAGCAAGATACTCTTGATGTGCTCACTCAAGAGATCATGCCTCCTGCTGAGGGACAAGATAGGACTGCCTATGAGGCATTCCTAAAGAAGAACTCTATGTGTAGAGTTACTCTCCTTTCCACTATGGTGGATGAGATTATGGTGGAATTCTCCATGCTTGAGGGGGCTAAGGCCATATGGGACTCAGTCAAGGCCAAGTATGGAGATGTTTCTGTAGAGAAACAACGCTCAATGATTCTCAAGTTTGAGAATTATGTGAAGCGTGTTGATCACTCTATGAGTGCTCACTTGCGTGACAACTGTCACGCATGATCCAAACACTCAAGACAGCAGGGCATGTGCTCACTGATGAGCAACAAGTGCAAGCAATGGATCCGTTCCAACTGCCCGATGAGGAATGGCAGTTGATGAAGGTCAACTTACGCCATAACCCTCAAATAATGTCATTGGAATGACATTGCTCGTCACATGAAGATTTCAGGATCTTATGATAACATACTTTTATGTTATCTTTCTTCTTGTATATGCCACATGCATATTTGTTCATTTGAATTCAACATGGATATAGGCATGCATAACATGTTATATAACATATCAAGATCACATACATGTTGTGTTAAATAAATCCTAGCATGCTACTAAGAACATACATAAGAAATGAAACCTAACATGCTACTAAACCAAGAAAAGATGTGCACCTTTCTTCTTGGTTATCTTTGGCAAAAACTTGAGGAAGAACTTGATCTTAGAGGAGCACCTTGAAGCTTGAAATAGAGATGAACAATCTCTATGTAAATCCACCCACAATGCTCTCAAAAAGTGTTTAATATTTCGGCCTCTAAAGGAAATAGGAGGAGAATAATTTTCTCTCAAGAAAATGGAGCAAATGGAGTGCCAAATTCGTGCTTAAAATGGCCAGCCACTAAAGGCTATTTATAGATGACCAAAAGGCACACCTTTACACCAAGAAAGGTGTCTTTTAAGCCAAAGAACACTTCCTTTGGCTAAGGGTCATGTATGGTGGCGAAAATACATGTCTTTTAGCCAAGGAACACTTCCTTTGGCCTATAACCACCCCATAACTACCTTATGGCGAAAATACATGTCTTTTAGCCAAGGAACACTTCCTTTGGCCTATATAACCACCCCATAACTACCTTATGGGCGAATATACATGTCTCTTGATGTCAAAAGACATCATTCTTGGTGCAATAACCACCCCAACCACCTCATGGGCGAATATACATGTCTATTCACTCAAGGAACACTTCCTTTGGATGAAAGGACATGTTCTTTTAGCCAATAGTCATCTCTTTTGATGAAGAGACATACCTTTACACAAAAGATGTGTCTCTTGGTGGTTTTGAGCTAAAAGCAAGGTGAGCTGGCACAAAGCTAGCTCACTATACTACTTATGCACCATTGAGCTCCTTTGAGCTCCAACCAAGCTCCATGAACTAAGGTCTAGTTCCCTGAACTGACCTTGAGCTGGAGTTAGCTACTCTCAGCTGAAGTGAACTGAAGTCCAGCTACATTCAGCTACCAAAAGCTGAAGTGAGCTGACTTGAGCTGACTTGAGCTAACTTGAGCTGAAGTCCTGCTACTTTGAGCTACTTATAGCTGAAGTGAGCTGACTTGAGCTGAAGTCCAGCTACATTCAGCTACCAGAAGCTGAAGTGAGCTGACTTGAGCTGACTTGAGCTGACTTGAGCTAACTTGAGCTGAAGTCCAGCTACTTTGAGCTACTTATAGCTGAAGTGAGCTGACTTGAGCTAAAGGGAGCTACTTTTAGCTGCCTTAGATAGCTGTTCAAGCTAGAGTTAGCTCAATGAGCTCAAATCCTATCTTAAAAGGATCTTGGTGCGCCAAGAATTCCAACAAACTCCCACTCGCACTAAGATGCTTTTAAGCTTCCAGCTCCCACTCAAAACAAACTCCTTAATCCTAATAGCCGAAATAATCCAAACACTTCTACATATATAGAGTTGTGGGTGCGACCTCAGGCACACACACTAAGTCTCTTCCATTGAGGTTGTTAGACTCTCAATAGAAGATTGTCCTCTCCTCATAGTTTGAACTTCTTCAAACTTTCCTTTGAACACATCAAATTCAAGTGTGTTGCTTAAACACATCAAGCTTGCTTGAACACATCAAGTTATGCCTTTCAGACCCCAGACATATGATACACTTCTTAATCACAATCAGTCTCTTTCTTAGAATTTCAACTCCTTGAAATCCATGATTGTATTAAGCATTGAGTACTCATTTCAATCACTTGTCATTCAATCTAGCATACTACTCACAGTAATATGTGGGCCCAAGATTGAATTTAGTGAACGTGTATCATCTTAATGTCTTTCCTTTTAGCTTCAACTACTTAGGTCAATGAGTTAACATGATTACCCAAAAGGAGGATACTCCAGTCTCATTTCTCTAAGACCTTCGACAACCAATCAAAGTAATCATAATTAACTCAACTTCCTAATAGCAAGCCATAGTCACTAAGAGTCTGATTCGAAGAATCTCACACTAAGCAAGAATAGAGACAACTTGCTTAAATTCTTCTCTGGTCGTATTTCATGGTCATGGAACACTTGGAAACACATCCATTAAAGTTCCATAATACACTTCTAAGGTGTTTTACTCATGTCACTCCCACTTGGAGTGATCTCCATTCCAATTGAGGAGTGTGTCATTTCTCCCTCTTAAAACACCATGAAGTGTACTCCTCTTAACACATAAAAGGAGGACATGTCAATAACCATGAAATTTCTCCATGTAAGCCTTAGCTTACATCTAACATAGGCTAGGATGTATGAATGGTCATACAAACTGAATGCACCAAAGCATTGAATCTTGATTACTCATAATCAAGGCGACCATAAAAGCTAAAGTGTCATGTGTTGGAGCATGACTCCCACTTAAATGTATCATTCACTTAAGTTTCATTTAAGTCTTTAGCCAGTCTCATCCTTAATCTTACACAAAGATCAAGGGCGAATGACTTGTGTGAGAAAGTCATCCTCTGCCTATGTTTGACATGTTCATTTGTTCGTTGTGATTCATAAAATTGAACTGAGTATTTCATAAAATAATCAAGAAGAAAAAGTATTATTTCAAAGAAATACATAACATGTGTGACACCAAAGAGGTGAAGTACATCCAACATTTACAACATTCTTCTAAGACCCATTGCTCTAACATGTCGAGCAAATACAAGTGGTGGCAATGGCTTAGTGAGAGGATCTGCCACCATCAGGTCTGTAGAAATGTACTCAATCCTAACTTCACCCTCTTCAATTGCATCCCGCACAAAGTTATATTTCATGCTAATGTGCTTGGTTTTTCCATGGTATTTGGGGTCCTTGGTATAAGCCATGGCTGCCATACTATCACTGTAGATAGTAATAGGTTTCTCAATAGAAACCCTGGACTCCAAATTCTTAAGGAAATAACCTAGCCAAAGGGCTTCTTGTACAGCTGAGGCACATGAAACAAATTCAGCCTCCATTGTGGACAATGCTGTACAAGTTTGCTTCTTACTACACCAAGTAGTAGCCCCACCATTTAGCATGAAAAGATAACCAGATGTAGACTTGCTGGAGTCTCTATCTCCTCCCCAATCAGCATCAGAATAGCCACGTAAACCAAGGTCTTTACCTTGGTAACAAAGCCAATAATCCTTAGTACCCTTGAGGTACCTTAGGATCCTCTTGACACTCTTCCAATGCTCCAGACCAGGGTTGGAAGAATATCTTGCTAGAAGTCCAACCGCTTGGCTGATGTCTGGCCTTGTACATAACATGGCGTACATCAAGCTACCAATGGCACTTAGGTAGGGGACCTGAGCCATCTCTTCCTTCTCCTTTGGAGTCTTAGGACACAAGTCCTCTCCAATCTTGCAACCATATGCAAGAGGTGTACTCATGGGCTTTGCATTTGTTAAGTTGAACCTTGCAAGAATCTTATCAATATAAGGTTCTTGAGAAAGGGCCAATAGCCTTGCCTTTCTATCCCTCAGGATCTTAACCCCTAGAATAAAGGCAGCCTCCCCCATGTCCTTCATGTCAAAGGTGGAAGACAACCATCCCTTGATGGTACTTAACAATGCAAGCCCATTACTTGCAATCAGTATATCATCTACATATAGAGTCAATACTGCAAAACTAGACCCAGAAGAGTACAAGTATACACAATGGTCTTCATGCATCATCACAAAGCCATAGCTTGTGATTGCATGGTGAAACTTCAAGTACCACTGTCTTGAAGCTTGCTTAAGACCATAGATAGACTTCTTTAGTCTACATACCTTGTCCTCTTGACCCTTTTGGACAAACCCCTCAGGTTGTCTCATATATATCTCCTCACTCAAATCACCATTGAGAAAGGCGGTCTTTACATCCATCTGATGTAACTCTAGGTCTAGATTTGCCACGATGGCAAGTAATATCCTGATGGAAGTGAATTTTACAACAGGAGAGAAGGTGTCTTTGAAATCAACACCCTCCTTCTGTGTAAAACCCTTGGCCACCAAACGGGCCTTGTATCTTTCGATACTTCCATCAGAGTTCACCTTGATCTTGAGAACCCACTTGTTCCCAATTGCCTTACGGCCTGGAGGAAGATCACTTAGCTCCCAAACCCCATTGAGATGCATTGAATGCAACTCATCCTTCATTGCATTTAGCCACTCTTCCCTCTGTGCACCCTCAAGAGCCTCCTTAATGTTACTTGGCTCATCTATCTCAGATGCAACCAAATTTGCCTCACTATCCAAGATCCACCATTCTTTAGGTGGTCCAAATTTCCTCATTGATCTTCTCAATGTAGGCTGAGATGGAGGCAACTCATGCTCCATCTCTTGAGGCTCAACATTTTGCTCTTGAGTATCCTCAACTCCCTCTTGAACAAAACCTTCCTCTTGGAGGTCTTGCTCATGTTGGTCCACAACAACAGGCATTTCTGGAGCCATTGCTCCATGTGGTTGAGGTACTCCCTCTAGAGTAGGTGCATGTGTCCCAGGTGTCCTTATGACACTTGGTTGATCCTCATCTAGGATCTGGCTTAATGAGGTTAAGTCACCACGCTCACCAACTTTGGGGAACTCATCCTCCACAAAGTTAGCATTCCTTGCATCAAAGATGTTCCCAGTTTTGTGACTTATATCCAAGAACACATAACCCCTAGATTGTTCAGCATAACCAAGGAAGGCACACCTCCTCCCTCTTGGACCCAACTTTCCCAAAGGGTGGTCCGTTATGTGAACATAAGCTAAACAACCCCAAGGGCGTAAATAGCTTAGGTTAGGAGTTTTCTTCTTCCATAACTCATATGGAGAAGAGTTCACATTCTTGGTGGGTACTCTGTTAAGGACATGAACTGCACACAGCAGTGCATCACTCCAATAAGTGATGTCTAAATTGGCCTTTGCCATCATGGAACGTACCATGTCCATAAGAGTTCTATTCTTCCTCTCAGACACTCCATTCTGTTGGGGTGTCCAAGGAAGAGTGAACTCCCTCTCAATACCCTTCAAGTCACAAAATGCCTTGAATGCATTTGATGTATACTCTCCACCCCTATCTGTCCTCAAGGACTTAACCTTCTTACCTACTTGGTTCTCAACCAAGTGCACATACTTCTCAAAGCATGCCAAGGCCTCTGCCTTGTTTCTCAGTAAGTAGATGTGGGTGAATCGAGTATAATCATCTGTGAATGTGATGAAGTACTTGAATCCATTTCTGGATTCAACCCTCATTGGCCCACACAGGTCAGAGTGAACTAAACTTAGTGCCTCACTTCTCCTAGTTGCTTTGCCAAAAGGCTTTCTTGTGGCTTTGCCCTCTAGGCATGATTGGCAACTTGGAAGGACAACCTTGGTCAAGGAACCTAGCAAGCCACTCTTGGCTAGCTTGTCCATTCTATCTTGACCAATATGACCCAACCTCTCATGCCATCTCATTTCATTTGTGACCTCTGTCACATAGCAACTAGGACTTGCAACAGAATGGTCAGTTGGCTTCAACTCATAAAGCCCATTATTAACTGAACAAGTGCATACTATCTGATCATCTTTAATAATAGACACATTATTATTAAAGAAATTAAAGCAATAATTGTACTTCAACATACAACTTATAGAAATCAAATTTCTACAAATGTTTGGTACATACAATACATCTATTAGATACAAATATCCAATATCTATAGGAATTCTACATGTTCCTATGCCTTCTACTTCCAGCCTGGCATCATTTCCCACTGAAACATGCTTAGCTCCTTTTGAGAGCTTCCTGTAGGCCACGAACCAGGACCTGTCCCGGGCTATGTGGTCTGTTGCTCCCGAGTCTACAATCCACAAAGAATTGCACTCAGTTAGTAATGTACATGACACAACATGTACAATGGAAGTAGAAGGGTATGTATGTACCTTGGGTGGACCCTTGCAATCTTTTGCAAAGTGTCCTTTATACCCACAGTTGAAGCACTTCAGCTTGCTTATGTCCCGCTTCTTCTTGAACTTTTTCTTGGAAGCAGGACCTTTTCCCTTGCCCTTCCCTGGCCCTCCTTTGCCACCATTCTTCTTCCATCCCTTCTGGATAGAAGATGAGGCAACATATGCCCTAGAATGGTCCTTGAGGGCCATCACCTCAGCCTCAAGGAGGAGGTGACGAGCAATGTCATCAAATGACATTATTTGAGGGTTATGGCGTAAGTTGACCTTCATCAACTGCCATTCCTCATCGGGCAAGGAACGGATTATTGCTTGCACTTGTTGCTCATCAGTGAGCACATGCCCTGCTGTCTTGAGTTGGTGGATCATGCGTGACATCTCACGCAAGTGAGCACTCATAGAGTGATCAGCACGCTTCACATAATTCTCAAACCTGAGAATCATTGAGCGTTGTTTCTCTACAGAAACATCTCCATACTTGGCCTTGACTGAGTCCCATATGGCCTTAGCCCCCTCAAGCATGGAGAATTCCACCATAATCTCATCCACCATAGTGGAGAGGAGAGTGACTCTACACATAGAGTTCTTCTTTAGGAATGCCTCATAGGCAGTCCTATCCTGTCCCTCAGCAGGAGGCATGATCTCTTGAGTGAGCACATCAAGAGTATCTTGCTCAGTTAAAATGAATTTGACCTTCTGTTGCCAAATTGAATAGTTTTCACCATCCAATTTGAGGTCACGGTTTAATTCTGCAACTATATTCTTACAAGCCATCTACATTGATGCAATTCACATGTTTTAGTTCAATTTACACAACAAGACTCAACAAAGCAACATGTGTATGAAACAACTTCTAACATGCTCATATATGGCAAAAGAGATGCATATAGCATTCAATCAGAAATACACAAACATGCCTTCATTGCTTCATACACATATCCTTCATTAGCCTTATCACAATCATACACATATGTATGATCCTAAATCATGCTTACTACATGCAACATATACATATACATGTTCATGACCTAGGCTCTGATACCAATTGAAGATTTCAGGATCTTATGATAACATACTTTTATGTTATCTACTCATGTATATGCCACATGCATATTTGTTCATTTGAATTCAACATGGATATAGGCATGCATAACATGTTATATAACATATCAAGATCATATACATGTTGTGTTAAATAAATCCTAGCATGCTACTAAGAACATACGCATAAGAAATGAAACCTAACATGCTACTAAACCAAGAAAAGATGTGCACCTTTCTTCTTGGTTATCTTTGGTGAAAACTTGAGGGAGAACTTGATCTTAGAGGAGCACCTTGAAGCTTGAAATAGAGATGAACAATCTCTATGTAAATCCACCCACAATGCTCTCAAAAAGTGTTTAATATTTTGGCCTCTAAAGGAAATAGGAGGAGAATAATTTTCTCTCAAGAAAATGGAGCAAATGGAGTGCCAAATTCGTGCTTAAAATGGCTGGCCTCTAAAGGCTATTTATAGATGACCAAAAGGCACACCTTTACACCAAGAAAGGTGTCTTTTAAGCCAAAGAACACTTCCTTTGGCTAAGGGTCATGTATGGTGGCGAAAATACATGTCTTTTAGCTAAGGAACACTTCCTTTGGCCTATAACCATCCCATAACTACCTTATGGCGAAAGTACATGTCTTTTAGCCAAGGAACACTTCCTTTGGCCTATAACCACCCCATAACTACCTTATGGTCGAATATACATGTCCCTTGAAGTCATAGGACATCACTCTTGGTGCAATAACCACCCCAACCACCCTCATGGCCGAATATACATGTCTTTTCACTCAAGGAACACTTCCTTTGGATGAAAAGACATGTTCTTTTAGCCAATAGTCATCTCTTTTGATGAAGAGACATACCTTTACACAAAAGATGTGTCTCTTGGTGGTTTTGAGCTAAAAGCAAGGTGAGCTGGCATAAAGCTAGCTCACTATGCTACTTATGCACCATTGAGCTCCTCTGAGCTCCAATCAAGCTCCATGAACTAAGGTCTAGTTCCTTGAACTGACCTTGAGCTGGAGTTAGCTACTCTCAGCTGAAGTGAATTGAAGCCCAGCTACATTCAGCTACCAAAAGCTGAAGTGAGCTGACTTGAGTTGACTTGAGCTAACTTGAGCTGAAGTCCAGCTACTTTGAGCTACTTATAGCTGAAGTGAGCTGACTTGAGCTAAAGGGAGCTACTTTTAGCTGCCTTAGATAGCTGTTCAAGCTAGAGTTAGCTCAATGAGCTCAAATCCTACCTTAAAAGGATCTTGGTGCGCCAAGAATTCCAACACTTAGTAGCATGCTAGGATTTATTTGACACAACATGTATGTAAAATTGATATGTTATATAGCATGTTATATCAAATGCATGAATAATATGTTAAGAATTAGTATTATGTATATGTATATCCATGTTGAATTCAAATGAACAAATATGCATGTGGCATATATATGAGTAGATAACATAAAAGTATGTTATCATTAGATCCTGAAAATCTTCATGTTCTTAGTAGCATGCCAGGATTTA
Source organism: Aquilaria sinensis (assembly GCA_005392925.1). Classification (NCBI taxonomy): domain Eukaryota; kingdom Viridiplantae; phylum Streptophyta; class Magnoliopsida; order Malvales; family Thymelaeaceae; genus Aquilaria; species Aquilaria sinensis. The sequence continues at coordinate 48,350 of SMDT01001822.1, forward strand.
TTTAACACAACATGTATGTGATCTTGATATGTTATATAACATGTTATGCATGCCTATATCCATATTGAATTCAAATGAACAAATATGCATGTGGCATATACATGAGTAGATAACATTAAAGTATGGTATCATAAGATCCTGAAATCTTCAAATCATAGCCCTACATGACAGGACGTAGGCAGTGGCAGCGCGTCCGAGTGCCTGCGAGGGCAGCGTGTTGGGGGTACAGGCATAATGTCAGAGGCTCCTTGATGGTTCCTGCCGTACCTCCGAGGTCCCCTTGGTTGATGTCTCACTTTGGAATGAGAGACCTTTTCCCGGGGTCACAGTGGTTCTTCGGGGTATTCCCTGGCTTCGAAAGTTAGCCCTTCGGGGGGCTTTCACCTGCAGAAGGTGGCTGGCACTTCTCGCCAAAGCTAAGTCGGTCACTCTCCCGATGGAGGCGATACAGTAGTTTCCCGAGGTTGGTATTGGCGGGCTATCGAGGTCGCGTGCCTCAGGCATTTGGCTCCCTTCTTTCCGAGGTCCTTAGGTGTTCGAGGCGATAGCACTTTGGCTATCACATGCCCCCCCTCAGGAAGCCGGAGTGGAGACTTCGGCTAATGGTCCTTTTGTGGGCGCTTTTCAAGACTCGGAGTGTGACGTTCGCAGGGGAGGCACTTCGCCACCTAGGGGATATGCCTTGTTCGGACAGGTGTCACCTGTCTGCCCTTTGGTGTTTTCGAGATACCCAACCTCTTTAGTTTTCCTGCCCTTTGGACCGTCACGTCTTGAAACTAGGAGTGTCAGTCTGGAGCGGCGCGCCCGAGTTTTCAAGATGTCAGAAAACGTGTCCTAGTTTCTCGTGACGGGTGACGCGTGGCAGGTGCTGGTTGGGATGGGCACGCCTTTTCGAGCACGAGGGGCAATTATGGCGACGTTTCACCTTCGCGCAGCAATTATGACGCCCTTTTGGCTACCCTTCCTCGATCTATATAAGCCTCCTCCTGTCATACTCTTCATTTGTTTTCCTTTGCGTCTCATTTTGCTCTCGTCTGCTTCCGTGCCTTTTTTGTGGCGGTATTAACGGCGGAGCGATTTCCGGCATCTTGCACGACGGCGTTCAGGAATCCTGATTTCGGCAAGACCTTTGGTGGGTTCTTCCTTCGGTTTCTGCTTTTCTTTTAGCTTCCCGAAGTCATTTTTCTTCTTTTCTGAAGTCTCTTTTTTGGTCAACCATGTCTTCGGCTATTCCCGAGAGCTGGCAATCTCTTATGTCTCACCCTTGTTGCTCCACTTCTGAGAAATTAGAGAAGTGGACAGCCAAATTTTTTCTTCCCTCCTACGCCACCACGAGGTTACCCCACCTCGGTCACTTCAGCTTTATGAATCGGGACGACGAGGTTACCATTTTTTGAGCCCAACTGAAGGCCGGACTTCGGTATCCTCCAGCGAGGATGATTTGCGACTTTTGCCAATTTCATGGCATAGCCGTAAATCAGCTTCCTCCCAACTCGTACTGCTATTTCAACGCCTTTCTCTGCATGTGCGGGGTCTTCGGGGTAGAACCCCATTTTATCCTGTTCATGCAGTATTACAAGCTCTATCCGGTCCCGAAGGGTGGCTTTTATTTTATGCTACCTCGGGGATCTGGGAGCAAAAAATTCATGTTCACCTTCGCTACCAAAGATAGCTGGCGAGGGTGGCAAAGGAAGTTCTTCTTCCTAAAGGTGGCGGAGGCCTGGTCGTATGTTCCGACAAAGTGGGCTCAGGGAAAGCTGGAGACGGATGTCGTGGATCCCAAGAAGTTGCTAACTCCCGAGTTGGCGGCGAGGTTTGAGGACTTCGACAGACGTATCCGTGCTGTCGCCGACTGGGATGCCGAGGTCCCTCCACGCTCTCTCTACCCCTTCCCCATCATGTGGAAACTCATGACCGAGGATGTTCTTCGGGAGTTGGGGGTGGTTAAGGAGCACAAGACGGATCTTGGCATGCCAGCTCCTGCTACCGAGGGGAAGGACTCTTGGCTAGTGAAGCTCCTTCGGAGCGAGCTCACTTATGAAGCCTTCTTTGAAAGTAAGTTCCTTTCAAAGTTTTCAGCATAAGCGCCTGTCTGGACTCACACTGATGTTTTCCCTCTTTTTCAGAGATGGGCGACGAGTCTGCTGCCTACTATAAGTCTCTCTTCCTTGGTCAGGCCGAGAAGGGAGAGCAAACGAAGAAAGGCGTCTCCAAGAGGCGCAAGACTACTGGGAGCGGACCGTCTTCGGCCAAGAAGGCAAAGAAGGACACCCTTCTTCCACCCTCGGAGGATGTGGCGGAGGTCGGCGGTGTCATTGCAACTTCCACGGAGGTTGGTGGTGTCATTGCAACTTCTACCAAGGTTGCAACTTCCACCAAGGTTGCAACTCTCGCCAAACCTGAAACTCCCGCAGAGGTTCCTGCCGGGGTGGTCGCTGTTACTGCTTCTCTGAGTCCCGCCACGTCGGTGGATCTTTTGGGCTCTTTGGCAGGGAGTCCCTCTGCCGAGGAGTTGGAAAAATGCCGAAGGGACAAAGGCAAACATGTCCCTGCCGACGTGGAAGAGGTCCGGGACTCCGACAACGACGTCGCTGAGGTTGCGCCAGGTTTGTCTCTTATCCCCTTTTCAGTTTTCGCAATCTCATGGCTTTCTCAGTCAAGGAGTTTTGCCTGATGAGACGCATGTTTTCTATTTTGCAGAGGATTTGGCGCCCTCAGCTTGGATGGTTGAGCATGCCCGAAGGCGGGCTCTTCGGGATTCCCACATCCCAAAAGACAAAGTTCCAAGGGAGCCGTTCTGGTCTTTCACGGAGGACATGAATCTGTTCTCCGAGGATTGCCAGGAAATGGCTCCCCAGATGGCGAGGGGCGTACTCACTCAGGCTTCCTTCAAGGCAGTTGCCGAGGAGTGTGCCTCCGAGGATTCCCTTGCCGCTAGAGTTTCCGAGCATGCTGCTCAGGTAATTCTTCAGGCTCCTTCATTTTTCCTCCCACTTTTTTGCCTAAGTGTTTTGGCTTTTCCTTGTGTAAATTTCACTAAGTTCCTCCTTTTTTGCAGCTCCTGGGGTATAGTGGATACCTTCGAGCTTGGGCAGCAAAGCAATCTTCGGTCCGGGCTTGGGCCGAAGATAAATTAGCGAAGGCCAAGGTCTTCTGCGCTAACTCGGTCGTGACGAACACCGAGTTGAGCCAAATAGCCAAGGAGAAGATTGCCAATCTTCGGGAGGAATTCTTAAAGGGCCAAAAGGAGCTCTTGAAGGATTTCTCCTAGAAGATGTCCGACCTTGGTGAGAAGGTTGTGAGCTTAACTTCGGCCAACGAGGCCATTCAGAAGGAGAAAGAAGAAGAAGCTGCTTTCCTGATGAAGGCTCTTGCTGACAAGGCCGATCTTCAAGCCAAGGTTGACTCGCTGAATAAGGATTCGAAGAAGAAGAAGAAGATAAAGGAGCTAGAGAAGGAGGTTGCGGACCTTCAGAATGAGGTTTCAGATCTTCAGAATGAGGCAGACGACTTGGACGTGGAAAAAGACAAAGCCGTTCAGGCGACCAAGGTTGCCTTTCAGGACGGCTTCTGCCTAGCTCGTCACCAATTTCTGAAGAGATACCCGGACCTCAACCTTTCCTTCTTAGCTACCCTGGATATTCCCGAGGGGCCTCGGTGGACTTGGTCGAAAGTCGAGCTCCTCAACCTGCCATTTGCCCCTCCTCCTGCACCGAAGGCGGCGGCAGAAGACTCAGGAGCCGGAGCTTCCCATGACGCCGGGGTCCCTTAGATATTCTAGGGCCTTTGCCTTCTTCTTGTTCTTTGTATTTTTCTTCTTGTAACCTTCTCCTTGTACTAAGACCTTCTTCAATGAATTTTCCTTCATAGTCTGGTTAAGTCTTTTGAGCAATTTTTCCCTGTTGTCCCGACCACTTTCGGTCAAGGGACTTTGGAAAGGTATGAGCAATTTTTGTTTCCCAATTGTCCAGACCACTTTTAGTCAGGGGACTTCGGAAAGGTACATTTTGCTCGTTTCATCGGCCAACCTTCAAGTAAACTCTCTTTGTTTCTGAAGTTTACTTAGGCAAGTTTTAGCCTGTCTTTGTTGGCTGTACTCGATGGACTTCACCTTTTTTGGGTATATAACCCAACCAACTTTGGAAGGAAAATAAGACTTTCGGGAGTTAATGGACTTCACCTTTCTTCGGCGAGTACTTTCAGATAGGGGAAAACTTCTATACTTAAAGAAATTTCTCACTTGTACAATTTCTCATCTAAAATTCTAAGTATAGAATTTCTTTAAGGCATCCGAGTGCCATGTACTTTTCGGTTTTCCTCCTTTGGTGTCGCCAAGTTTGTATACTCCTTTTTGGACCGCGTCTAGGACCAAATAAGGGCCTTTCCCGTTTGGTCGAAGTACCCCATGGGACGATTTTTGGGGTTCAAACTCGGCCTTTCGGGGGATGAGGTCTCCTTTCGTTATTCCTTTTGGCCTATCATGCAGGTTTGCGCTTATGGCCACCTTTTGCTGAAAGGCCTTTCTTCTGAGCTTGGCTATTTTTGTGTTTGTCAACTAGGTCGAGCTTAGTTCTCAACCCGAGGTCGTTTCCTCTTTCGTCGAACACCTGTATTCTGACTGATGGTCGTACTATTTCAACAGGGATAATGGCCTCTGTACTGGAGATAAGCGAGAAAGGTGTTTCCCCCGTGACCCCTCGGGGAGTTGTTCGATAACTCCTTGGTACAGTAGGAAGTTTTCCTGGCCATTTTCCCTTTGCTTCCCCCAACCTTTTTTACAGTCCCTCTTTTATAGCTCTGTTGGCTACCTCCACTTGTCTATTGCTTTGGGGCTGAGCTAGTGGGGCGAAGTGCATTTTTATTCTGAAGTTGGTGACGAATTCTTAGAATCCCTCGTTCATAGACTAGGAACCATTATCGGCCATTGTCACTGTCGGTATGCCGAATTTGCACATCATGTTCTTCCAAACGAACTTTTGTATATATTTTGCCGGAATGGTCGCTAGGGGTTCTGCCTCATCCCACTCAGTGAAGTAGTCCACTGCTATTTACATAGGACTTCACTCCTTCGGGTGTTGTTGGGAGTGGCCCGGTGAGGTCTATGCCCCATACTTCAAAGAGGCAAGGGTATTCTTCCGGGGTTATCCACTCCGAAGGCAACTTTTGGGTGCTGGTGTGTCTCTGGCGATTTTCACACCTCCTGGACGAATTGTCATGCGCCCTTTTTACCGATACATCTCTGTAACGGACTTGCGTACCTTTGCCGGTATAATTCCTCCTCAATTAGGAAATCTCGTCCGAAACATCTTCGCACTTTCTGCCACTTCGTGAGGATTTTCTGGACTCTCTGGTTGCGAGATAGCTCTTTGTAGGGTCTTTCCACCCTTTGTCCGAGGTTGCTATACTCAGCGTTACCACGCTCGGATGGCCCAACACTTTGGCAACCACATTTGATTGCTCCGGTGGCCTCTCTGCCCTCGGGCTCCCAAGGGGCTACTCAAGCGCCCTGATGTTCTGCGCTCGGGGTTCCAAGGAGTTTCCACTCTAGATCTACCTTCGCTCGGTTTCCCTCGTTGGTTTCAGCATTTTCTACTCTTGGGATTTCGGCAACGAAGTCTGCCAGTGCCTAGGCTTTTATTGCCCTTCTAGGCTCGTACGTGATGCAGTATTCTCCGAGCTCGATGCACCCTTTTGATGATCTTCCCAAATGCTCTACTCTTTTCATGATGTCGCACAGAGGCGAGTTACTCCGGACAGTGGTAGCGTGACCTTGGAAGTAGAGTCATAGCCTTCTTCCTGCAAATAGCAAGGCGTAGATGGCTTTTTTGGGGTAATGGGCATATGCCCTTGTTGCCGAGGAGACGGCAAATTTTCTTTGGGTGCAGAACTCCTTCGACGGGGAGCTCGGGGTCGTTTTGACCCTGCTTCTCTCGCAGGTTGTGTTCTGAAGGGTATATTTCCCGTCGAGGACTCACCTTCGTTGATCTCTACTTCCGAACTCCCGTGAGTTGACGTGGGATCCTTCTCCCGACGAGGTACTGGTCAGGAGGGCCTTCGGCCTGAATTTGGCTGCGGCCATCTTTAGTCTAACTGTTACGTCATTCCAGCCACGACAGGGCGTGGGAACTCGCGCAGGAAGCCTATGGTAGTAGTCAAAGGACGTTTGTCCTTGGGCACGGAAGTCCCTGCTGCAGTCGTTCGGTTACCGGTTGAACCTCTGGCGCGGACGGGGACCTCAGAGGTCCCTTGTCCTTAGAATGCTGAGTTTTAACAACGACGACTTGGAAGTGGTTTCCCACAGACAGCGCCAAATGATGCCCATCGGCATCTCCACTGTGTGTCATGGTGAATGCAGCAGGTGCTTCCGGAGGTGCAGGTGAGTTCAGATGATGGCCGGCAGCATGATCGTTGGGTGGTGCGGCGAAGCTGAGCAGGGTTTCCGGTACAAGAGAGCGCCCGAAACAGGATTCCTAAGGAGGACCTGCCTGAAACACTCAGAAAACAGGGGTTAGGAGGTCCCCGGAGTCTTTTTCCGAGGAGGAGCCTCCGACGCCCAAGTCAGTGCTTTTGGAGGGGTGGAGAGAGAGCAGCAAGTACGAGAGAGTCTTGCCTGGCCGTGTTTTCTCTTGAGGGCTGGAAGGAGAGGATTCAGTGCGGAGAGAAGAGAGAGATCCCCCTGCCTGTGACCATTCCCTTGGTATATATATGAGGGGGTGAGCCCTTCAGATTGCAGCACGTGTATGGACGGATACCATCCGTACTCCTGGGCGTGGGGGGCCCCTAGCCGCTTGTAGGCTCCTCAGGCCACAAGCTGCGATAATCATAGCCCTACATGACAGGACGTAGGCAGAAGCGGCGTCTCAGAGTGTCTGTGAGGGCGGCGGGTAGGGTGTACGGGCGTAACGTCAGAGGCTCCTCGATGGCTCCTGCCGTACCTCCGAGGTCCCCTTGGTTTATGTCTCACTTCGTAGTGCGGGACCTTTTCCCGGAGTCGAAGTGGTTCTTCGGTGTATTCCCTGGCTCTGAAGTTAGCCCTTCGGGGGGCTTTCACCTGCAGAAGGTAGTTGGCACTTCTCCCCAAAGCTAACTCGGTTGCCCTCCCGATGGAGGTGATACGGTAGTTTCCCGAGGTTGGTATTGGCGGGCTGCCGTGGTCGCGTGCCTCAGGCATTTGGCTCCCTTCTTTCTGGGGTCCTTAGGTGTTCGGTGTGATAGCACCTTGGCTATCACATGCGATAGCACTTTGGCTATCAATTTTTATTCCAAACAGGTCAGGAATGTTTCCATTTCATTCCAAACTGGTTGTGCATGTTTCCATTTCATTCAAAACAAGTTGTGAATGTATCCATTTTATTCAAAACAAGTTGTGAATGTTTGGATTTCATTCCAAACAAGTTTTGAAGGTTTCATTTTCATTCCAAGGACATTGGGAATGTTTCCAATTCAATCCAAACAAGTTGTGAATGTTTCCATTTCATTCCAAACAAGTTGTGAATGTTTCCATTTCATTCCAAACTAGTTGTGAATGTTTCCATTTCATTCCAAACTAGTTGTGAATGTTTCCATTTCATTCCAAACTAGTTGTGAATGTTTCCATTTCATTCCAAAACAAGTTGTGAATGTTTCCATTTGATTCCAAAACAAGTTGTGAATGTTTCCATTTCATTCCAAACTAAGTTGTGAATGTTTCCATTTCATTCCAAACTAGTTGTGAATGTTTCCATTTCATTCAAAACAAGTTGTGAATGTTTCCATTTCATTCCAAACAAGTTGTGAATGTTTCCATTTCATTCCAAACATGTTGTGAATGTTTCCATTTCATTCAAAACAAGTTGTGAATGTTTCCATTTCATTCCAAACTAGTTGTGAATGTTTCCATTTCATTCCAAACACATCTTTTGTGTAAAGGTTTGTTTTCCAAATGACTATTGGCTTGTTTCCATTTCATTCCAAACAAGTTTGTGAATGTTTCCATTTCATTGAAAAGTGAATGTATATTCATTTCCAAATAGTTGTGAAATGTTTTATAGCATTCCAAGAAGTGATGTCTCTTGGCCTTAAGGGACATGTATTTTGCCCATGTTTACCATTTTCATTCCAAAAGACATGTTCCTTGGCCAAGGAGACACATCATTGTGAATGTTTCCATGTCTCTTCCAAACAAGTTGAGGCATGTTGCCTCTTAGGCCAAAGGAAGTGTTCCTTGGCCAAAGAGACATGTATTTTTGCCACTATACATGACCCTTGGCCAAAGGAAGTGTGAATTTGGCTTAAAGGACAAAAAGCTTGGTGTAAAGGTGTGCCTTTTGGTCATCTATAAATAGCCTTTAGTGGCCGGCCATTTCAAGCACGAATTTGGCACTCCATTTGCTCCATTTTCTTGAGAGAAAGTTGTTCTCCTCCTATTTCCTTTAGAGGTTGAAATATTAAACACTTTTTGAGAGCATTGTGGGTGGATTTACATTGAGATTGTTCATCTCAATTCAAGCCTCAAGGTGCTCCTCCAAGATCAAGTTCTTCCTCACTGTTTTCATCACAGATAACCAAGAAGAAAGGTACACATTCTTTCTTGGTTTAGTAGCATGTTAGGTTTCATTTATTATTTACATGTATGTTCTTAGTAGCATGCTAGGATTTGTTTGACACAATATGTATGTAAAATTGACATGCTATATCACATGTTATATATGTTGCATAAAATATGTTAAAGAAATTAGAATGATGCATGCTTATATTCATGTTGAAACTCAAATGAACAAATATGCATGTGGCATATACATGAGTAGATAACATAAAGATGTTATGTTATCATGAGATCCTGAAATCTTCAATTGGTATCAGAGCCTAGGTCATGAACATGTATATGTTGCATGTAGTGAGCATGATTTAGGATCATACATATGTGTATGATTTTGATAAGGCTAATGAAGGATATGTGTATGAAGCAATGAAGGCATGTTTGTGTATTTCTGATTGAATGCTATATGCATCTCTTTTGCCATATATGAGCATGTTAGAAGTTGTTTCATACACATGTTGCTTTGTTGAGTCTTGTTGTGTAAATTGAACTAAAACATGTGAATTGCATCAATGTAGATGGCTTGTAAGAATATAGTTGCAGAATTAAACCGTGACCTCAAATTGGATGGTGAAAACTATTCAATTTGGCAACAGAAGGTCAAATTCATTTTAACTGAGCAAGATACTCTTGATGTGCTCACTCAAGAGATCATGCCTCCTGCTGAGGGACAGGATAGGACTGCCTATGAGGCATTCCTAAAGAAGAACTCTATGTGTAGAGTCACTCTCCTCTCCACTATGGTGGATGAGATTATGGTGGAATTCTCCATGCTTGAGGGGGCCAAGGCCATATGGGACTCAGTCAAGGCCAAGTATGGAGATGTTTCTGTAGAGAAACAACGCTCAATGATTCTCAGGTTTGAGAATTATGTGAAGCGTGCTGATCACTCTATGAGTGCTCACTTGCGTGAAATGTCACGCATGATCCACCAACTCAAGACAGCTGGGCATGTGCTCACTGATGAGCAACAAGTGCAAGCAATAATCCGTTCCTTGCCCGATGAGGAATGGCAGTTGATGAAGGTCAACTTACGCCATAACCCTCAAATAATGTCATTTGATGACATTGCTCGTCACCTCCTCCTTGAGGCTGAGGTGATGGCCCTCAAGGACCATTCTAGGGCATATGTTGCCTCATCCTCTATCCAGAAGGGATGGAAGAAGAATGGTGGCAAAGGAGGGCCAGGGAAGGGCAAGGGAAAAGGTCCTGCTTCCAAGAAAAAGTTCAAAAAGAAGCGGGACATAAGCAAGCTGAAGTGCTTCAACTGTGGGCATAAAGGACACTTTGCAAAAGATTGCAAGGGTCCACCCAAGGTACATACATACCCTTCTACTTCCATTGTACATGTTGTGTCATGTACATTACTAACTGAGTGCAATTCTTTGTGGATTGTAGACTCGGGAGCAACAGACCACATAGCCCGGGACAGGTCCTGGTTCGTGGCCTACAGGAAGCTCTCAAAAGGAGCTAAGCACGTTTCAGTGGGGAATGATGCCAGGCTGGAAGTAGAAGGCATAGGAACATGTAGAATTCCTATAGATATTGGATATTTGTATCTAATAGATGTATTGTATGTACCAAACATTTGTAGAAATTTGATTTCTATAAGTTGTATGTTGAAGTACAATTATTGCTTTAATTTCTTTAATAATAATGTGTCTATTATTAAAGATAATAAGATAGTATGCACTTGCTCAGTTAATAATGGGCTTTATGAGTTGAAGCCAACTGACCATTCTGTTGCAAGTCCTAGTTGCTATGTGACAGAGGTCACAAATGAAATGAGATGGCATGAGAGGTTGGGTCATATTGGTCAAGATAGAATGGACAAGCTAGCCAAGAGTGGCTTGCTAGGTTCCTTGACCAAGGTTGTCCTTCCAAGTTGCCAATCATGCCTAGAGGGCAAAGCCACAAGAAAGCCTTTTGGCAAAGCAACTAGGAGAAGTGAGGCACTAAGTTTAGTTCACTCTGACCTGTGTGGGCCAATGAGGGTTGAATCCAGAAATGGATTCAAGTACTTCATCACATTCACAGATGATTATACTCGATTCACCCACATCTACTTACTGAGAAACAAGGCAGAGGCCTTGGCATGCTTTGAGAAGTATGTGCACTTGGTTGAGAACCAAGTAGGTAAGAAGGTTAAGTCCTTGAGGACAGATAGGGGTGGAGAGTATACATCAAATGCATTCAAGGCATTTTGTGACTTGAAGGGTATTGAGAGGGAGTTCACTCTTCCTTGGACACCCCAACAGAATGGAGTGTCTGAGAGGAAGAATAGAACTCTTATGGACATGGTACGTTCCATGATGGCAAAGGCCAACTTAGACATCACTTATTGGAGTGATGCACTGCTGTGTGCAGTTCATGTCCTTAACAGAGTACCCACCAAGAATGTGAACTCTTCTCCATATGAGTTATGGAAGAAGAAAACTCCTAACCTAAGCTATTTACGCCCTTGGGGTTGTTTAGCTTATGTTCACATAACGGACCACCCTTTGGGAAAGTTGGGTCCAAGAGGGAGGAGGTGTGCCTTCCTTGGTTATGCTGAACAATCTAGGGGTTATGTGTTCTTGGATATAAGTCACAAAACTGGGAACATCTTTGATGCAAGGAATGCTAACTTTGTGGAGGATGAGTTCCCCAAAGTTGGTGAGCGTGGTGACTTAACCTCATTAAGCCAGATCCTAGATGAGGATCAACCAAGTGTCATAAGGACACCTGGGACACATGCACCTACTCTAGAGGGAGTACCTCAACCACATGGAGCAATGGCTCCAGAAATGCCTGTTGTTGTGGACCAACATGAGCAAGACCTCCAAGAGGAAGGTTTTGTTCAAGAGGGAGTTGAGGATACTCAAGAGCAAAATGTTGAGCCTCAAGAGATGGAGCATGAGTTGCCTCCATCTCAGCCTACATTGAGAAGATCAATGAGGAAATTTGGACCACCTAAAGAATGGTGGATCTTGGATAGTGAGGCAAATTTGGTTGCATCTGAGATAGATGAGCCAAGTAACATTAAGGAGGCTCTTGAGGGTGCACAGAGGGAAGAGTGGCTAAATGCAATGAAGGATGAGTTGCATTCAATGCATCTCAATGGGGTTTGGGAGCTAAGTGATCTTCCTCCAGGCCGTAAGGCAATTGGGAACAAGTGGGTTCTCAAGATCAAGGTGAACTCTGATGGAAGTATCGAAAGATACAAGGCCCGTTTGGTGGCCAAGGGTTTTACACAGAAGGAGGGTGTTGATTTCAAAGACACCTTCTCTCCTGTTGTAAAATTCACTTCCATCAGGATATTACTTGCCATCGTGGCAAATCTAGACCTAGAGTTACATCAGATGGATGTAAAGACCGCCTTTCTCAATGGTGATTTGAGTGAGGAGATATATATGAGACAACCTGAGGGGTTTGTCCAAAAGGGTCAAGAGGACAAGGTATGTAGACTAAAGAAGTCTATCTATGGTCTTAAGCAAGCTTCAAGACAGTGGTACTTGAAGTTTCACCATGCAATCACAAGCTATGGCTTTGTGATGATGCATGAAGACCATTGTGTATACTTGTACTCTTCTGGGTCTAGTTTTGCAGTATTGACTCTATATGTAGATGATATACTGATTGCAAGTAATGGGCTTGCATTGTTAAGTACCATCAAGGGATGGTTGTCTTCCACCTTTGACATGAAGGACATGGGAGAGGCTGCCTTTATCCTAGGGGTTAAGATCCTGAGGGATAGAAAGGCAAGGCTATTGGCCCTTTCTCAAGAACCTTATATTGATAAGATTCTTGCAAGGTTCAACTTAACAAATGCAAAGCCCATGAGTACACCTCTTGCATATGGTTGCAAGATTGGAGAGGACTTATGTCCTAAGACTCCAAAGGAGAAGGAGGAAGAGATGGCTCAGGTCCCCTACCTAAGTGCCATTGGTAGCTTGATGTACGCCATGTTATGTACAAGGCCAGACATCAGCCAAGCGGTTGGACTTCTAGCACGATATTCTTCCAACCCTGGTCTGGAGCATTGGAAGAGTGTCAAGAGGATCCTAAGGTACCTCAAGGGTACTAAGGATTATTGGCTTTGTTACCAAGGTAAAGACCTTGGTTTACGTGGCTATTCTGATGCTGATTGGGGAGGAGATAGAGACTCCAGCAAGTCTACATCTGGTTATCTTTTCATGCTAAATGGTGGGGCTACTACTTGGTGTAGTAAGAAGCAAACTTGTACAGCATTGTCCACAATGGAGGCTGAATTTGTTTCATGTGCCTCAGCTGTACAAGAAGCCCTTTGGCTAGGTTATTTCCTTAAGAATTTGGAGTCCAGGGTTTCTATTGAGAAACCTATTACTATCTACAGTGATAGTATGGCAGCCATGGCTTATACCAAGGACCCCAAATACCATGGAAAAACCAAGCACATTAGCATGAAATATAACTTTGTGCGGGATGCAATTGAAGAGGGTGAAGTTAGGATTGAGTACATTTCTACAGACCTGATGGTGGCAGATCCTCTCACTAAGCCATTGCCACCACTTGTATTTGCTCGACATGTTAGAGCAATGGGTCTTAGAAGAATGTAAATGTTGGATGTACTTCACCTCTTTGGTGTCACACATGTTATGTATTTCTTTGAAATAATACAGATTATTTTATGAAATACTCAGTTCAATTTTATGAATCACAACGAACAAATGAACATGTCAAACATAGGCAGAGGATGACTTTCTCACACAAGTCATTCGCCCTTGATCTTTGTGTAAGATTAAGGATGAGACTGGCTAAAGACTTAAATGAAACTTAAGTGAATGATACATTTAAGTGGGAGTCATGCTCCAACACATGACACTTTAGCTTTTATGGTCGCCTTGATTATGAGTAATCAAGATTCAATGCTTTGGTGCATTCAGTTTGTATGACCATTCATACATCCTAGCCTATGTTAGATGTAAGCTAAGGCTTACATGGAGAAATTTCATGGTTATTGACATGTCCTCCTTTTATGTGTTAAGAGGAGTACACTTCATGGTGTTTTAAGAGGGAGAAATGACACACTCCTCAATTGGAATGGAGATCACTCCAAGTGGGAGTGACATGAGTAAAACACCTTAGAAGTGTATTATGGAACTTTAATGGATGTGTTTCCAAGTGTTCCATGACCATGAAATACGACCAGAGAAGAATTTAAGCAAGTTGTCTCTATTCTTGCTTAGTGTGAGATTCTTCGAATCAGACTCTTAGTGACTATGGCTTGCTATTAGGAAGTTGAGTTAATTATGATTACTTTGATTGGTTGTCGAAGGTCTTAGAGAAATGAGACTGGAGTATCCTCCTTTTGGGTAATCATGTTAACTCATTGACCTAAGTAGTTGAAGCTAAAAGGAAAGACATTAAGATGATACACGTTCACTAAATTCAATCTTGGGCCCACATATTACTGTGAGTAGTATGCTAGATTGAATGACAAGTGATTGAAATGAGTACTCAATGCTTAATACAATCATGGATTTCAAGGAGTTGAAATTCTAAGAAAGAGACTGATTGTGATTAAGAAGTGTATCATATGTCTGGGGTCTGAAAGGCATAACTTGATGTGTTCAAGCAAGCTTGATGTGTTTAAGCAACACACTTGAATTTGATGTGTTCAAAGAAAGTTTGAAGAAGTTCAAACTATGAGGAGAGGACAATCTTCTATTGAGAGTCTAACAACCTCAATGGAAGAGACTTAGTGTGTGTGCCTGAGGTCGCACCCACAACTCTATATATGTAGAAGTGTCTGGATTATTTCGGCTATAAGGATTAAGGAGTTTGTTTTGAGTGGGAGCTGGAAGTTTAAAAGCATCTTAGTGCGAGTGGGAGTTTGTTGGAATTCTTGGCGCACCAAGATCCTTTTAAGATAGGATTTGAGCTCATTGAGCTAACTCTAGCTTGAACAGCTATCTAAGGCAGCTAGAAGTAGCTCCCTTTAGCTCAAGTCAGCTCAGCTATAAGTAGCTCAGCTCACTTATAAGTAGCTCAAGTAGCTAGACTTCAGCTATAAGTAGCTCAGTAGCTGGACTTCAGCTCAAGTCAGCTCAGCTCAAGTCAGCTCAAAGACTTCAGCTCAAGTCAGTAGCTAGCTTAATGTAGCTGGACTTCAGCTCAAGTCAGCTCACTTCAGCTATAAGTAGCTCAAAGTAGCTGGACTTCAGCTCAAGTTAGCTCAAGTCAGCTCAAGTCAGCTCACTTCAGCTTCTGGTAGCTGAATGTAGCTGGACTTCAGTTCACTTCAGCTGAGAGCAGCTAACTCCAGCTCAAGGTCAGCTCTAAGGAGCTGGACCTCAGTTCATGGTGCTTGGTTGGAGCTCAAAGGAGCTCAATGGTGCATAAGTAGCATAGTGAGCTAGCTTTGTGCCAGCTCACCTTGCTTTTAGCTCAAAACCACCAAGAGACACATCTTTTGTGTAAAGGTATGTCTCTTCATCAAAAGAGATGACTATTGGCTAAAAGAACATGTCCTTTCATCCAAAGGAAGTGTTCCTTGAGTGAATAGACATGTATATTCGGCCATGGGGTGGTTATTGAGTGAACATAAAAGACATGATTCGGCCATGTATATTCTTTGGCAAGAGACATTCGGCCAGGTGGTTGGGGTGGTTATTGCACCAAGAATGATGTTCTTTGACATCAAGAGACATGTATATTCGGCCATAAGGTAGTTATGGGGTGGTTATAGGCCAAAGGAACATGTTCCTTGGCCAATGAGACATGTATTTTCGGCCATAAGGTAGTTATGGGGTGGTTATAGGCCAAAGGAAGTGTTCCTTGGCTAAAAGACATGTATTTTCGCCACCATACATGACCCTTAGCCAAAGGAAGTGTTCTTTGGCTTAAAAGACACCTTTCTTGGTGTAAAGGTGTGCCTTTTGGTCATCTATAAATAGCCTTTAGTGGCTGGCCATTTTAAGCACGAATTTGGCACTCCATTTGCTCCATTTTCTTGAGAGAAAATTATTCTCCTCCTATTTCCTTTAGAGGCCGAAATATTAAACACTTTTTGAGAGCATTGTGGGTGGATTTACATAGAGATTGTTCATCTCTATTTCAAGCTTCAAGGTGCTCCTCTAAGATCAAGTTCTTCCTCAAGTTTTTGCCAAAGATAACCAAGAAGAAAGGTGCACATCTTTTCTTGGTTTAGTAGCATGTTAGGTTTCATTTCTTATGTATGTTCTTAGTAGCATGCTAGGATTTATTTAACACAACATGTATGTGATCTTGATATGTTATATAACATGTTATGCATGCCTATATCCATGTTGAATTCAAATGAACAAATATGCATGTGGCATATACAAGAAGAAAGATAACATAAAAGTATGTTATCATAAGATCCTGAAATCTTCAGTGTAACATTTCATTCCAAAAAAGTTGTGAATGTTTCCATTTTTTCATTCCAAACTAGTTGTGAATGTTTCCATTTCATTCCAAACTAGTTTTAAATGTTCCATTTCAATCCAAACAAGATGTGAATGTTTCCATTTCACGATCAAGTTGATAATGTATCTTTATGTTATCTACTCATGAACATGCCACATGCATTTTGATTATTTGAGTTCAACATGTTTATAGACATGCATAATTCTAATTCTTAACATTGCACTTAATATAACATGTTATATAGCGTGTCAATTCATTACATACAAGTTATGTCAAATAAATCCTAGCAGTCTACTAAGAATGTGCACCTTTCTTCTTGGTTATCTTTGGCGAAAACTTGAGGAGGACTTGATCTTGGAGGAGCACCTTGAGGCTTGAAGTGAGATGAAAAAATCTCAATGATAATCCACCCACAATGCTCTAAATAAGTGTCTAATATTTGGCTTATTTAAGGAATGGAAGGAGTAGACTTTTCTTTCAAGAAATTGGAGCAAATGGAGTGCCAATGAGTGCTTAAAAGTTGTGGCCACTAAAGGCTATTTATAGATGACCAGAAGGCACACCTTTACACCAAGCAAGGTGTCTTTTAAGCCAAATAACACTTCCTTTGGCCAAGGGTCATCTATGGTGGCGAAAATACATGTCTTTTGGCCAAGGAACACTTCCTTTGGTCTAAGAGACATGTCCCTTTGGTCAAGAGACATCTCTTGGTGCCATAACAACCCATGGCCGAATATACATGTCTCTTGATGTCAAAGGACATCATTCTTGGTGCAATAACCACCCCAACCACCTCATGGTCGAATATACATGTCTCTTGATGTCAAAGGACATCATTCTTGGTGCAATAACCACCCCAACCACCCCATGGCCGAATATACATGTCTATTCACTCAAGGAACACTTCCTTTGGATGAAAGGACATGTTCTTTTAGCCAATAGTCATCTCTTTTGATGAAGAGACATACCTTTACACAAAAGATGTGTCTGTTGGTGGTTTTGAGCTAAAAGCAAGGTGAGCTAGCACAAAGCTAGCTCACTATACTACTTATGCACCATTGAGCTCCTTTGAGCTCCAACCAAGCACCATGAACTGAGGTTTCATTCCTAGAGCTGACCTTGAGCTGGAGTTAGCTGCTCTCAGCTGAAGTGAACTGAAGTCCAGCTACATTCAGCTACCAAAAGCTGAAGTGAGCTGACTTGAGCTGACTTGAGCTAACTTGAGCTGAAGTCCAGCTACTTTGAGCTACTTATAGCTGAAGTGAGCTGACTTGAGCTGATGTCCAGCTACATTCAGCTACCAGAAGCTGAAGTGAGCTGACTTGAGCTAACTTGAGCTGAAGTCCAGCTACTTTGAGCTACTTATAGCTGAAGTGAGCTGACTTGAGCTAAAGGGAGCTACTTTTAGCTGCCTTAGATAGCTGTTCAAGCTAGAGTTAGCTCAATGAGCTCAAATCCTATCTTAAAAGGATCTTGGTGCGCCAAGAATTCCAACAAACTCCCACTCACACTAAGATGCTTTTAAACTTCCAGCTCCCACTCAAAACAAAACTCCTTAATCCTTATAGCCGAAATAATCCAAACACTTCTACATATATAGAGTTGTGGGTTCCATTTCAGGCACACAACTAAGTCTCTTGATTGAGGTTGTTAGACTTTCAATAGAAGATTGTTCTCCTCATAGTTTGAACTTCTTCAAACTTTCCTTTGAACACATCAAATTCATTGCTTAAACACATCAAGCTTGCTTGAACACATCAAGTTATGCCTTTCAGACAAGTTGACATATGATACACTTCTTAATCACAATCAGTCTCTTTCTTAGAATTTCAACTCCTTGAAATCCATGATTGTATTAAGCATTGAGTACTCATTTCAATCACTTGTCATTCAATCTAGCATACTACTCACAGTAATATGTGGGCCCAAGATTGAATTTAGTGAACGTGTATCATCTTAATGTCTTTCCTTTTAGCTTCAAACTACTTAGGTCAATGAGTTAACATGATTACCCAAAAGTTGAGGATGTTTCCATTCTCATTTCTCTAAGACCTGAATCGACATTTCATTCCAATCAAAGTTGTGAATTGTTTCAATTTCATTCCAAACAAGTTGTAGAATGTAAGAGTTTCATTCCAAACTAGTTGTGAATGTTTCCATTTCATTCCAAACAAGTTGTGAATGTTTCCATTTCATTCCAAACAAGTTGTGAATGTTTCCATTTCATCCAAAGTAGTTGTGAATGTTTCCATTTCATTCCAAACAAGTTGTGAATGTTTCCATTTCATTTCCAAACTAGTTGTGAATGTTTCCATTTCATTCCAAACAAGTTGTGAATGTTTCCATTTCATTCCAAACAAGTTGTGAATGTTTCCATTTCATTCCAAACAAGTTGTGAATGTTTCCATTTCATTCCAAACTAGTTGTGAATGTTTCCATTTCATTCCAAACAAGTTGTGAATGTTTCCATTTCATTCCAAACAAGTTGTGAATGTTTCCATTTCATTCCAAACTAAGTTGTGAATGTTTCCATGTTTTCATTCCAAACAAGTTGTGAATGTTTCCATTTCATTCCAAACAAGTTGTGAATGTTTCCATTTCATTCCAAACAAGTTGTGAATGTTTCCATTTCATTCCAAACAAGTTGTGAATGTTTCCATTTCATTCCAAACTAGTTGTGAATGTTTCCATTTCATTCCAAACAAGTTGTGAATGTTTCCATTTCATTCCAAACTAGTTGTGAATGTTTCCATTTCATTCCAAACAAGTTGTGAATGTTTCCATTTCATTCCAAACAAGTTGTGAATGTTTCCATTTCATTCCAAACAAGTTGTGAATGTTTCCATTTCATTCCAAACAAGTTGTGAATGTTTCCATTTCATTCCAAACTAGTTGTGAATGTTTCCATTTCATTCCAAACTAGTTGTGAATGTTTCCATTTCATTCCAAACAAGTTGTGAATGTTTCCATTTCATTCCAAACAAGTTGTGAATGTTTCCATTTCATTCCAAACAAGTTGTGAATGTTTCCATTTCATTCCAAACAAGTTGTGAATGTTTCCATTTCATTCCAAACAAGTTGTGAATGTTTCCATTTCATTCCAAACTAGTTGTGAATGTTTCCATTTCATTCCAAACAAGTTGTGAATGTTTCCATTTCATTCCAAACAAGTTGTGAATGTTTCCATTTCATTCCAAACAAGTTGTGAATGTTTCCATTTCATTCCAAACAAGTTGTGAATGTTTCCATTTCATTCCAAACAAGTTGTGAATGTTTCCATTTCATTCCAAACTAGTTGTGAATGTTTCCATTTCATTCCAAACAAGGTTGGGAATGTTTCCATTTCATTCCAAACTAGTTGTGAAATGTTTCCATTGTGAATTCCATTCCAACAAGTTGTGAATGTTTCCATTTCATTCCAAACTAGTTGTGAATGTTTCCATTCATTCCAAACAAGTTGTGAATGTTTCCCATTTCATTCAAAACAGGTTGTGAATGTTTCCATTAAAATTTCAAACAAGTTG
>SMDT01001823.1:0-66837 GCA_005392925.1 Aquilaria sinensis
TTGTTCCTACCAAGTTTTTCTGCCTTAATGATTTGAATTTGCTTCTTGACTAAGAACTATATAAGTCGTCTATATAAGCCTTACTTGGAAAGAGATCTGTTCATATATAAAATAATTGGCTCCAATTATTCGCCTCCAATTTTGAATAAAGTTTACAGAGTCAAATATTCTATTTATCTCCAATGTATATTAATTAGTGACAAATATAATATATGCTTTTAAGTTTTTACCTCAAATTTTGAATATACTTATTAGAGACAAATGTGCTATTTGGCCGATTATATTTACCTCAAAGGCTAGATCCTCATGTAGTGAATTCAAAAAAAAAATTAAAATAAAAAATGTTAAAAATAATTTATTTTGAAAATATGAGGTAAGCAACATTGCTACATGTTTGACAACGATCATAACAAATGAGTTATTAGTAATTATTTTGATATATAAAGATTATTCACTTAACTTGAAAAATATTGATTGAAACTTTATATTTAAAAAGGTTGAAAAGTTTTTTTAACACTTTTTAGAAAATACTGGTATTTTCTCTTGATTTTTATTTTCTTTAGTTGGCTACAAAAAAATTATTTTCTAAAAACATTATTCAATTGATTATTAATTAGATATATTTTTTTCTAAAAACATTATTCAAGTAGTTATTAATTAGATATTTAAGTGATATAGTTCTAGATTAAAAAAATCAATTGAAGTGACTAGAGGCGTTGAAGTGTGGGCCTTCCTCTTCTCTCCTTCAATTTGCATCGATCCACCTAATGACAGATGAGATGAACTTGGGTGAGCTTGAATGGGTCATGGTGAGGAGGATAAGTGATTTTCGGGACGAGGTCGAGTAAGGAGGTGGTGGAGCAAAAAGGCAGGGAAGCGATGGAGATAGATGGGGTCGAAGTGGTAGTAGCGAAGAATATAAGTAAAGAGATGAGGAGGGGAATGGCAATCTTGAAAAATTGTTGATTTTAAAAGTTTTGGGTATAATTGTAAAACAGACTAAATTCAAAGTGGCTGGCTGTAATTTTAATTGACGGTTGATTGATGGCATTAAAAAAGTATGAGAGTAAGTGTATATTGTCAAACCTCAGGCGGGCAAATGCAATACACCTAAAATTTAGGGAGTAACTGTAAAGATCGGGTTAATTGGGTGTTAGGGTTGAGTTGATTTTGAGTTCAAATTTGGTTTATTTAGATTCGGGTTCACTACAGGTCGGGTCAATTTTAATCTTGAGTAACTTTAGATCGGGTTATTTGGGTTTTAGGTTATATTCCGGTTGACCTTCAAGTTTAATTGGGTTACTGATGCATAGATTGAATTGACTTAATCGATTTAATTTTTTGTTCAAATTTTGTTAAAATTTAAATTAAAGAATTCTTTTTTTTTTTGTGCAATTTAATTTATACTTAATTTTTATTGTCTTATTATATTTAATTGAAAATTCATAAAAAATTCTTCATTATAGTTTAATTCATATTTAGGCTATTTAATATTGTTGGTAATACTTTATAATACTTAATTATTTTTTTAGACCCATACCATTTAGCTACTGTTGCACATGGCACCCACACCCTAAACCTGCTATCATCCAGACACACACACTACAACAATTTCGCTATGCTCATGTTTCGATAAATTTTCTATAAAATTGCTATAAAATGCAACTCCAATTCATTATTAATGACTAAATTATAAAATTTCAAAAATTTTAGGTGAAAGTACAAGGATTTCAAAAGTTTATGGACCATATTGTAATTATTATGAGTGACTAAAATCAAAATTTTTTAAAATTTAGTTACCTTATTGTACTAAACTTAAAAATCTAAGGACAAATGTTCTAATTTTGACAATTGCCTACTAAGATTATTAAACTTACTAAATATAGAAGTTATTTATTTTGGATAAAAACCCAAATATGAAACTTACTAAACATGGAAGTCTATTTCCCAAATATAAGACTTACTAAACATAGAAATCCTCATAAATGAAAGTTATTAAATATGGGATTCCCTTCCCAAAATATGACAATTTGCTAAACATGGAATTCCAAAAAAAAAATTGAGTGCTAAACATAGAAGTTCCTTCCTCAAATATGAGACTAACTAAATATGGAAGTTCCTAATTTTACAAGTCACCCTTCCCAACTATAGAACTTATTAAATATGAAAGTTATTAAATATGGAAGCTCTCATATATGGAGCTTACTAAAAATGGAAGGTAATGAAAGAAGAAAGTTAAAGTTTACAATAAAGATTAAAATCTAGGTTTGTTGGGTTTAGTCATTGGTCATTTCAAGTTTGGGTCAAGTCAGTCTCGGGTATGAGTCATTTCCAGTTCAGGTCAATCTAGACTCAGGTCATTTCAAGTTTGGGATAATTGGGTTTCATTTTTCTCACGTTCTAATTCAATCGGGTTTGGGTTCGAGTCATTACCTTTTTTTGGTCAAACCAAATTACGTCAAGCTTGAAATTGAGTGGGTCAGACCAAGTCATCAAATGAGATCATAGTTTGCAATCCCTGACCAAATTGAAGAAAGCCAAAATTTAAGAACAAAAGTTGAAGAAAGGTGTTAGGATGCACTTCACCCTAAGGCCAAAAGCACAGGGTAGGCTCATAGAGCTAAATGCCGCGAGTATACTACTTACCACGGATAAATAGTACGTGGTACAAATATTTTCACATTTTATCAATTTATCACGCGGTATATCGCGATATACTGCAATAGACTGTGGTATTTTGTAGTATTTTAAATACCGCTCACTTTTTGTGTACATTTTGTCCAAAAACAACAGTATACCGTAAAATACCACGAGGTATGTATTGTGGTGTTTTATTTTTCACGGATGCATGTGAGATATTTTTTTTTTGTCATTTTGCATCAAAACATCATAAATGTATAAGTCATTACAATATAGTTAATACACATATCATAAAATAAATTTTATTCTTTTGGTTACTTGTCTTAGTTAACATAAGAATTTAATGGTTACTTTGAGCCATATAGGAACTGAATGTGGTATTAGAAAATGTATTTTTATAATTAAAGTATTATTTTTCTCTTATATCAATAAATTAATTTTTTCTAAGTATTATTTATTTTGCTCTATATATGTAACATTTTTTTTATGTTTTTTGTATTAAAAAATATCTTATATCATATATATTTTATTTATATTTGAAAAATTATGATGAGAAAAATTAGAATACATATAAAATGTGCAAAAAAAAATTATTGAATTTATGTCATCTTAAAATAATATTCTAACATTTATTTTTTTGTGAAAACAGTAATGGTATGCAATCTGATATACCATACGGTATACCTTAAAAATTTGGGGTGCGGTATACCTAGCAGTAACGGTATTTAATACTTTAGGTAGGCTAGGCTGTAGGCTGGAGAAGGGTTCCAACCATGGTCATTAATTCTGTGAACTTTTGCAGTATTTTGTGCGAAATTTTATTTATTGCAATATGTGTTTCCAAAGCTTTCAAATTTATTATATTTTGCTCGAAATACTACTTTATTTAATAGTGTTTCACAAGCCACTGAACTTTTATGCATATTTTGTCAATTTACCATGATATTTTTCAGTATTTCATGTGGTACATACTACAATATGTGGTTTACTATGATATATGAGTGAGGTAACTTTTTTTGTATCATTTTAGATTAAAGTAACATATATAAATATATAAAATGATAAAATATAATTAATGCACATATTTTGACATAAATATTAATTTTATTTTTTTATTCACAAAAAAAATTTAGTTGGTAAATGATATTAACATAATTGAGATTTTTTATGTAAACTTGTCTCAACTAAATATTACTTTCATCTGTCAGAATTTCCTCACTCAAAATCAAAGTTCCATGACATGAAATGAGTATGTTGCTTTTGTAAAACAAGCTAGGACAGAAAAATCATAATTTGTGCCACATAGAAATTCAATGTGGTATTAGAAAATGTATTATTATTATTATTATTATTATTATTATTATTATTATTATTATTATTATTATTATTATTAGATTATTATATTGTTACTTTTTTTTTTTTCATGTATCAATAAATGTTTTTTTTTGCTAAAATAATACTTATTATGTTATGTTATATATATACATAATCCATTTTTAGGTTTTTTTAATAAAAATATTGTATTTCATAGATATTTTATTTATATTTGATAAATTATGATGAAAATAATTATAGTGCATATGAAAATGTACAAAAAAATTTACGTAATTTATTTCTTCTTAAAATGATATTTTAATATAATTTTCTATGAAATCAATAACTGTTTGTGTCACAATATGCTCTGTGGTGTATCTATGATTGCAGCATATCTAATGGTAACCGCATTTAGTGCCATGGTTACAACATTATATGTTTCGCGTTTCAGGCAAGGAGCGAAGATTCATGCTTCTTTTGCTATTTTGGAGCATTTCCTTACAAAGATTTTACTCTGCCTTGGGTTCTTGTATTTCTACTTTATTGAATTATTTCTATTGCAAGAATACTTTGTTTTTACAATATGAACTAATCATATTTATTCCTAGGGATTGGGAAACCTATTGGATGCTATGTTTTGTTGGTTAATTGTTTATTTTATGCATTATTCTTCATATTTTTATGTTTTGTCCTATGCTTAAAGTTTTTTGCATCTTAATTTTGAATGAATTTAGACAAGAAATGTGACGTGGAGCATTTAGTGGTTGAGTTCATGGAGTTGGTTGATTAGGTGAAACCGAAGAAGAAGTCTTGAAAATAAGCTTCATGCGAATCCCAACTTCTAGAGGTTATAACTTTTACTATGGTTGTCAGAATAACTACTAGTGTAATATATCATTTTGAAGGGAATTTTGTGCTTTACAGGTGTCATTAGAGCTTTGCTCTTTATGACTATATTTTTTAGGTAAAAAATATATCATTTTGAAGGGTATCTAGTCCTCTAAAGTTTTTATCGATTTTGTTTCTTAGTTATTTTTAGTTTTCCTAATTATTTTTATTTAGAGTTTCTTTGTAAGCCTATTTATAGGACTTCTTTTGTTATTATGAGACAACTTATCAATAATATTGAAGTATTTTCATAGCCTTTTGCTTTTTTCTACGGGTGGATTCTCATTTTCTCTTTGATTAAACGCGTTGCTTGATCAATTTTCATTTTTCAGCAGGTCAAAATGTGGCTGAGAAGTGATACTTGTGTTACAAAAAAAATTGAATTTAGTTGAAATTGGAAGGTGATTCTTGTTTGTGAGGTTGTAGAAACAACTTGTGCTTAATAATTCTTAGCTTCACAAAATAGATTGGGAGGTTGATTGGATCTTAAAAATTACATAATTGATCTCAGGAAAGGAATTAGTAATTTAGAGTTCTTAACCTACAATTAAGGAATAGTTACTTAGGGTAATTGATTAGTAACAAATAAAGTTGAAGGATAGGTGGATCAATTTCTACAAATGTTTCTCAGTTGATTTCTATCTATGTTGGTTATTTGTTTGATAATCTATTTTCTACTGATATCATATTAGGCCCAAGGCTCCATTTAGGAATGACTTTTGTAATTAACATTAGAGTTTTGAATAATTTATTATGGTGAAAATAAAAAAACTAGAGTTAAGAGCTAAAAACTACCCTTAGACAACTTTTTCAAAACTCTAACATTAATGTCAAATGGGCCTATGTCTAGTCAAAGCACAACATATTATATTAACCCTGCACACTAACATTGTCATTTAGCACATCAGATATAAACAAGTTCCAGTTCACATCACTACAAGGCCATCCATGCAAGCACTGGACCAATAAAGGTTCCTTATAGCCCATTAAGTTGTGTGCGTCCTTATTATTAGAAAATCAGCTCAAAATCTTGGACCACGTACTATAGTTATGGATGATTCTCCCACGATCTCCTCTATAACTTCTACAAAATAAGGCTATAGGATAATTTTATAACTCACTACACACACACACACATACATATATATATAGGGGGTAGTCATCTTCCTTAGTGACATAGGAGTCTCCATATCACCACCGGGGTCTAAGGTTTAGCATCCAGATCTATCCTATAAATCTTGTCTGGCCCATTCTCACCACGACAAACCCACCACCTGGCAATGTGGTACTCTCATTTTCTTGCCAGGTGAGATTTTTTACCTGATTTGATACGTAGGTGGATCATTCTTTGGCTTTTAGTTGCAAGTTCTTGTAATTGTGATTGAATTGCTTAAATATCATACCACAAGAACCAGAATCCGATACCACTTCAACCTTAATCTTGTACCATAATAACTTAAACATTAACCACTTAGCCTCAATATTGTGCCATAAAAACCTAAATCTAATATCAATTGAACCTAAATCTTGCACCACATAACTTGAATTTGATAATAAATGAACCTGAATTTGATACCATTTTAATCTAAGGGTCGTACCATTTTACCTAAAAATAATACCATATAAACCCAAACTTGGTACCCATTAACCTAATTTGGATCCACACAACCTTATTCAAAGTCACTTAACCTAAACCTTGAACCTAAATGCTATACTACAGAAAGCTTAATATGACACCACTAGAACTTAAATCTTGTACCACTTAACCTTTTTCTTGTACAACATAAACTTGAATCGAATACCACGTGAACCTCAATATGCTACCCTTTTGTTAGTATTGTGCCTAAAACCAATCACAAGGTGGTTGTATTTCTCACATTGAGTCATGATATTTTGTTGAGACATTATTCCAATAATTGTGTTTATTATTTGTTTATGTGTAACATAGTTAAACATAATTATAACCTTAGAATAATAGTATCCTTAAATGTCCATAGTTAAGTATTATTGTAGAATGAGTTGCAATAATACACAAAAACTAGCATATATGGAGACTAATATGAGATATATAGTCTACATTTGGGTACAAGTTACAGAATTTGTGTACTGGACTGACCCATCATCAGAATGCTGCACAGATCATTATATGAGTGTCATCAGCGATTCTCATAGTGATCATGGTATGTGTAGTCCTTTAACCTAAAGTTATCAAGATTTCCTATATGCGAGTCGCATACTTTGATATTTCACATTGTTGCTTGTAATTGAGTAAATATAAAAGTGGTCATTGGATATGTTACATATCATGCAGATGGATTTGTATGACCAAGATGAGATTTGTCCCTTCTATATGACGGGAGTGATATCTCTGAGCCCCTTAATTGAGTCAGACTTTGGAAATGTATGGCAATGCTCAGATAAGTTGATATGGGATATCAATATGATCAGCTTAATTTAGTCTACTCGAGAATCAAGAAACCATAAATTGGGTTATATAAGGATGACATGTTCGTTATCTCGTGCTAGGTCTGGTATCCCTAACAACTCAAAAAATAAATTTATAGTCTATATCGATTTTTTTTTTTTTACTGGCTTCCTGTCAGAAAACAAATAAAAGATTGGATTAAAAGCTGACTGTAATAAAACGAAATAACCAATACTAAAAACGCTCAGTTCATATTATCCATTCCATCATTGATCATCGAAAAAAATATTTCTTCAATTCAAGCAAATAAACATTACTCTCTTTAAAGCTAAAAAGAACAAATCACAGTAAAATCGACTATTAATTTCTAGTCAGATATTGAAAAAATTATCTCAAAATGATTAAGTAGAACAAAAAGTAAGGCAACAATGATTTAACCTGTCTTACGTATGCTAACCAGATAAAAGCTCTCCAATCAATTCACTTGCTCATTGTTCACTTGCTCATTCAGGTTGATTATCATAAATGTGATTCGAAAGAAAATATTTCTTCAATTCAAGAAATAAACATTCTCTTTAAAGTCAATGTGAAAAAGCTAATTAATTTCTTAATTTTGATTAACCAGATATTGAAATTTTTTTTCTAATTATCTAAAATAGCATTAAGATCAATAAATCAAAAAGTTTATTGCAGGTAGCAATCCAAATGCTTGAACAATTTAACCTGTCTTACTTCTTCGTATGAACTAACCAGAAATAAAAGCAATCTCCAATCAATTCACTTGCTTCTAATTGAATTCTTCACCTAAGCGGCTGAAAGAAAATTAAGCAGATTTGCAATTGCAGAACCAATTCAACAAGCGAGAACAGGAAAATTAATTGCAATAAATCTGAACGACAAAGAAGTAAATACTTGAAATTAAAAAAAGTTTAAGCAAGAACAATCAATCCTCACAACCGGTGTTGGCGATGGAAATCATCCCTAGAACTGAACCAGAAAATTACTTGGCTATCATCGAAAGAAAAACAAAGAAAAATAAAAGAAACTAAAACTAGAAAATAAAATCCGAGAGCTCCTCGTGTGCGGCAGCTTTTAAAAACCAAAGAAACCTAAAACCTATGGCTAAACTCATAAGAACTCCCTAAAATTTCTATATTATTATAAAATTACCCCAAAAAAATAAAAAGATTCAAAATAACTATAAGGTTTCAAAGTTGTCAGACAAGCAATGCTCAACAGCAACAGCAACTTCAAGCTGATATTCGACCTTGATTCAGCCATTATTTCTCAAAACTCAAGCATAAAAGTTATAGATCTCTTTCTTATCTTCGAAACGACACCTGAATCATGTAAAACGGACATCTACAGCCAAGGATATACCCAAAATACCGCAACTGCTTCTGAACCAGCGGTGACTCGTAAATCGCGACTTCGAATCTGAATTTGACCCTCTTAACGTGCAAACTGGGTTTCATGGTCTGAATGTGATTTGTAGCTCCAGATGTTAGCTTTCCAATGAATTAAGAATCACTTCATTCCGATCTCTGTAGCTCAAGATATGATTTTTCTACCGGAACATCACCAATCTATCAATATCCTGAAAGAGCACAACCAAATTAAAACTTGTAAAATGGCAAATTGAATTCACTTTCAATCAATTAAGTCCAGATATGCTCTAAGCTACAAAACATACTCAAAATATATATTTAAGGTTCAAAACATATTTTAAGGTTCAAAACATATTAAAACATATTAAATATGAGAGAAATAAATATAATAAATATAAGCTTATCAAAAGTCTTGATATATTGGACAAAAGGATGACAATATATATGAATAATAATCATGGAAGTCTAGTCAAATCACCAACTATCTAGTCACTTGAGTAGTAATAATGTACTGCTAGATATCGCTCATTGTTTATAATCATAAATGTGATTTAGGAACATTGTCAATGTGATAGGATCCTATAAGGTCACACACTTAGAGCCAATTGGATTATTTGAGTGCCTGAGCCAAATTGTTTGGTATTAGTTTCATGATAATTTCAAATTAATTATTGGTCCAAAAGTTGAGCCATTGTTAAGCTCAAAATTAGGCCTAATTTGATTAAGGTTATGAAACCTATTTCGGTTGGGAGTCTTGCATCACTATATATATGTTATATAGTGTTATTTTCAAGTGTGACTCCTTAGGATCAAATTTAAAAAGAGTTTTGAGATTTTCAGCTGCATTCCCCTATTGTCTTTCCTTAGAGGACATAAGCTAGTACTTCGAACATAAAAGGAATACTCCTTCCAAAACCTGGATAAGGCATGGTGACTTGAGTGATTCGTGTCAATACTGTAGAAAGCTTGAACACATCAACTATTTAAGTTTTGTGATTTGACTCAGCAGTTGGGTGAAAGATGTCAACATTTTAGGTATGAAAAATTTTGAACACCCAATTTACCTTGCTTCACTTGGATCTTGAAGGGTTTTGGTTAATTCCGCTACATTGTTTAGCTCCTAGAACCTTACACTGTTCACTAAATATGATACAACATTACCTCAATATGATACCACATGATCAAAATACAATACCACATACCCTATATCTAATACTACATAACCTAGCTAACACTGATGCCATATACCAAAAATATTATACCACATAACCTCATTCACATACCACTTACCTGGATTAGGTACCACTTAAGCTGAATCTAGTACAGTTTAAACTTGAATCAAATAGCATGTGAACCATAATGTCATGCTACATGAGCATGAATTCAATACCACAGGAACCAAAATTTGATACTTCGTAACCTAAATCTGGTAACACTTAACATATATTGGGACCACTTAACCTGAACCTTGTACCACATTAACCCAGCCATGATACCATATTAACCTAAATCTGATATCTTTTGTACTAGAATCTCGTACCATTTAATCTTAATTTGATACTAGTTGAACTAGAATCTCATACCACTTAACTTTAATTTGATACCACTTAACCTTATTATGATACATTTTGACCAAAAACTAATAACACATAACCTAAATCTTAAACCCATTTAACCTCATTTTGACACCACTTTAACCTCACTCTAATACCACTAAACCTAAATTTGATATCAGGTAACCTAAATCTTACATCACTTGATCCACATCTAGAACAACAACACCTAAATTCGAAGCCACATAACCATATTTTGACACCATCTTACCTAAATATGGTACTAACACTTTTTGGAAAATTGAGAATATCTAATTTACATTTGTTCCCTTATTTTTACTCTCTCTGCATAGAATTAAAAAACTACCCTAAACCTAAAAAATAATCTTTCCCTTTTCTACTCCTTATTTAAGCTCTTATTACACAAAACAAAATGTAGTTATTTTTCTTCTTCAAGGATAAATATGAAAAAAATAATATAAATCACACATTTATTAATCTCCACACCAAAAAAACGTATCAATGAAAAATGGGGAGATGGGGTATAAGTACCATGTAACTTATTGCCTAAAATAGCAGGTTGCAAGCCATTCCATAATTCTGTGATGTTCTAATTCATTTCTAAACCTAGGTTCTTAATTGATAAAAAGAGAAAAGTTTGAGAAAATGGTGAAAGTCCATTAAGTTGCGTGCGTCCTTATTCTTGGAAATCATCTCAAAATTTGGGATCACAACCTCCCCCATTTGCTAGTATATTGTTATGTGGGATCAGATAAACAAAATCTAAAACTTATTTTCCTTAACTTAGCAACTAGTGCGTTTGGCTCCATTAAGTAAGATCAATGACAATTTTAGTCATTTTCTGACATTCAAATAATAGTTTTAATAATCAAATTGCATTTTAATATAACCACTAGTCACTACCAAGAAGTAAATAAAGAATCAAAGGTATCATTATATGGGAGTTTTATTGAATTAATAAACCAAAGTTATCACCTATTGAGTTGAAAGAGTCAGTGTTTTTAATTTCATACCATACCAATACCAGGAAGAAAGTGGTATGGTATAGTTAAAATCGAGGCTGTCCTCTGTATCAGCCGGTACCTAGTGCATCTGTCACCTCATTCCATACTAGCTATACCATTACTATACAGACAAAATATTATTTTTTATTATTTTTTATGATTTTTATATTTTTAGGCAAAATATATTGTAAGTATGTGTAACTGATTAGTTATACAATAAACATTTACTACTATTTGAAAGAAAATTTATATTTATATTTATATTTTTTTCATACCTTAAAAATTATGGTTTAATATATATAGTGGAATATTTATATAAAAAGTTTTAATTAATCAAAATACATATAAAATACACTTCACACTCTTATAAGATTAAATTTTGATATGCTATATATATATATACTTAAAATATTGAAAACCATTACATCCAAGACCATACGATATGGTACCAATATTGTATTGTAATATTAAAAAAATGATACACTGGGATTTAAAACCTTGGACATAACTTTTGTTTTGGTATTCCGAATCATGTACAAGTAATTGTCTTTATGAGGGTTGGAGAGAATGAGGTGAATTGTGAATTTCTCGAAACTTATAGTGTACAAGTATCATTTAACATTTCCCCCCCTATTTACCGGGATAAGGACCTTCAGGCAGATGACCAAGAGAAAATGAAAAGTCATAGCAGTTTGACCGCCAACCTTTTTTTTTTTTTTATTTGTAGCCGTCTTCAAGAAAATTTAAATTGTGGAAGTGATCTCTTGACAGCTAAACAATCATTTATATTATCAATTTTTCTTCGATAAATTGTGTTTTTGCTTGACAACATCTTCTAGTAAACTTAGAACTAAATATTAATATCTTAATAAAGTTTTAAAACAGAAATAAAAAAATATGAAGCTTCAGAGCAAATAACACATTTTCTAACTTTTTTTCCTCATAATATTTTAGAGCCAAACAATATCTTATAAAACTAATAACATAGGACTATATGGTACAACGGGGATAGATTGACTACAAGCTAGCTACTAAATGCCATAACTGCGGTACTAAATAAGATGAAGAAAATGAGATACAACTGAATCTTCCATATAAATCAAGATATTTGAATAAAATAACTTACTAATAATTAAAATAAAAACTAGATGAACAGATAATAGACATTTAAATCAAATAAAAGATGAATAAACACCTAATAATAGACCTATTGAAGATAGGGAAACTACATGACCAAAACAAAAACAACAAAAATTCTCTATATCCATTGCATAGAACCGAAAATTGTAATTACCCCAAACCAATCTATTTATCCTCCAGTTGTTGATTTCTAGACGATGCCTTTAAGAAATCGATCTACAGCCACATATCCAACTCAGTGTCAATCATCTGATAATAAACAAAAGAAAAACCCAAAAGACAATTCGTTAGAACCGGTCAAGAGGATTGCCCCTAACACGCTTTCTTCTCCTCTCATGAACTATATATAAATTGCCTTTGTAAGACTAAGTGACTAGCACAACTTGTCCCACAGGTTTGCTTGTTTGTTTGGTTTCACCTCTTGGTTCAACCTTGGTGAGACAGGAGAAATGCATCCCAGAATACCCTTGGTGAGCCAGAACCTAAACTACTATGTTCCCCATCAGAGAAAAAGTTGTCACTGTGGCTATAACTGCTATCATGGAGAGGGCTGCAGAATCATCATTTTCGTTGTGAACAAGTAACTATTTGAATTTCATGTTGGTATTTTCTTCTTTAGTTTGAAATTATCGATTGAGAAATGTCAACATTACAAACTATTATAGTTTGTGATAGATCTAGGTCATTGGATGTATGGGGCATACACACATCCAATGGCCCAGATTTGTCTATAACAGCCTATGATGCTATAAGAGTCTTTACATATTTTAAGAATTTGAAGTGAACTAGCTTGGATTGAAGGTTGAGAAATATCTTATATTGCATTGCAGCTGGAACTATGGGCGGGTTAACAAGAATAACAATAATATCAATATCAACAGCAAGGGCATCAACAATAACAACAACAATAACAATAATATTAACAGTAAGTATAGAAGCAACAGCTACAGCAGCAGCAACAATCGATGCAATAGGCCTTATGATGATGGTGATTACAATGATGGCTACACTAAATCAGACAATGACTATGAGGGCTATGGCAACGACAATGAAGAGTATGACATAGACTATGGCCGGGGCAGAGCCAGAAAATTTTTTAAGTGGTGGCAAAAATTATATATTAAAAATAGGAGGGGCAAATATACATATTTTATATAATTTATGTGGTCAAAATATTCAATTATTATAAAATTATATATAATATGTGTAGCTTTCCGGAAGTGAGTGGGGGTAATTGTCAAGATTTTAAATCTTGTACTGAATAGTGTACCTTTTTTTTAATGGTACGGTATACTACCGGTACTATATCGTATCATCTTGGATGTACCGGTTATATATATATATGTGTGTGTGTGTGTGTATGTGTGTGTATTCACATACATGTCAAATTATAAATGAAATAAATTAACATATTAAAAATTTAATATTCAACTTTAAGGTTCAAGCCACACAAAAGGTATAACAAGTTATCAACATATGAGAAAATTAAAAAACATAATCAAGCGACTCTTCATTTTAATATTTTTATTCAACAAATAAAAAAAATATAATAGAGTTCATCCAAGAAAAAGGCATAAACCTATGTAAAAAATAAAATAAAATTCATGATTAATTTAAAAGTTAGTGAGACTTGGGTAAAAATTACAAATTAATTAGGCGTGAAAAAGAAAACAATCCGTGATGTAAAGCAACTAAAAATAAAAACAAAATTATCATGGGCAGCTGTGTGTGAAATGCATCTGTGGAGCTTGGATGGGTGAGGGCGAATTTGCCTGGTTTGTATTTCCAAATAAGTTTAATATTAAATCATTAGACACTCTTTTATGACAAAGAGGAGTTGGTGGCTGAGTGGTTGTAGCATGTCTCCATCCTTGATGTTAGAGAATTTTATGCAATTTCGGTGATGCGCAACATTTCGTCTAAGACAGCGCCTCAGGTAAGATGGATGTATTGCCGGCATACTTCGGTATAAAAGATGAGACGAAATTTGTTGGTTGGGTACCTATTAAGTGACGGTACTGAAATGTACCAGCTGTACTAGTCGATACGGTATGATATTAAAAACCATGGTAATTGTCCCCATGTGATTGAATGTAGCGCTGCCTCTAGACTGTGGCGAGGGAAACGCCTACTACGGATATTGTAACATACGTTACAAAGGGAGATGACTTTTACTTTTGTTCCGTCCGAGGAGTTTTCATTTGTTCCCTACAAGTCTCGGTTTAACTTCTATAACCCATCGGTTATGTCTCTCTCCAGTGTTTTAGATTGTCTTGTTTGTGTCCTTTGCATTTGACTTAATTCAAATTGCCTTTAATGTGATCTAGATGACCTTGTAATATTTCAACCATGAATAAATATTTCTTGGGGGATGAGATTGCCTTAAGTTCTCTAAGTTCAATTTTAAAAGTTTATGATTTTCTAAATAAATTCTAAATCGATTGCAATTGTATAAATAAATAGTACTAAAAATTTTTATTTTCTAGTTTACCAAAAAAGAAAAGACATGATTTAAGCGCTCCCAGAAAAAAAGTCTTTTAGTGACTGACCAAATTAGTGAATAGCTGAAAATCATCACAAAGTAGCGACGGTGAGCCTCCGACAAAAAACTTAGTGATGATAGACTGCAGGTAAAATTTAGCAACAGATAACCTTTGGTAATTTAGTGATAGCTAATTATTGTTAATTTACAGGTCAGCTTTTAGCAACGACTTGTTTTTGGTAATTAGCTGCAACTGGCTATTACTAAGTTTTGTTCAGTTTAGCGATTGTTTGCCCTCGCTAACTAGCTACAACTAGCTATCATTAAGGTTTATCCAAATTAGTGACGGCTTGCCATCACTGATTAATTACGGCTACCTGTCGCCAAATTTTATCCATGTTAGTGATGGCTTGCTCTCATTAATGGCCAAAGAACTAGCGACTCTTTGACTTCACTAATTTATCATAGCAAATATATATAAAGAAGTGGATAGGTGATCAAATTCTCTCTATGTACCTTTAAGCTTTTCACTATGGATGGATGTATGTAAAAAATTATGGGGCCCATGGTCTTGACTGAAATTGTTAATTTCTTTAAAAGTTATTAATTATTAAGTAATTCTTGTATGGACCCTATTGAAATTCATAAAATGATTCAATTAAATTAAGAAAATTAGTAAAAAAACATAGAAATTAATAAATAAAGTTTTAGTAGTTTTTAGATCAATTTCGGCTTTAATTTTCACATGTTAGTTTAGTTACATTTTGTATTAAATCTAGGACAAGGAAACAGGTCATGCTATTTTTCATATGGGACTTTAGGTCCTTCCATATTTCTATTTACTGTTATATCATTTGCCTGCAAAGATTTGTTTCCGGTTGTTGTTTTCAAGATTTTCTCTTCTTGAATGCATGACTTGTATGTCATTTCAACATTTCACAAATTTTCGTGTGTTTAGTTGTTTCCAGATGGGAGAGTTGCCATAGTGGCTTTAGATGAAGAGATTGGAAAGTTACAGGTGGAATGGAAAGGAGCGTTATAGTTTCAGTTATTGGGTTAAAGACACCGGAGGGTCTTCATATGTTCCCACAGTTATGGGGAAGTCCCCCAATAAATGGAGGGGTGAGGCTTTCATGGTGGACTATAAGTATTGAGATGAAGTTTTCATGCTTACTCTGAGGATGTGTCACAATTATTTGGCTGACTGGTTTCAATTAATGTCTGCTCTAGCCGTCATAGCTCCATTAATTTAAGTTAGTTATATTATCCTCCTTTTTAACTAATGATTTTGAAGTGATTTGCTTTTGTAGCTGTTTCATGAGTTGGTGTTTTTATCACCAAAAACCATTTTGGTTGAATTAGTTATAATAAGCTGTATTTCTCTTCTCCCTGTTATATCTTGAGCTCCTGTTGATGGCCATTTTTTAATCTTAGGTGGCGCTATTGGTTGTTGGACGTGGCTTGTCCCCCTCCGCTTCTGCTTTTGCTCCCAAACTGAGCCATTTTCAGCCCCCTGACCGATAAATGCTATAGTCCCAACCTTTCATTTTTAAGTCAAAATATGCCCTCCAAGCGATAAATCCTATAAAGCCCCTCCACACATGTATAACAGTTTTTAAGTCAAAGATGTTTGCTATCAATAAAACCCTCATTACCTGCAGCTTATGGCGGGCACACGCCTTGTGTAAGTAAGTAACCCTATTGAGTCTGAAAATTACGTTGTGCACTCTATAATTTTGGCCGCTTTTTTTTTTGTCGTCTCTCTCTCTCCCACACTCTACTTTTCCTTCTCCCTCACTCTGTAATCTCTTTGTCCACAACAACCGATTTCGGTGACTGGTTTCGTTTCCTCCGCCAAGCTCCGTCGCACATTTACCCTGCGCCCAGTCCATTCTCCTCCGCCTTGCGTCCCCACAGCCGGAATGATGGAAGCAAGGAACAATAAAACCGATAAATAGAAGCCAAGGAACCCGAGGCCGTTGAGGTGAACGAACGGCCGGCGCAGGGGATTCGAGCGGCGAACCAACAGTGACTGATAGGATGTCCGGGGGGTTCACCACACTTGGTGAGGAAAGAACCGAGACCGTGAGCTCTGTTGCTGCGCGAGAGGGAGAGAGAGAGAGTAAGGAGTCTCTCCTTGCAGCTGTCTGTGCGGGCCAGGAAGGTCGGTGAGTGTGGGTGGCCTTTTTCTAAATATGATACAATTCCTTGGACATTTACAAGAGAAATGAGCCAGGGGGTTGAAAAGTCAAAAAAAAAAAAAAAATGGCCGTCTCTTGCTATCTAGAATGCAACCCAATTGGGTGCCAACTGGTGTAAATCATCTGGTAATAAATGAAAGAAAAAGCCAAAAGATAATCAGTTAGAACCGGTCAATAGGACAGGCCTTATTAATTGCCTTGGTGGGACAACACAACTTCTTGTTTGTTTTGGTTTCACATCTTAGTTCAACCCTTGGTGAGACAGGAGAAATGAGACCCGGAATGCCTTGGGTGAGCCAGAACTACTATGTTCCCAACCAGAGCTACTATGTTCCCAATCACAGAAACGGTTGTCACTGTGGCTATAACTGCGATCAGGGAGAGGGCTGCAGAATCAACGTTAACGTTGTGAACAAGTAATCATTCAAATTTTATGTTCTTTTCTTCCTTTAGTTACCGATTTTAAGAATTTGATCGCGAAACTTGCTTGGATTGAAGGTTGAGAAATATATGATATTGTATTGCAGCTTGGAACTATAGTCGGGGTTAACAACAACAATGAATAATATCAGTAGCAACAGCAGTGGCATCAATAACAATAACAACAATAACAACAATATCAACAGTAAGGTACAGCAGCAGCAGTAACAACAACAATCAACACAATAGGCCTTATGTCCATGAAAAATATAAGGCCAAGTTACAAAACAAGATAGTAGTGGCTTGGCCTTGGCCTTGGCCTTCGAGTCTAACTATGTTCATGTCTATGCATGAAATACTAGATCTTTTGTCAAACCTATTGCAAACATATTGTGTTACCACCTTACAAAAATAGGAGAATTATAAAGTGTGACATAATGATCAAGAACCATTATATTGTGTAATTCTCACCATAGTGATTAAACTGTAAGGGATAAAAAGCATGATCAACACCTCCTTAAAAGTGTTTTAAGTTGGTAACTAGGCCCCCAAGAAAAGCCTTAAGGATTGCTTGTTTGTCATGCAACCTATTGACTTTTTTTGTAAGGTTCTGGAAATTCGGGTACTTAATTGAAAAACTTTCAAGAAAGAGCTTTGGAGAGCTATGGGAAAGATATGAATGGTATGAAAGTGTTATTGGAGGACCAAAATGCTTATGGAAGACAATTGTGGACAAAGAAAAGCATAAAGGGCTTTAAGGACTAAAGTGTTATAGTGTAAGCCTTAGGATATTCAAGCTTTTAACGTAAGTCAAATTGAATCATTTTGGAGTTATCCCACTTGAGAAAAGGCAACCAAAGCAAGATATGGATGCTCAAATGTGGGCTATGAGTTTAAGACTAAGAAACCATGGTTTTACAGCAAGGAAAATGACATAAAGCATAGTTAAGGCTATTAAGGGTGTTTAGTGCACTAAAGCTTGGACAAGCCTCTTAAAGTAGCCAATTTCTTCTTTGCTTCTCCCATATTCGACTTACACCAGCCACCTTCACCTCCATAGCTCCTCCATAACCACCATATCTCCAAGCTTAAAGCTAGAAGCAATTGAAAGCAAGAAAGGGCAATTGGAAGCTATTTGGTGCTAAGACTTTAGTGCACCAAGGATTAAGCTCCAATTTCGGCATACACTCAAGGTAAGGAGTTCTCTTGCTCTCATGGAATGTTTACTATATTTTCAAACATCCATGGAGCTAGGGCTAAGTTTGGAAAAAAGCCAAGTACTTGATGAACCAAGCTGAGTGAAGGGAGTGCACTCAGTGAAGGTTTTTTGACCTAGTGTGAAGTGCGTAGTAATGGCAGCGAATTTAAGGGTTTCTAGAGCCCAAAGTTATTACTAACTAGTGTGAAAACTCTCCTAAGACCAATCTTATGCTTGAGGAGGACTGCCATAGTGATTTACTTATGTTTATTTCATGTTTTATGGACTAGCCAATGTTAATTGTTGCTGCCGCATACATGTGTTTGTTCCTTGCATACATTTGGTTTGTTGTTTGTGTTTACCTGCTGCATGGATCTTGTATATATGGATTTTGTTTTTTTTTTTTTAGTGTCTTTGAATGCAGTTGATACCAAGGGTTACACTACCTTAAAAGTATAAATGTTCTCCTTACTAAGTTTCACAACGAAACTAACTCCCCTCAAAATCTGTCCATTTTAGGTCTAGTAGAAAGATACATTCAAACTTCTTTGCAGTTTAGTTTTGATCTGAAATTTCATGTATTTGAGAACTTCCATGTATCGAGTTGTAATCTTTAAAATTGGTGGTGATTTGAAGAACACATTTGGTATTTTAAATAGTGTGTGTGCAACCCACTGTCTAGCTGCCTGTTTCTTCGAGCGGTACATTGTGTCTACAGCGTTCCTGAGAAGGGTGCGTTTTTTAGCTGAGTTCCGGCCATTATTAGTGCAGGATGCATGTACATGTAAGTCACATGTAAAGTTGAAACAAGTGTGTGAACATTTGAGACTGTTTTGCTATCTATCTGAATGTGGTGTGCAAGCTATCTAAGTGTGAATGATGGACTACTTGTTTGTAAATTCTGTTTTAGCGACATAAAGTTGCTAGATGCAAGGGCATATAATCCCTATGTGTATTGGACATGTATGGGATAGCCTTGGAGGGCTCACCCCATGTGAATGAAGTGTTTGCACGCTTACGAAATTTTGTATGGGCAAAATGGTCATAAAGTGGACAAAATTTTGAATTTGCACTCTACGTTCTATATCTCTCTGTGTAGAATGAATCTTGGTATAAAATTTTGACCACATATAGAGGTTTAACATGGCTTTATAATTTATGCAATTGGAGCCATGTATCCAAAGTTATAACGTTACAAAGTTGGCTAAGTTATTATTCATTTGGTCAGAATTTTGTAACTAATTTAAAAAATCTATAATTTAGTCCATAGGCGGGCTATTGATCTAAAACCAAATTCCATGCTTTAGTTTAAGTCCACTTGGATATGTGTGGTGGAACAGGGCCCTAGTGCCTTAATTTGCTAACACTGGTAGGCTCTTTGGGAACTATGATCTCACTTAGGCTACAGTTGGCTAGTTATTACTCGTGAAGTATTTTAGATCTTTACATGCAACTAGTTACTTAGCCTACCTTGGATAGGAAATATGCATGCATTGTCCTGGCTATGCGATAACAATTAAATTAAAATTTCATTGAAAATAGTGCCACGGCAGTTAACAAAAACATAATTCAAAACAAGGCAAGACATAAAACTTTAGTTGCTTTAACCTCAAGTAACAACTATGTGCTTACATCTCAAACTTATATGCACCCAAATGGAACCCTAGTGTTATACACACCAATGGACACTAGTAGAGGCAATCTTTTGTATGAAAATACCATACATTTAGAAGAAGCAACTTATATCTACTAAGATCCATCCTTACTCTTCACCCAAACAAGCTAGCTTCAAGTGAAGAAATACACTTTCCTTGTACTCACTTAGCCTCAAACTGTAAGGCAAACACTTTGGTTAGTACTAGCTTATGCCATAAGTAACTTAGAAACACAGAGTTTCCTACTTAGAAAATATATTTAAACCAATAAACTTAGCTTTAATAGTTGCCCCTTACCAACTGTTATGCCTGACTAGCCCACTTAACCTGCACAACACTTAAGGGGTGAGTACTCAAAAGTACTCAGTAAAGGATTTGGTACCTACAAGGGGAAACAAATGTAAGCATACAAGGTACAACAAAGATACATATATATATATATATAACATACAAAGCAAAAGAAAGCAATCAACAATGCAACCATAAATAAGGATAAGAACAAAAACAAACAATGCAAATAATGGATAGGTGGATGAATGAATGAAATATGCACATGCAAATGAACTTAGGACTTCCTTACACCCGTCGGTGCTACACTTACTGTGAGCTCGTACGAATGGGGTACTTGGATACTGGCCCTCATATCCTATGCTAGCTTTTAACTAACCCCATGAAGTCCTCTTACGAGTACCTTAGATTAAGTTGTCACTAACTCAACTCTTGCCCGCCTTTGACGAGTTACTTAGAGTAAGTCCCTGCTTACTCCTTCCTTACTCGTCTTTTCCCTTAACTTATTGTGCAGGGTAACTGCCTTATGTGGTTCAACCTGCCAAGCTCTTCAAGCTTAGCTTAGGGTTGCTTAATGGCTCACTTACCAAACCTTAAGGTTTGGTTAGGATCCTCTTAGGTTTCCTTTGATTTTCCAAGGGTCTAAGACCTCCCACTTGGGCCAATAAAGAGTTTGAAACCCGCCTTAATCCCCATAGTGCTCCCTTAGTAACTTAAGCACTTTAACTTCCTTAGCCACTATTCCTTACCCTACCTTAACCGCACCACTTACCTACCACCTAAATAATTCATAATTCCCAACTTAGGAATGACTTCTAGATCCAATCAAGGTTGTGGAACATCTTAAATTAGCATAGGGATGATAACCGAGAGTTTGAGACATTCTTAGGATGCACCGAGCTTGAGGGAGTAATGCCTTAGTCACACCGTAGGTGACGCGTCACCAAAGGCATCAACATTCGGGAATCCTGAAGCTTACTGGTGATGTGTCTCCAATTTGCATCGCCATTGGCGACACGTCACCAATGCACTATAGCATTGCGTGACAATGTGTGAACTTGTACGAAACTTGCTCAAACTTTCCCATCCCAAGGCCAATTCACATGGGTCTTTGTTCTACTTCATTCCCACACATAATACTACATTCTATGCATTATGTGAGATAAATAAGCTTAAATCCTTTATCTCAAATCATCCTTAAAGCAAGAAACAGGAAACAAGCACACTTAAGCTCCATAGAGTTCCTTTGAGTTCCAAGCTTGAATTCAAACAAATTGGACACCAAGGGCACGAAATTAAGACTGTTTCTAATCATTTAACAAGCTTAGAATTAACCCACAAGGATAAAATATGTTTACCTTAGGGTTTGAACCAAAAACTTGCTAGAACAACTCCGAATGCACTAAATTCACCAAAAATGAGCTAAGAGCTTGTTGGGATGGCTTTGGGACCTTCAAATTTCATGGAATTTTGGCTAGAATAGGAGATTTGAATGTGGAGAGCTATGGAGGAGAAAGAGCCACAAAAATGGCAACTGGGGGAGATGATGAATAGTGTAATCTCCTTCATTTATATAGCCAACCTCTCTTCCATTTGACACTTTGGCCCTTAAGCTTTTGAGCATCACCTTTAGGCCAACTTTAAACATTCTTCCTTCACCAACACTCCTTGGTCCCATTGAAAGGTTTTTCTTACGCAAAGGCTTTTCCCCATTAAATCATTTAAGCCATATTGATAGCAAAAGGGCTACTACCCTAAAAGGACTCTCCTGATTGGCTTGTTGAGCACTACCTTCAGGGAAATACGTGGCGGACCAAGGTTTCAGGGAGAGGGGCCCTTACTATCCTCGGGGGATCAGTTAGCCGACTCTCCGGGAAAACCGGCTCCTCGCCACCCTCCTGATTTGCACACTACCAACCTCGGGGCCTAGCACGCCTACCTTCGGAAAATGGGACCCTCACCACCCCATCGGTGACACCACCACCCTCAATGATACACCGCCCTCAGTGATACACCACCCTCGGTTATACACCACTCTCGGTGATAGCCTAGCCCTAACCTCGTGGCACGCTCACACACTACCCTCGGTAAAATGACCTGACCAACTTTGGGAAAAGATGTTTTACACCACCCTCGGAT
The DNA here is from genome assembly GCA_005392925.1 of Aquilaria sinensis. Taxonomy (NCBI): domain Eukaryota; kingdom Viridiplantae; phylum Streptophyta; class Magnoliopsida; order Malvales; family Thymelaeaceae; genus Aquilaria; species Aquilaria sinensis. The sequence continues at coordinate 22,757 of SMDT01001823.1, forward strand.
TTACAAACCTACCAACCTCGGAAAAGTAGATCCATCATTCTTGGCAGAGGAGAACATCTCTTAAACGTGATCCTCTTTTCCCAGAGGCATTTCCCAATAACCCCTGGGGTAACCTCGGTGCGAACGTGTCTCATACCCTGAAGGGGTCTCTTATCCTGAAGGGCCCTCATTCCCCGAAGGGGTCTCGCGGAGAAACGACAAAAATGGTTAAGGAGCATCTAACATAAAGACCTCGCACACGCCCCTGCCCTTTGGAAAGAATGGCCTATGGCCAGTTGGAGATACCTATCTCTGAATGTACGGATCACATCCAACCGAACATGTGTCATGATCTGAATAAGTTGTGTCAAACGGCTTCCTCTCTTTGGCCTCTTATAAATACTTAGGAAGGACCTTGGTAAGACAGAACTATTCTGCCTATTCCCCCACTCTCTGCTCTTTACAACTACTCTCACAAACACTGACTTGGGCGTTAGAGGCTCCTCCCCCAGAAACACATTCTGGGGAGTCTCTAACCCTTATTTTTCTGAGTCTTTCAGGCACTCTCATACCGGAAGTCCCTCCTGTAGGCCAGCATGCCATTCGATGAGGATGCCCCTAGGCATCACCATTATCAGACATAATAGCTCAATTTCTGACTTAGTACATTTTTCACCCTTAACTATATCTTTTGGTTCAAATGACTATAATCACTTATGGTCTTAAATCAATTAGCTCAAACCACTTGCATGAACCTAATTTTAATGAAATTATGGTCATGACACTGACTTGGGCCAAAATTACCATCTTGCCCTCCTTGCCCTTTAGGTGCCAATTACACGTTGAAACTCAATTTAACCTTACTTAGCTTGCTTTCCTTGCTTAATAAAACTTGTTTGAGGAAAATAACTTGGGATTTACTTACCTCAACATTCAATGTAGAGGAAACACTAAGAGAGCCTTTATAGTATGCACACTATGGGTATTATTTTGATAGCTTACAGAACATACTAACCTTGGGAGTTTTAAATGCACAATTTTCATACCATAATTGGACTACCCCGGAGTGGGTAACATATTGTCACAAAAAATAGTTTTCGAACCTTCTTTGTTTTTGCTACAAGTTAGCCAAAATTTTTCTCAACCAAACTGCTTCACATGCTACATTTGTTTTGGTTATATATTATGGTTCAGAAATGACAATGATAGACTCTTATGTTTCTTATATGCATATGATATAATTTTTTTTCTGAGATGTATCCTGATATGCCTTTTCATTCATCAGATGAACATGCCCAATCATATCTGTATATTTAACTAATGTATTGTCGGGATTTTTGACATATCAGATCTCGAGCTTCTTAGTACTTTCTAGATACCTAAGGATCCTTTTTACGGCTGCAAAGCATAATTTACTTGGTTGATTTATAATTCTTGAAACTAGACTATCTAGATAAACTATGTTTGGCCTTATATTTGTTAAGTAGCTAAGTGAATTAACTAAAAGAAATGAATAAATAAAGAAGGAAAGTGAAAGTGATTTATTGTATTTCTTGAAGCTCACTCAAATATTTTGTTAAAATCATACATGTAGAGTTGTTTAGGAAGCTATTTGGAAGCTAAGCAATTGCATGTTCTAGGTGTTTTAATGCCTTAGGTGGATCTTAAGAGTCAAAAGTTGTACGTGCACATGGTGTGAAATGCTTAACTTGTTTCCTTAGCTCTTACCGACTCCCGTTCGTACCAAGCCCAACCTCTGGACAACCTTGAATATTTGTCATTGGATTTATAAGTTGCATGTATATTTATTAGGGACAATTAGTGAATAGTTTGGATCAACTTACAAATTTATGGGCGAAGCCATATTGCAAGACTCTAGATACATTAGGCAAACTTAAAATAGGAGCAAAACACTTAGGAAGTAACCATATACCATTAGTGAAAAAGGTTTGTTTTTCATTACTTGCCTTAACTTTTTTTGGGTTGACTTTATGAATTGGATGATTTCATAATGTGATATTAGGTGTGAATTGTTAGCTTATTTGTTTTAGTTGTTTTATTTCTAGTTAGAGCATGCTAGGGACTAGTATCATTTTAAGTTTGAAGGAGTTAATAAGTGTCAATTTGTATGGTCAAAAGTGTTGACTTTCTATCAATTTCGAGCATATTTTTCTATACCACCATACTACATTTTCTATCACTTCTTGCTTTAGAATTTTTTTTTTCTAGGGTAAAGAAGGAAACCGAAGCATGGGATCGGATTAGGAGCGAGCTGAGCAAAAAATTGAAAAGTGAGGCAAACAGTTCATTGGCACTGCAATGCTATAGTTATAGCATTCTGGAGCTCCCTTGCATGTCCTAGGTGTTGTGACTCTAAGCATGGTTACAACGCCAAGACACTTGTGCATATTAGCCTAATTGGCCCTCTCTGGTGCCCCTGCATTTGGTTTTATTGGTGCTGCATCTCCTATTTTGAGCCAATGCTTGCAATTCATGGAAGGATTTTTTCCTTTTGGTGGTTGGTGAAGAGGAAGAAGCTTATCACTTGGAAAAAAATCTGAAACTTCTTCATTTGCTCTTTCTTCTAAGATCGAGTTAGGTTTTTCACACTACATCATTTCTTGCATTTTCCATCATTTGCAAAGGCATTTTGTAAAGATTATCTTGAAGGATGGTAGGAGCATTTAGAGATTTCTTGAAGTCTTGAGGAGTCAAGCTCAATTTGTCACTTAGGTTCCATCTTTTCTCTTTCTTGTATTTGGCCATAGATGTCATTTTATGTATTTTCATGGACATGTTTAGCTTAGTTATGGAGTAGTTTCTTTAGCACTTTCCATGGATGTAGCTACTTGAGTTGATTATGTTGGTTGAATACTTTGATTTTCTATCAAATGCTTGTTTATTCTTCTCTTGACCTTATTTTGTGTTAGTTAATTGATGACTGCAATTGATTGCACCATGTACTACTTTTAAACGCTTGAAAAAGATTAAAAGCGATTGGACCAATAAGAAGGATTTAGTGACAATTGGTTTTTTGGGGAAATGGGTCTAAGTCATTAGTTGAAGGCAAATTGAGCATTAATGCCTCTTTTTAAGCTTGTAATCGGATGAAAATCCTTATTAATTTTAGACTATTCCTTTCATTTCGAAAAGTAAATAAGCAATGATAACCTAGTTGTAAAGATTTGCTTGAAGAAGGCTAAGAGCATTTAGAGATTTCTTGAAGTCTTAAGGAGTCAAGCTCAATTTGTCACTTAGGTTTCATCTTTTCTCTTTCTTGTATTTGGCCATAGATGCCATTTTATGTATTTTCATGGACATGTCTAGCTTAGTTATGAAGTAGTTTCTTTGGCACTTTCTATGGATGTAACTACTTTAGTTGATTATGTTAGTTGACTTTATGGTTAGGTGACTTTGATTTTCTATCAAATGCTTGTTTATTCTTCTCTTGACCTTTTTTTGTGTTAGTTAATTGACGGCCACAATTGATTGCACCATGTATGGCTTTTAAACTCTTGAAAAATATTAAAAATGATTGGACCAACGAGAAGGGTTTAGTGACAGTAGGTTTTTTGGGGAAACTGGTCTAAGTCATTAGTTGAAGGTAAATTGAGCATTAATGCCTTTTTTTAAGCTTGTAATCGGATGAGGATCCTTATTAAGTTTAGACTAGTCCTTCCATTTGGGAGAGTAAATAAGCAGTGATAACCAAGTTGTAAAAATTTGTTTAAAGAAGGCTAAAAGCATTTAGAGATTTCTTGAAGTCTTGAAGAGTCAAGCTCAATTTGTCACTTAGGTTCCATCTTTTATCTTTCTTGTATTTGGCCATAGATGCCATTTTATTTATTTTCATGGACATGTTTAGCTTAGTTATGGAGTAGTTTCTTTGGCATATTCTATGGATGTAGCTACTTGAGTTGATTATGTTGGTTGAATACTTTGATTTTCTATCAAATGCCTATTTAATATTCTCTTGGCCTTATTTTGTGTTAGTTAATTGATGGCTGCAATTGATTGCACCATGTATTGCTTTTAAACACTTGAAAAAGATTAAAAGCGATTGGACCAATAAGAAGGGTTTAGTGACAATAGGTTTTTTGGGGAAACGGGTCTAAGTCATTAGTTGAAGGTAAATTAAGCATTAATGCCTCTTTTTAAGCTTGTAATCAGATGGAAATCTTTATTAAGTTTAGACTATTCCTTTCATTTAGAAAAGTAAATAAGCAATGATAACCAAGTTGTAAAGATTTGCTTGAAGAAGGCTAAGAGCATTTAGAGATTTCTTGAAGTCCTGAGGAGTCAAGCTCAATTTGTCACTTAGGTTCCTTCTTTTCTCTTTCTTGTATTTGTCCACAAATGTCATTTTATGTATTTTCATAGACATGTTTAGCTTAGTTATAAAGTAGTTTCTTTGGCACTTTCTATGGATGTAGCTACTTTAGTTGATTATGTTGGTTGACTTCATGGTTAGGTGACTTTGATTTTCTACCAAATGCTTGTTTATTCTTCTCTTGACCTTTTTTTGTGTTAGTTAATTGACGGCCACAATTGATTACACCATGTACGGATTTTAAACTCTTGAAAAATATTAAAAATGATTGGACCAACAGAAGGGTGTAGTGACAATCAGTTTTTTGGGGAAACTGGTCTAAGTCATTAGTTGAAGGTAAATTGAGCATTAATGCCTTTTTTTAAGCTTGTAATCGGATGAGGATCCTTATTAAGTTTAGACTAGTCCTTTCATTTAGGAGAGTAAATAAGCAATGATAACCAAGTTGTAACGATTTGCTTGAAGAAGGCTAAGAGCATTTAGAGATTTCTTGAAGTCTTGAGGAGTCAAGCTCAATTTGTCACTTAGGTTCTTTTTTTCTCTTTCTTGTATTTGGCCATAGATGTCATTTTATATATTTTTATGGACATGTTTAGCTTAGTTATGGAGTAGTTTCTTTGACACTTTCTATGGATGTAGCTACTTGAGTTGATTACATTGGTTGAATTCATGGTTATGTGACTTTGATTTTCCATCAAATGCTTGTTTATTCTTCTCTTGTGCTAATTTTTGTGTTAGCTAATTGATGACCACAATTGATTGCACCATGTATTGCTTTTAAACTCTTGAAAAAGATTAAAAGTGATTGGACCAAAGAGAAAAGTTTAGTGACAATGGGCTTTTTGGGGAAACGGGTCTAAGTCATTAGTTGAAGGTAAATTGAACATTAATGCATCTTTTTAAGCTTGTAATCGAATTAGAATACCTATTAAGTTTAGACTAGTCCTTTCATTTGGGAGAGTAAATAAGTAGTGAAAATCAAGTTACTAACTTAAATTCACCAATTAATCAAGTAGTGACCCTATAGGAAGTGTGTTTTCAAAATTTGATAAAAACCGCAAATTTGCATTAGATTTTTGCATCCAAGATTAGTGACATTTCACGTAGTTAGCTTAGCCTCTTTAATTTACTTGTTTAGCTCTTCATCTAATTTTTTATTATGTAGCTAAAGTTGACTTGAAGTACTAATAATTATGAATCAATATAAATTAATCCTCATAGAACAATACTTTTCTCACCTTAAATCAACATATTCTGTGCACTTGTGGTTAGTGATTTCAAAATACACATCATTCCATAATGAAAACAACACACTTAAAAAAATGTAAAAACTGGAAAAGTAACATATTATCAAATATAAATAAGAAATTAACATATATTATACAAGATAGAGTTTTTTTTTCTTTTTTGCCTATCTCTCATCAACTCGTCTCTTATGTCTCTATCTCTAGTCTTTATATCTTCCATGACATAGTTTCTAAGTTTGTCCATGAATATGAAAATGTTAAAAAATAATACTCCCTTCGTCCCAAAAGTTTTCCTCCATTTGCTTTTGACAATTAATCTAGGATTTTTTATTTTTAACATTCTAATATATAAATAAAAAAAAAATTTATATGAATGATAATTCAAGATATTCAGTTTCTAAATATATTTTCTGATTTTTTTCTAACAAATAATAATATGAATAAAATTAAGTCAAAATACAACAAAAAGTTAAATGTATCAAAACTTTTAGGACAGAGGGAGTAATATTTTTTTAAGAAGATTCATAAATAGAGATAAAATTTAGTTAAAATCGCAATTCAAAAGAAAAAATGTCATAATTTAAATCTTGAAAACATAAAAGATGAGAATTTTATAGCACTGGAATGTATCACTACACAATAATAGTGTATTAATCAAAATAGATCCCCAAAAGAAAAGGAGAAAGAGAAGAAGAATAAGATAATGATAATGATGATCAAGAAGCCACCTAAACCTAAGGCATCAATGTTAGAGAATCAAGCATTATTCTACTATTGGAAAATATGATTTTTCGAGTTGAAAAGAGAAGAGATAACTTAGCTTGGTTAGGTTTTTTAAGATTATGATATGTTAATATATAGAGAGAGAAAAAATGTGAAAAGAAAGACATCAATATTTCAATATAGACATCAATTTTCAATATAGGTTACATAATATATGACTTAGTTATTCATGGAAGTTATATTTTTTACTTAATATTTATTTAGACATATATGGTTAAAAGATTGAATTTCCAAATTGATATACATAAATTTTGGAACTAATGCATAGTTGACTTTCCTTTTAAATATCATAGTAAATAGAAAAGTAAAGGATCCAACTAAAGGTAAAAGAAAAGAAATGTAATTTTACAGCTAATAAAAGGACAAAATTGAAACACCAATGTAAAAAATGAAAGATTACTATCTGAATTCGTAATCACGTTAGACATACATATTTTTCTACTCCTAGTAATGAACGTATTTGGTGGTAGCTAATGCTGGTATTGCGGCCATTCGGTCAAATAAATTTGTGCCTGTTATTCAGCATTTGTGAGCTTATTGTTTATAGTCATTGAATGAATAAATTTCTTGTTTCAGAAAGAAAAAAAAAAGGGAATATATAACAACCATAATGTAAATACACGGCAATTGCACATCATTATAAACATAAAGAAAGACTTGCAGTTGCTGACTTGTTAGCTACACATATAAACAAAGGAGACTGATGACTTCTTGCAGAAGGTACATAAACAGGGTAACCTCATGACTTGCTAGCTAATTTTAATTAACAAGGGAAAGTCCTCTCCCGATTACCTACTCAAGCTAACAATAAATTTGTGGATAGTTTTGTCTTAATTATATATTTTTTTAGTAACTCTTGGATGAACCGAGTCTATGCTGCGCTGTCTCTGAAAATTTCAACAATTGTCGTTTTAGCCCCGATTCTTAGAAACAGGCAATCACATCACTGCAACAGGAAACAATAGTTATACAAGTTCTGCAGTGCCGACGCGGCCTCATGGCTTTGAATCGCTACTGGGGAAGTACTGGGGAAGTAGCGCATCTTGTCTCTTTGCTAGTTTTTTTTTTTTCATTTTTCTTTTGTTTTTGCAAAGTTTTTTTTCTCTTGTTCTCATGCACCTCTTGGTTTTTTATTTTATTTTTCCAGTTTTATCTTTTGTTTTTTTCCATCTTATTTTTTATTTTTGATTCCTCATTTTTTTTCTAGTTTTTCCTTTTTTTTTTTTCATTTTTTGTATTATTTCTGATTTTATTTTCAGTTTTATTCTTTTTATTTTTTTAATTTGTCTAATTTTTCTTCTTAGTTTTATTCCAATTTTATTTCTTATATTTTTCTTATTTTTTAAAAAAATTTTCTATTTTTTCCTCAATTCTTTGTTTTAAAATTTTTAACTATCTTTTCTGTGATTTGCATAAAGGTTCTTTCATGATATCTTCATCTTCTTGAGGCTAACAAGAAGTTCAGCTTCCATCCTAGCTGTCAGGAATGAAGCTTACTCATATGGCTTTTGCGGATGATCTATTGTTGTTCTGCCGAGGGGAAATTTCCTCAATTCAGAAGACCTGGAATGTGCTTATGGATTTTTCTGAAATGTCAGGTTTTTGTCCCAGTCCTGAGAAAGCCAACATTTTTCTTTATGGGGTTGATAAGGTTTCTCAGGAGATGATTCTTAATTAGTCGGTTAAGTTTTCAGCTTGGGGTGTTCCATTTTTTCTATTTGGGAATTCCTCTTGGCTGTGCTTGCTTGAAGATCAGCGATTATTCCTAACTGATTGACAAGATAATAGAGAGGTTGGATTCATGGAGCTCCCGATTGCTATATCGAGCTGGGAAATTGAGGCTAGTTCAATATGTTGTTCAATTCAGGCATACGGGTCTGCCGTTTTTGTTCTTCCCGTGTCTGTTTTGAATGTTATTGAAGCAAAATGTCATGCCCTTATCTGCGGAAGGAAAAGTGGAGGTCACAAGACTCAAGTGCCTATTACTTGGAGCAAGCTGGTTGTTCCTAAGGCAGAGGGAGACTTGGGGCTAAGTCAATTAAAAATTTGGAATTATGCTCTTATTTTGAAGCTATTTTAGGCGCTTCATCAGAGGAAGGAGTCCCTTTGGATCTAATGGGTGCATAGTTATCATATGAAAAGCTAGAATAGTTGAATGTTGAAGAGGTGATTCAAAGCCTAAGTCCCTGAGAGTGCGTGAAGAGCAAGTCAAATAAACGGATGCTTCTGTTATTTAGTTTGTTAGCAAAGTCAGTGTCCTATTGCGTTAAGTTAGCTGAGTCAGTTTAGAACTCCTATTTTGTTGCCTGTTAACGTTATAACTATAGTCTTCTCTATTGATGTAAGCGCCAGTTATTCATCAAGTAATAACACAGAAAAAGCTCTCGCAAAGCATTTCATCTCCTTGTTTGTGCTATTCTCCACAAGATTGTGGTATCAGAGCCAAGTTGCAATCCAGGCTTCTTGCGAGACCAATCAGCAATGGCCAATTCTGCAGTGAATGTGGCTCAGCCGCAAATCCCCATCTTCAAAGGTGAGTCATATGAATACTGGAGCATAAAGATGAAGACTCTCTTCAGATCACAGGATTTGTGGGATCTTGTAGAAACTGGATACACTGAAGGAGAATCAGAAGAATGAGCAAATCGAGAAATTCTGAAAAAGGATGCAAAAGCTCTTTTCTTCATCCAACAAGCTGTAGATGAAACCATATTCTCCAGAATTGCTGCTGCAACTACAGCAAAACAAGCTTGGAATATCCTTAAAGTTGAGTATCAAGGATCATCCAAAGTGATGACAGTAAAGCTGCAGTTCCTCAGGAAAGATTTTGAGACATCCAGCATGAAGAACAATGAGTCAGTCCAGGACTTCCTTGCAAGGGTGTCAAAGATTGTGAGTCAGATGCGAACATATGGCGACAAGATAAGCGATGAGACAATTGTGGCTAAGATTCTCATAAGCTTGTCCTCCAAATTTGATCACGTTGTAGCTGTTATTGAAGAGTCCAAAGACCTATCCATCTTGACTGTGGATGAACTCATGGGGTCGCTTCAGGCACATGATACCAGAATCAACAGATCTGCCGCCAAGGAGGAGGAACAAGCCTTCCAGACTCAAGGAGAACAAGAAAGGAAGAGCTATAGAGGTAGAGGTGGATTCGGAGGAAGAGGTCGTGGTAGCAGCATACAGTGTACATTTTGCAAGAAATTTGGCCATAAGGAAGATGATTGCTGGAGCAAGAAGGGACAAGCAAAATTTACAGAAGAACCAGAAGAACAAGATGATTATTTGTTCATGACCCATGCAAACACTCACAGCTCCTCCAAAGACATATGGTTTCTCGACAGTGCATGTTCCAATCATCTAACAGGAGACAAAGACAAGTTTAAGGATTTGGATGCTTCAGTCAAAACTCAAGTGAGGCTTGGCAATGATAATCAAGTTCAAATTGAAGGAAAAGGTACAGTTGTTATTTCTGTAAATGGTAAGGAAAAGCTAATTAGAAATGTTCAGTATGCTCCTGGTCTGACACATAATCTAAATTAGTGTTGGTCAATTGGTTCAATGGGGATTAAGTGTCACATTCAAAAAAGGAACTTGTTCAGTAAAAACAAGTTCAAGAGAGCTTGTGTTATCAGCTCAGATGACTGAAAATAAAATGTTCCCCATTGATTTTACCAGTTATGAGAAGTGTATGATCACTAGTAAAATTGAGGAGTCTGAGTTATGGCATCAACATTATGGCCATCTGCATTTCAAGGGACTACAGTTACTGACCAACAAAGAAATGGGAACTGACTTACCATTTGTAAAAGAGCCAGATCATGTTTGTGAAGGATGTGCATTCGGAAAGCAAACTAGAAGACCATTTCCTGTTGGAAAGGCAAAGAGAGCTACATCCAAACTCAAAGTAGTCCATGCAGATCTGTGTGGACCAATGAAGACTACTTCATTAGCTGGGAGCAGGTACTTTCTTCTCTTTGTTGATGATTACTCAAGACTAAGTTGGGTGTACTTTCTTACTGTGAAAACAGAAGCCTTCGAATACTTCAAGAAGTTCAAAGCCTTGGTTGAGAAACAAGGCTCACTAAAATTAAAGACTCTGAGAACAGATCGAGGGGGAGAATTCTGTTCAAAGGAGTTTCAAGAGTTCTGTGACGAAGAAGGCATAAGAAGAAAGCTGACAGCTCCATATACACCTAAACAGAACGGAATTGCAAAAAGGAAGAATCACACCATTGTAGAAATGGCAAGATCAATGCTAAAAAACAAGGATCTCTCTGATGAGTACTGGGCTGAAGTAGTGGCCACTGCCGTGTACCTCATAAATCTGACACCAACACGAGCAGTTTTGAATCAAACCCCATATGAATCCTGGTATGACTCTAAGCCTTCTGTGAGCCATCTTCGCATCTTTGGATGTGTATGTTATGTACTCACTCCTTCTGGTAGAACTAAATTGGATAAAAAGTCCAAGAAATGCATCTTTGTTGGTTACAGCCTAGTGTCCAAAGCTTACAAGGTGCTTGATCCTGAGAATAAGAAAATTCTGATTAGTCGGGACATCGAGTTTGATGAATGCAGCAGCTAGAAGAATGTGGAAGAAACTAGCCCATCAACAATTCAAGTCAACAATGAGGAGCAAAAGGAAAAGCATGATGAAGAATCAGATAGAGATGATCAAGTCACTCCAGTTCGTTCCTCCTCCAGTGGTTGCACCTCAAATGGTGCTCAAAGAAAAACCAGGTCACTTAGTGATGTTTACTCTTCAACATTTGCTCTATTTACTGGTGATCCAATAAATGCTGAAGACGCCATGAAGACTAAAGTTTGGAGAGAAGCTATGGAAGAGGAAGTAGCAGCAATAAAAGAAAATGAAACATGGGAGCTAGTAAGCCTACCAGAAGGAAAGAAGACAGTAAGCTTGAAATGGATCTTCAAAATGAAGTTTCATTCAAATGGTGAAATCCAGAAACATAAAGCAAGACTGGTGGGACGTGGGTTTACTCAAGAATATGGAGTAGACTATGAAGAAACCTTTTCTCCAGTTGCACGCTTTGAGACAGTAAGATTAATACTTGCATTAGCAGCCCAACATCAATGGAGAGTACATCAAATTGATATTAAGACAGCCTTTCTTAATGGAGAACTGATAGAGGAAGTCTATGTTGATCAGCCAGTTGGTTTCGTGATTCCAGGAGAAGAAGACAAAGTCTACAGGCTCAAAAAGGCTCTTTATGGACTAAAGCAGGCTCCTCGAGCCTGGTATAGTAGAATTGATGATTTCTTTTACCTTGAAGGATTTCAAAGGAGTCCAAATAAGCCAACACTTTACCTGAAGAAGTTCAGTTCTAAAGATATTGTGATCGTGAGTCTGTATGTTGATGATAAACTGTACACTGGTTCCTCACAGCAGCTTCTAATGGACTTTAAAAGGAATATGATGGAGGAATTTGAGATGACTGATCTTGGGGAGATGCATTATTTTTTAGGACTTGAAGTACAACAAACACAAGATGGTATTTTTCTATCTCAACAAAAATATGTTACTGATCTACTAGAACAGTTTCTTATGACTCAATGCAACACTGTTTCAACTCCTATGAATACCAGTGAGAAACTGAAAGAGGAGGATGGATCTGGGGTAGCAGATGCAAGGAGATACAGAAGCTTGGTTGGACGCTTGATCTATCTTACTCGCACAAAGCCAAACATTGCATTCTCTGTTGGATTAATATCAAGATTTATGCATGCTCCTACAAAGCATCATTTTGGAGCAGCCAAAAGGATCTTAAAGTATGTTGCAGCCACTAGAGATTAAGGCATCTGGTATGTTAAAGTACCCAAAGTTCAGTGACAAGGTTACACTGACAGTGATTGGGCTGGTGATCAAGATGACAGAAGAAGTACCACAGGAAACTGCTTCAGTCTCGGTTCAGGACCTATATCCTAGACATCTAAGAAACAAAGTACAGTAGCTTTGTCATCAGCAGAGGCAGAATATGTAGCTGCATGTATAGCTACCTGTCAAGCTGTGTGGTTCAAACGTCTACTGGGTGATCTTGGGCATAAGCAGATTGAAGCCACAAGCTTGTTATGTGACAGTGCATCAGCTATAGCCATGACCAAAAATCCAAGACGGAGGGCCTGGTCGATGGAGATATTGAAAGAAGCAAGCAGCCCAGGCGTGTTGTAGAGGTTGTAGAGGCAGGGGGGCTCGTTGGTGACGGCCTCCTTGATGGGGTTGCAGCAGGTGTCCGGTGGCTTGGCAGTGGAGTTCAGGTAGTCAACGCATGACACCAGCTTCGACGCGCAAGCCGGCTGCGCCTTCGTCATGGTCGCCGTTGCGCTTAGCATCAGAAGGATCGCCAGAATTGCAAGTTTCACCATGGCAGTTGCTCGGCCTGTGCCTTGGGCTGTTTGATAGCTGAGCAGCAAATACACGATGGAAGAGCCAAGCACAGCGTTGAAGCGGCCCAAATAAGCATCGGCCAGGAACCCTCCAAATATGGGCATGACTGTTGTCACACCAGACCAGTAGTTCACACTTCTGGCTGCTGTTTTTAGGTCCTGGTGGATCACTTTGGTCAAGTAAATGATTAAGCTTGTCGCTATCCCAAAGTAGCTCAGCCTTTCACTAAACTCGATTGCGATAATGAAGAGAGAGGCCTTCCAGACGCCGGTGGAAGCACGGAGAGTGATCTTTCCTTTGTGGTCAACAAAAGAGTCCAGCACAAATTTGTCAGCTTCATCCAAATGATGATCTTCTCTGCTTGTCTTCTCTGTCTCCATTTCTCTCTTCAGATTGTCTGGGAGTCTAGAGACTGGAGAAGTATGATGGAAGAAGTGAAGAACAGGTAGTCTCTAGCTAGCTTTTAGTTGTGTTGCGGTAGCAAGCGCCGGCGAAGCCAGCGAGGGAGACGACCATGATGGAGATGCCGATGATGATGAGGGGCCACTGGAGGAAACGGAGGCAGTCGATGTTGTTGGCACGGCTGCTGAGCCAGATTCCGCCGCCGAGGATGGAGACTGAGAGGAGGAAAGTGAGGAACCGATCAGTTGGTTGCTCGCTCGCATCTTGTCGTAGCCGTCAATACGATACTAGTGTCTCTGGCTTTTTGTTTTTCTAGGGACTGATCAACGAAGTTGAAGGAAGGTGGAGAGAACAGAGAAGCCCCGGAAGCTCAAACTCAGAAGTGAGTTTGATTTAGTAAAGGGCTCGTTGAAGGGGTCGTTGAAGGAGTCAGTGCGGAGTGGTTAGGCGCACCAGAGAGGAATAGGCAATGGGGATTTTTATACACACACATATATATATATGATTTTTAACTAACCTTATGAAACAAAAATACATCCCTAAACTAATTAATTTTTTTAAATATTTTTTAAATTATTTTTTTTTAATTTTTAAATTTTTTTTATTTTAATAGCCAGACGAAATTGGGTGTCAATAATATAGAATAATTTCTCATCTAACCCTAATATTAAAATAAATAAACGTGCAGCCGCAATGCATCCTAGGTTGTTTTTTTCCGATTCAAATTCAATTTATCTTATTTATTTAGTTAAAGTTCCATTCCAATCGCACTAACAATTTTCTTAGTAGTTATCCTGCAATTATTATTATTATTATTTACTTTTCTTTTTTTGTTTCCCCGTGATCCCATCTAAGACTCCAATTGTTTCATTTGATCGGATTCTAATAGGCTCTTTTCTCCTTTTCTTCTCCAACTATCTCTATCATCAAGGCACAATGAAAAAAGAAATTTTCAACTAGGTAAAATTTTGTCCTAGATGTAGAGAATGTGAACCTTCAAAGTACCATTTAGGAAAATTTCAAATTTTAGCATATTTTCTAATTTTCTACCTTACTAACATTTTGTAGGACCGTCCTAGGAAATTGCCCCCTTTCGCCGTATTATTCCAATACTAGGTAAAGGGGAAGAGCGGGTTAGTTCTCGTGGGCCCTCTTAGGCCCAAAATAAGCATCAACCAGAATAATAAATTTTAAGTAAACAATTGGGCTAAACAAAATCTTTAAATGTGTGGGCAACATGAGTAGGGTAATTAATTAGTTTTTCTAGAATTTTATTTTATTTTATTTTATTTTAGTTCTCTTCCATTGAGATGTAATTTTGGTTGGTTGGTTGCATGGTTGTAATGATGTGATATATGATGTATGTTTGGCGCTAGTATCATACTAGGACCGTTTGTAACAAGAATTAAATTAGAAGTATGTTAGGACCGCTTGAATAAACCCGTTAGTACCATGTTTAGGGCCCGATAAGACAAACACCGCTAGTACCATGTTTAGGGCCGACAAGCTCGCTAGCAACATGATGAGATTGAAAGCAACTGTTAGTGGCATGTTAGGGCCGTAATAAATTACTATAAGCCGGTAGATAAAGGATTAGGAGCGTAAATACTAAATGACAAGCTTAGAAAGAGTTCATGAGAAAGGAGATGAACATATATCATAAATATACTTAAAAAGATATCATTGATTAGTCATGTCATCATGGAACACTAAGCTAAGATAACAAAATAAAAGAAATAGGATGCATTAGAATCATAACATTCTACTAAAAAAGGTTAGCATAAAATGAGCTACAATCATGCATCAATTGGCTATTGCATATGATTGATGTTTGTCATACATAAGACTGCATTAAGTAACAAATTTGAGAAGTAAGATAAAATACGAGGCATGCAAGATTGGTGACAGACGATATCTACATGACCTAACGAGCCATAAAGTTAGAAGAGAGATTTGAAATAGATGATTCGAACCCAAGAGGCATGTTAGGATGGTAACGGACCATCCCTAGTCATGACCCAATATTGATATGGAGTATGGAGATATAATTTGTGCACTGTTGGACCATAACTGACAGGGGACCATGCTTATGGCTAGTATCACGAAACGCTCTACCTCAGCGTAAGTATCCCAAGAGGCTCTGACTTGGTGGCATCCCTAGTGGCACTACCTAAGAGTTATCCTGAGAGTGGGTGATGTACACACTCACCACCCTAGGTTCGTCCGACGACATTCAAGTATTGGATTAAATGATTGATCAATAAGATATGATTTAATTGGTAAAAGGAATTATGCATATGCATATTAGTTCAAGCATGCTAGTAGGACTTTAATATTGTTGTTATGATGTTGTATGAAATTGTTCTTTAATTAAATTGCTATAACTTAAAGTTTATTATTCATTGTTGTTTGTTGCGGGAATATTAGGACCCACGTGATGGGCCTGATACTTCCCCCTTACTGAGCAAGTTGTGCTCACCCCTCATTCTAACATGTTTTCTTAGGTGAGTACTATGAGGAGACAGAGTACACTGAACCATATAATGAGGTTCAGGATGTGGAGCAGATTGAGTGAGGGTATGCTGTAGCCCCTCGAAAGTAAAACTGGCTGGGACTGGATTTCTATTTTGTGTTATTTCATTTCTAAAAGAAACATATGGTTTGTTTAAATTGGCACATTATTTGTATGTTAGTTTTCCTGGGATTGTCACTTAATTACTCAGATTTCTTTTAATATTCTTATTATTTGAAAAATAGATTAAAAGAAAATGTCTTACCTCATATTTTTTAAAGTATTTTAAATTAATTACTTAATGACTCTGTGAAATTAAGATATTTTTTTAAATTAAGATTTATAAAACTTAGGGCGTTACAATTACCTTCTAATCTACTTGCTTAGGAATTTTCTCAAATAAAGGGGACTAGCACCAAGACTAAGTTTCCTTAACTAGATCCTGCATACCTCCTAAGCTCTAAAGTCCAAGTTTTATGCATTGTAAACATCTCAATTTACTACTAAAAAAAAAAATATTTTAGTAGTAAATTGAGATGTTTACAATGCATAAAACTTGGACTCTAGAGCTTAGGAGTTATCCAGGATCTTTTTCCAGTGAGCAAATTACCAACGGCTTGACCATTGGTAATTACCAAAGCGTTAGGCCATTGGTAGAAAAAATTTAAATTTATCAACGGCTAAATGCGTTGATAGTTTACCAACGGTCCAACACATTGGTAAATCAGCTATTTTCAACAGTCAAATTACCAACGTGTGCACGCGTTGGTAATGAGTGTGTTGTTGATTACCAACGTGTCAATTGATATATAATAATAATAATAATAATAATATTATTATTATTATTATTATTATTATATATTATTATTATTATTATTATTATTATTAAATAAAAATATAATGAATATATATTTAAAATATATCATATATATTATAATGTATAATGATAATAATCATATATAAAATATCATATTTTAGAAAGTAAAGAAATATTTTTTAAACATTTTTACAAATAATACAATAATAATAATAATAATAATAATAATAATAATAATAATAATAATGATATTGTCACTTATTATGTATGTATGTGTATGTATGGTATGTATGTATTGTAATACATAATAATAATAATAACTATATATATATACTGATTCATTATGTGTATGAACAAATATATGAACATATTTTTATAGTGAAATTAGGAATATATGCTATAATAATCATATATATTTGTGTGTGTGTGTGTACTTTACTTATATCATATATATGCATTAATATATATATATGATACGCACATACATACACTCATTAAATAATGTATCATATGTATCATATTTATATATTTTTATTAGAAATAATAATAGAAGTTTTAAATATAATACGAAGACTACTATTAGAGTTTTATTTAGAAAAATATGAATAATGTATCATACATACATACATACATCATACATACATACATACATACATACATACAGACATACAGGACCTACATTATATATATATATATATATCTATATATATATATTTATTTATTTATTTATTTATTTATTTATTTATTTATTTATTTATTTATTTATACATACATACATACATACATATATGATATCTTAATAGAATATGATACATACATACATTAAAAAGCCCAAAAAACCTTAACCTACCCTTTATAAAGCCCTAACTTATCTCTCCCATTTACTCCTGCTGCCTCTCCCCTTCATCTCCCTTTGCCCTCTACCTCCCTTCACCCTCTTTTTCCCTCCAATTCGCCTCCCTCTCCTTCTCCTTCTCCGTCCGTTCCCTTTCCTCCGTCCTCCATCCTGTGTCTCTCCTCCCTCTCCCTCTCCTTTTCCTTTTTTCCTACTTATCCTTCTCCATCTTTCCTCCCTCTCTCATTCTCTCCTTCCTCTCTTTCTCCTTTTCCATCCATCTTCCTTCTCCATCTCCTTCTCCTCCCATCGTCGATCGCCCTTCGTGTGTCGTCACCCTAGCCCCTCGCCTCGGCACCTCGCCCATCTCCGGATTGCCAGACGCATCCTACCCTCCCTTCGCCTCGCCATATCGACGCATCGCCTCTTTACTAATTTAGATTTTCATTTTTTTTTCATTTCATAAATTTGAGTGTTTGAATTTGTAGATATGGGTGTTTGACTGTTGATTTTGTTTTCATTTTTGAGTTTTTAGTTAATTTTGTGTTTGATTTTTCAGTTTATTGTAACTTTTGAAAATTTTGTGGATTTTTAGTTTCTTTTTAATTTTGTGGAAATTTTTATGACTTCCATTAATTTTTAAAATTTTTTTAATGTAAGTTAATTTTTGTGGTATTTTTATTTTTTCAATATTCAAATTTATTATGATTTTTTGAATTTTTTTTTGTTAATTTTAAATTTCAGTGGCTGTTAAATTTTTTAATTTTAAATTTATTTTTAATTTTTGTAAGTTTTTTATGAATTTTAGATATTTCCATAAGTTTTTATGAATTTCAGATTTTTTTCCAATTTTTTAAATTTTTAGTTAATTTTTGTGAAATTATAATTTTTTAGTGAATATAACTTATAATTTAAATATTAAGTAATTTATTTTTTTTCTTTTTCTTTTTTTAAAAAATGGCAGTTTCCAACAACTCATTGTCAGAAACTACTTTAATTTTTTTAAAAAATTTGAACATGATTACTAACGACTTCAACCATTGGTATATTTCTCAGTGTGCATGCACGTTGGTGTTTTGTTTGCCCATTGAAAAACAAGTCAGGTGCTTAACTGTTGGTAATTACCAACAGACATGTTACCAATGGCTTTACGTTGGAAATAGCGAACAGCTTAAAGTTTGCACATTAGTAACTGAATTTTTAATGCGTGATTTACCAACGCATATTTACCAATAATTACGCATTGAAAATTCAAAATTACCAACGTGCAGCCATTAGGAATACGTGTTAGTAATTGCCAGAATTTTAGTAGTAATTATCTCAAAGCCTCTTTGGAACAATTGCAAGATGATTTGATGAGATAGCTTAGCCCATAAGCCATTGAAAGTTATGCTTGACCGCCTGAGAAATGTGGAGGAAAAATTGGCCCCACTTTCACCATGCATGCCATGGTTGCGTGGTGGCAGTGGCTGAGCTTTAGGGGTCAGTTGCACCATCTCCATGTTGAGTTCGCGAACATGGCGTTGTTGAGGACTCTAAAGGCAGCCTTCCCGCAGCGAAGCCATCTTCACACTCTTGACTAATCTGATTAGATGTAACTTCTCTCTGATCTTAAAGCCTTTAAGTGAAGCTTTGTCTGTGAAGAAAGAATCAAACACACAAATCAGGGTGTCATTGTGTTTCACAGTTGCGTTTTTGTGTAGTGTCTGACTTAGAGTTCAGAGGTTGGGTCAAATGGTTCCAAGCTAGAGAAGTTGGTGAAACGTGATGTGTTTTAAGGCTAAGGCATTATTCTAGAGGCATATTGGGAGTGTAACAGGATGGGTAAGTGTCTTGGATTTAGCTGCGGGTTTGATGGGAGGATTGGCTAGATGTATGATGGTGTTCCTAAGCAGCAGCGATTGGGCAGCAAGGAAACGGGCAATAAAGGTGTTGAAGAGGTTGGCGATAGTGGGAAGAGACTCGTTGGGTGAGTGCAAGATTGGTTGCTTGAAGGTGTTTGAGGCTAGGTGATTGGACAAGGTTTAGATCTCTTTAACAACAAAACTTGTTTCTAATCACAAAAATGAAGATAAATTTGTGTGGATTTCCCGTGTTAATGGGTCTATTCTCCTTTATTTGATATTCACTTTACATAAATGGATATTATTATTATTATTATTATTATTATTATTATTAACTTTTATCGTTATTTATTTATTTGGGCAATCAACTTTTTTCTTTAATTGGACATGATTCACATGAAGTACATAAGTCCGCTGCATGTGCCACGCGGACCGTTCTAAAATACATGGTGAGTAACGGTGCCACCCCGTTTTCCACCGTTCGATCAAAAGATTAGGTTTTGGTTTAAAATACTCTTCACAACTATACTTTTATATTTTTGTCGCTTTAGTCCCAAATATTTATTTTATTTTTCCTACACTATTCCGTTCAGATCAAGTATGAATAAGTTTTAAAGTGACCTGCTTTTGCAGGTTATAGGTGGTAACTCTAAAAGTGCGACCAGTCTAACATAAAAAAAAAAAAGCGATAAAAAACTAAGAAAAGCGAAATGTTTTTTTAAAAAAGTGATTAAAACTAAAAAAAATCAATTTTTTCTAAAAAATCAATTAAATATTAAAAAAGTGATCAATGTTAAAAAATGGTAAATATTTTTAAAAAGTGATAAAAATTTATAAAATGCAATAAAGATTTTTAAAAAAAGTGAAAAAAAAAATTTTAAAAAAATTGAAATTTTTTTAAAAAAAAACTAATAAATGTTAAAAAATTGGTAAAATATTTTTAAAAAGCTATTAAAAAAAAAAAAAACTATAAATAATTGTAAAATGCAATAAATAATTTAAAAAAATTATTAAAAAAAAATAAAAAAAAAAAACCTAAAAAAATTGAAATATTTATCAAAAAAATTGATTAAACAAAAAAAAGCAATTAAAACTAAAAAAATCAAAAAAAAATTTTAAAAAAAAGAAAATAAATATAAAAAAAAATTGATTGAATATAAAAAACTGATAAAATATAAAAAAAAAGTGATAAATGTTAAAAAATGGTAAATATTTTTAAAAAGCGATTAAAAACCAAAAAAGTTATAAAAATATCTAAAATGTAATAAATATTTTAAAAATGTGATAAAAAACTAAAAAAGTGAATTTTTTTTAAAAAAATAATATTATTTAATATAATTATATACATTATTGATATCATTAGTTAATAATTATACTTTTGTAGGTCTAAAAAGAAATGATTTATTCGTTTGAATATATTTAATAATATGTGTGATTATTACATTTAATAAAGTAAATATCATTAAATATAAATCTATTAATTGACTATACTTTTTAGTAAATACATATTTATATTTATTATTATATTAGTATTTCATATTATGAATACATATTTTAAATGCAATAAATATTTTAAAAAAGTGATAAAAAACAAAAAAAAAAGACAATTTCTTAAAAAAGCGATAACATGTTAAAAAAAGCTATTACATGTTCAAAAAGGCTATTACATGTTAAAAAAAGCTATTACACGTTCAAAAAAGTGATAACATTTAAAAAAAAGTGATAAATGTTTAAAAAAAGGGTAAATCTTTTAAAATGCTAATAAAAAATGAAAAAGTGATAAATAATTCTAAAGTGCAATAAATAATTTAAAAAAAGAATTAAATTAAAAAAATAAGCAAAACACATCTACAAAAAGTGATATTTTTAAAAAAAAAAGTGATTAAATATACAAAAAAAAAAAAGCTATTAAAACTAGAAAAAGTGAAAAATTTTAATAAAATTGATTAAATATTAAAAAAATGATTAAATATAACAAAGAAAAATAAAATATATAAACAAGTGATCAATGTTGACAAAATTGTCAATATTTTTAAAAAGCAATTAAATACTGAAAAACTGATAAAAACATCTAAGATGCAATAAAATTTTTAAAAAAATGATAAAAATATAAAAAAAAAGTGACATAATATAGGAAAAAAGTGATTAAGTATAAAATAAGCGTTTAAATATAAAAAAGTGATAAAACTGGAAAAAAGTGAAAAATGTTAAAAAAATGGTAAATATTTTTTAGAAGCTATTAAAAACCAAAAAAGTGATAAATAATTCTAAAATGCAATAAATATTTTATGAAAATGTTTAAATAAAAAAGAAGTGATACAAAACTAAAAGTAGCGAAATTTTTTTCAAAAAAGTGATTAAATATAAAAAAATGATGAATAATTAAAAACGATAAAAATTAGTACCAAATAGATTATCACATCCGATTAATTTTTAATAATTTGTTTAAAAATTACACATATCTTCCTCTGATTTTATAAACATATTACAAAATCTTATAATGACCTAAACCTTAATCTCTAACCCTAAACATCAACCCTAAGCTCTAACCCTAACCTTAAACCCTAATTGTATATTCAGTGACCTGTTCGATGAAAGAACTCTAACACTACATGTAACCCTAGCTTTAATTATAATCCTAATCCTCAACCCTAAATGAATTACTAACCATAACCTTAAATACCTAAACATAACTCTAACCCAAACCATAACCCTAAACCCTAAACCTTGACCTAACCTTAATTCCTGATCCCTAACCCTAAACCCTAATCCCTAATCCTAAATCCTAATATTAAATCCCTAACCCTAAAAGTAATCCTAATCCTAACCCTTAATCCTAAACCCTTATCATTAACCTTAACCATAATCCTAACATTAAATCCCTAACCCTAAACATAATCCTAATCCTAACCTCATATAGTCATAATGTCATCACCATTTTTAGAATGTTTAGAAACATTGGGGACTAAAATACAAAACAAGGAAAATAATAGGGATTAGCACAATATTTACCAAAAAGAGATTCCAATAGGTCTAATTGATGATTTTTTTGGCCTAAAAAAAATGATTTATTGGTTTCAAGATATTTAATTATGTATGTGATGATTATATTTAATAAAGTGAATACCTTGAAATATAATTATATTAATTAATTATACTTTTTATTGAATACATATTTCTACTTATTATTATATTAGTTTTATTATTATTATGATTACTGTAAAAAAAATAATAAGAACAAATTGCCTGAATTATATATTCCAATTTTTTACAAGCGATTAACTAGTAACGATGAACAATTATGTATTTCATTTTGGAAAAAAAAAATAAGTACATATTTTAAGCAAAAACCCCTAACACTAATTCCTAATCAATAACCATAACCCTAAACCCTAAACCTTAACCTAACCCTAATCTCTAATCCCAAACCCTAAACCTTAACTCTAAAAACCTAAAAAACTAACCCTAATTCTATTTCTAATCCCTAATCCTAAACCCAAAACCTTAAATCCGTAAACCAAAAAAAAAAACTAACCCTAACTCTAATCCTAATCCAAAACCAACCAATTACTAACCCTAACCTTAAATCCCTAAACAGAACTCTAACCCTAAACCCTAATATTTAACCCTAACCATAACCCTATTCCTTAAACCATAACCTAACCTTAATCCCTACTCCCTAACCCTAAATCCTAAACCTTAACATTAAATCCTTAACCCCAAACGTAATCCAAATCCTAAACCTTAATCCTTAACCCTAACCATAACCATATTCCCTAAACCTTAACCTAACCTTAATCCCTAATCCCTAACCCTAAACCTTAATCCCCAATCCTAAACCCTAACATTAAATCCCTAACCCTAAACGTAATCCTAATCCTAACCCCTTAATCCTAAACCCTGATCCTTAACCCTAACCATAACCTTATTCCCTAAACCTTAACCTAACCTTAATCCCTAATCCCTAACACTAAACCCTAATTCCTAATCCCTAATCCTAAACCCTAACTTTAAATCTCTAACCCTAAACGTAATCATAATCCTCACCTCTTAATCCTAAACCCTTATCATTCACCCTAACCATAACCTTATTCCCTAAACCTTAACCTAACCTTAAACCCTAACCCCAAACCCTAAACCCTAATCCCTAATCCTAAACCCTAACCCTAAAAGTAATCATAATCTTAACCCCTAAACCCTAATCCTTAACCCTAATCATAACTCTATTCCCTAAACCTTAATCCTAACCTTAACCCTAACCTTAATACCTAATCCCTAACCCTAAACCCTAATCCCAATCTCTAATCCTAAACCCTAACATTAAATCCTTAACTTTAACATATTTTAACTTAAACCATAAAATAGTAACAAAACCCAAAAAAAAAAGAATGAAAATTAAACCCTAATTGTGTAGATATTGATTGCCAATTTTTGAGAAATAAATTTGAATAAAATTTTATTTGAAATAATCCTAAACCCTATTGTGAAATTAACCCTAAAAGTAATCATAATTTTTAACCCCTTAATCCTTTACCCTTTTCAATAACCTTAACCATAAGATAACATTAAATCCCTAACCCTAAACTTAATTTAATCCTAACCTTTAGAAATGAAGCAAATAATCTAGATCATATGAAGTAATATTTATTTTATATAATTATATACATTATTGATATCATTAGTTAATAATTATACTTTTGTAGGTCTAAAAAGAAATGATTTATTCATTTGAATATATTTAATAATATGTGTGATTATTACATTTAATAAAGTAAATATTATTAAATATAAATCTATTAATTAACTATACTTTTTACTAAATACATATTTATACTTATTATTATATTAGTATTTCACATTATGAATACATATTTTAAATGCAATAAATATTTTAAAAAAGTGATAAAAAAACAAAAAAAAGTGACAATTTCTAAAAAAAAAAAGCGATAACATGTTAAAAAAAGCTATTACATGTTAAAAAAGGCTATTACATGTTCAAAAAGGCTATTACATGTTCAAAAAAGCTATTACACGTTTAAAAAAGCGATAACATTTAAAAAAAAGTGAAAAATGTTTAAAAAATGGTAATTTTTTTAAAATGCTAATAAAAAATGAAAAAGCGATAAATAATTCTGAAGTGCAATAAATAATTCAAAAAAAGGATTAAATTAAAAAAATAAGCGAAACACATCTACAAAAAGTGATATGTTTTTAAAAAAAGTGATTAAATATACAAAAAAGCTATTAAAACTAGAAAAAGTGAAAAAATTTTAAGAAAATTGATTAAATATTAAAAAAATGATTAAATATAACAAAAAGAAATAAAATATATAAACAAGTGATCAATGTTGACAAAATTGTCAATATTTTTAAAAAGCAATTAAATACTGAAAAACTAATAAAAACATCTAAGATGCAATAAAATTTTTAAAAAAGTGGTGAAAATATAAAAAAAAGTGACATAATAAAGGAAAAAAGTGATTAAGTATAAAATAAACGTTTAAATATAAAAAAGTGATAAAACTGGGAAAAAAAGTGAAAAATGTTAAAAAAACGGTAAATATTTTTTAGAAGCTATTAAAAACCAAAAAAGTGATAAATAATTCTAAAATGCAATAAATATTTTACGAAAACGTTTAAATAAAAAAGAAGTGATAACCTTGACTTGGGACCATTGAAACCTTAATTTGATACCACAAAAACCATAACTAGGTATCACTAGAACCTTAAACTGGTACCATTAAACCTTACTTTGATACCAATATGACCTTATGTTGGTACCAGCAGAACCATAATTTGGTACCACTAGAACCTTAAACTAGAACCACTTTACCTTAAATTGGTACCAATAGAACCTTAACTTGGTACCATTCAACCTTACTTTGGTACCAATATGACCTTAAGTTGGTACCAGTAGAACCTTAAGTTGGTACCAGCATAACCATAATTTGGTACCACAAGAACCTTAAACTAGTAACACTTTACCTTAAATTGGTACCAGTATAATCTTAACTTGGTACCATTAAACCTTACTTTGGTACCAATACGACCTTAAGTTGGTACCACTTTACCTTAAATTGGTATCGGTACAACCTTAACTTGGTACCAGTACAACCTTAACTTGGTACCATTAAACCTTACTTTGGTACCAATATGACCTTAAGTTGGTACCAGTAGAACCTTAAGTTGGTACCAGCATAACCATAATTTGGTACCACTAGAACCTTAAACTGGAACCACTTTACCTTAAATTGGTACCAGTAGAACCTTAACTTGGTACCATTCAACCTTACTTTGGTACCAATATGACATTAAGTTTGTACCAGTAGAACCTTAAGTTGGTAACAGCATAACCATAATTTGGTACCACTAGAATCTTAAACTGGTACCACTTTACCTTAAATTGGTACCAGTATAACCTTAACTTGGTACCATTAAACCTTACTTTGGTACCAATATGACCTTAAGTTGGTACCACTTTACCTTAAATTGGTACCAGTACAACCTTAACTTGGTACCAGTACAACCTTAACTTGGTACCATTAACCTTACTTTGGTACCAATATGACCTTAAGTTGGTACCAGTAGAACCTTAAGTTGGTACCAGCATAACCATAATTTGGTACCACTAGAACCTTAAACTGGAACCACTTTACCTTAAATTGGTACCAGTACAACCTTAACTTGGTACCATTAAACCTTACTTTGGTACCAATATGACCTTAACCTTTGTACCAGTAGAACCTTAATTTGGTACCACTACAACCTTAAACTGGTACCACTTTACCTTAAATTGGTACCAGTATAACCTTAACTTGGTACCATTAAACCTTACTTTGGTACCAATATGACCTTAAGTTGGTACCACTTTACCTTAAATTGGTACCAGTACAACCTTAACTTGGTACCATTAAACCTTACTTTGGTACCAATATGACCTTAAGTTGGTACCAGTAGAACCTTAAGTTGGTACCAGTATAACCATAATTTGGTACCACTAGAACCTTAAACTGGTACCACTTTACCTTAAATTGGTACCAGTACAACCTTAACTTGGTACCATTGAACCTTACTTTGGTACCAATATGACCTTAAGTTGGTACCAGCAGAACCATAATTTGGTACCACTAGAACCTTAAACTGGTACCACTTTACCTTAAATTGGTACTAGTATAACCTTAACTTGGTACCATTAAACCTTACTTTGGTACCAATATGACCTTAAGTTGGTACCACTTTACCTTAAATTGGTACCAGTACAACCTTAACTTGGTACCATTAAACCTTACTTTGGTACCAATATGACCTTAAGTTGGTACCAGTAGAACCTTAAGTTGGTACCAGCATAACCATAATTTGGTACCACTAGAACCTTAAACTGGAACCACTTTACCTTAAATTGGTACCAGTACAACCTTAACTTGGTACCATTGAACCTTACTTTGGTACCAATATGACCTTAAGTTGGTACCAGTAGAACCTTAAGTTGGTACCAGCATAACCATAATTTGGTACCACTAGAACCTTAAACTGGAACCACTTTACCTTAAATTGGTACAAGTACAACCTTAACTTGGTACCATTGAACCTTACTTTGGTACCAATATGACCTTAAGTTGGTACTAGTAGAACCTCAAGTTGGTACCAGCATAACCATAATTTGGTACCACTAGAACCTTAAACTGGTACCACTTTACCTTAAATTAGTACCAGTACAACCTTAACTTGGTTCTATTAAACCTTACTTTGGTACCAATATGACCTTAAGTTGGTACCAGTAGAACCTCAAGTTGGTACCAGCATAACCATAATTTGGTACCACTAGAACCTTAAACTGGTACTATTTTACCTTAAATTGGTACCAGTATAACCTTAACTTGATACCATTAAACCTTACTTTGGTACCAATATGACCTTAAGTTGGTACCACTTTACCTTAAATTGGTACCAGTACAACCTTAACTTGGTACCATTAAACCTTACTTTGGTACCAATATGACCTTAAGTTGGTACCAGCAGAACCTTAAGTTAGTAAGCATAACCATAATTTGGTACCACTACAACCTTAAACTGGTACCACTTCACCTTAATTTGGTACCAATATAACCTTATTATTATATTAGTATTTGATATTATGAATACTGATTTTAAATGCCGTCAATATTTTTAAAAAAGCGATATTTAGCAACAAAAGCGACAATTTCTTGAAAAAAGTGATTAAATGTAAAAAAAAAGCTATTAAATTTTAAAAAACCTATTACATGTTTAAAAAATCTATTAAATATACGAAAAAATGATAACATTTTAAAAAAAGTGATAAATGTTTAGAAAAAATGGTAAATTTTTTGCAACGCTAATAAAAACTGAAAAAGTGATAAATAATTCTGAAGTGCAATAAATAATTTAAAAAATGAGTAAATTAAAAAATAATCGAAACAAATCTACAAAAAGTGATATTTTTTCAAAAAAAGCTATTAAATATACAGAAAAGCGATTAAAACTAGAAAAAGTGAAATTTTTTTTAAGAAAAGTGATTAAATATTAAAAAAATGGTTAAAGTGGTACAGAAATTATTACATACAATTATATTTTTCAATAAATATATATTTATATTTAATACCTATAATACCTTAAAATAAATATATATTTTATATTTACTTTACCCATTTCAATAATTTCCCGTTCTTTTTCATCTATTCCCGCCAATCGCTTCTCCCTTGCAACCTGTTACCGGATCAATACGTTGCATTTTACTCTATCAGTCTAATGGTCTTTCTACTACTAATTTGTAACTTAGGTACTTAACTGAAACATTCTAAAAAGTTTGAGGAATTCTAAAAAACGGGGGTATTAATACCGACCGGGTATTTTAGAATGGTCCAAGCCTTGGTCCTGGGGCTGTTGCGAAGTGCGAACAGAAACAAACTTTATATGAGGTTTGAGAAAATTACAAAACTCCCTATGATGTTTGGCTTAACCTACACTTTGTCCAATTTATTTTCAAACATACACTTTCCCATTTATTTTTTTTGCACTATCCTACAATAGCTTCTAAAACTCTTAATTTAAATTATCTGGTAACTATGTTCCAGTAGTTTTAAAATTTTTCATATTTTTTTATAGTTAACTGACATTTAAAAAGTATTGATTTCCACTTATAAAGAAGAAAATACATTTATAAAGAAGAAAAACTGATAATTTAAAATATTTATTAGCTGAAAAAAATATTTAAGAGATTGAAATTACTAGAAGATAACTACCATATATCTTAAACTACAACTCAAAAAGTTGTTGTTAGACAATATAAAAGAAGTAAGAAGCAAAGTATAAATTTTCAAAAATATGGAGCAAAATGTAAGTTAAGTAAAAGGAAAAAAAAGTTATTGTCATTTTCCTTTATTTTTTTCCCTCAATCTTTTGCGTAAGAGAATTTTGTTATTGCAATGTCTCACTTGTTTGGAGAAGGGGCAAGTACAGAATAGATCATTAACTAGAGATGGAAAATGAATAGAATCTTTTTCGAACAATTTAAACTTGAGCTCAATTTTTGCTTAAGTCACCTAAACTTAATGAACCTTAAACCTGAACTCGAACCGAATTATATATTTGAATCCTTGATGAATTGAGTTTGAATATGATAACATATGGCTCGAACACATATCAAGCCTAGCGAATCTATTATTATATAAATATAATAAAGAAAAATTACCAAACCCCCCTAAGGTTTGTTCTAACCTACAATCATGTCCCCCAGTTTTCTTAAACCTATATTTAACCACTCCAACATCAACACTGTCATTCCCCGTTATTATAAAAAAGAAAAATGTTTTACTTTGCCCTCCTTGCTTTCTAAGAGTTCAAACAAAAATCCTAGGCTATTTATTATGCTTTATTTTGCCTTAAGCCTCTATCTTCTTTCTTTCCGGAACAACTGGTTGTGGAATGAGCTTCACTTTCGACTTGGCCTTAGGACTGTAAACGAATCGAATGAACACGAAAGAGAGCTGTTCATGTTAGTTCATTTAGATTTTTAACGAACACGAACATGAACGTGAACACGCTTTGTTTATGTTCGCTCATTTATGTTCACAAACAGCAATAAACAAACCAAACGAATGAACTCGTTCATAAATGGTAATACACGAACATAAACATATTCACGAACAATGTATAGAATATGTTTATAAATGATTAAAATGAACATAAATGAATGAACATAAACGAACGAACACACGCACACACACGCACACACACACACACATTAATGAATAAACAAATGAACAACGAACAAATATAAACTAACAATAATCGAACTGTTCGTGAACATAAATGAACAAATATATGCTTGTTCGTGTTCGTTTGTTTAAATAAACGAATAGAAAATTTTGTTCATGTTCATTCATTTAACTTAGTAAACAAACTCTCACCAAACAGTTCACCAAACATTCTGTTCATTTACACCCCTACCCGACCTTCCCTCCGTTCACCCGTCTAATCCTTCACTTCTTTAATGGCTTTTTGAAACTTGCTTGAACCCATTTTTTCACATAAAGAATGGGAAAAAAGCTACAGCGTAGGATTCACAGATTTGATTTTGAATCTCAAATCGAACTAGAATGGAAGAGGTGGGATAATCCCGATTCAAAATTGCCCACCATCACTCATCTTCGACGCCAATTTGAAGCTCAACGCAGCTAGCCTCCACTCTGTCTAGTTGAGCCTCGAGGCTCTTTTCCAGCCATTGATCTTTTCCGGTGTAAACCTGTGAAAGTAAAAAATGTTGAAGAGATTGGAGTTTGTGAGCACGGGGTGCTTCCTAAGGCTGATGGAAATTGGCGTTACAGAGAATTGGAGTTTGAGTTCACCGTTCTCTCTGACGATTGGGCTCTCACCGCTTCTCTTTTTGAGGATTAGGCTCCCACTGCTACTCCTACAGACAATTGGGCTTTTGTCGCCGATCTCTTCAATGATTTGGCTTTTGCTACCAATCTCCCCGATGATTACGCCTCACTCTCATTCACTAATCGCCGGAAAAGATAGTGGCTCTGAGCAAAAAAATGATGAGAGGGTGGATTGGCTTGTTAAATGTCTAAGTTTGATGGTAAAATTTCTAAGGAACAAGGTTAGGATGACAAAGCTAAAGATTTTATTTTTTTTGTAACGGTAAATAACAGTTTTAATGTTGTAAGGAGGTAAGTTTAGGTTTCTAAAAAATGGGGGACATAACTATAAGTTCGAGCAAATCTCATGGAGATTTTGGTAATTTTTTGTATAAAAATATTTACACCATTTTAATATTACCCTAATCATAATGCCCTAATTTCATAATTCATAGTTCTTCTTTGTCCCTTGTCACACTTTTTTCAACTTTCCAATGCTGCATCCAGCAGCCATCATCACCATTCACGACCACTATCACTAGATCACATTTTGTCCATCGATACAACTGGCTTCTTCATTATTTCATCATCCAAGATCAATTGGAAGATTCGGAACTATGGCACCTTCCCTTTATATTTGAAGTTGACTCCTTCTCCATATGTGGTAAGGGAAGTTGACTCCTTCTCCATACGTGGTAAGGCTTAAATCCAGAAATGGTGATTGAGCTTTCACATATATTATGGGTCAAAATGCCTATTGTTCCCCTGAACTTTAGTAATTCAAACAGTTTTCACCCTAAACTACCAACTGCTTTAGTACAATCCATGAACTTTGTAAAATTAGTCACTTTAGCCCTTCAACTCCAAGATAAGCTTACGTGAGGTCACGTTGTTGAGACGCTGTTACTAGTTTAATGAAGCAGTAATGAATGGGTAGGGCATAATAGGAAAGAAGGTCATGGTTCGTGTGTCAGATTTGGGAAACTTTGGAAAGTGGGGATGTTTACAGTTTGGAAAAAACAAAACAATTTAGTCCCTCTTCCTTGTTTGGTAGTCCAATATTTTGATAGAGTCATTGAAAAGAAAAGAGGTCTATCCTCATTGAGATTCCACACAAAACTTTTGACTAGGGAGGGGACCATGGAAGATGTTGTTGCATGTGCAAAGGTGAGTGAAATCAATTTCCTGCTTGTAGCTTTCTTGACCAACGTATGTTTGTTTAAGGTTATATGAGCCTATAGGTGATGAGGGATTGAAAAGTAACAATGAGACATGGGTTAATTTATTTTTAACTTTATTCAAACATAATTAAAATTAGAAATTATATTAGTTACTCCCTAGTTTGTGTTCTTGATTTACCTCTTTGTTGACTTAGTTTAGTGGAACATGATAAGTTAAAAGTTGTTGTTTCAGATGTTGTTAAATGCTTGTTTAGGCCAATGGGGAATAGAAATGATTTTGTATCGAGTAACACTAGTAAGGTCTTAGTGACTATGAAAATAGGTGTGTTAATTTGAATAAGGTGTTAAATATAGTTAAATGACTAAGGTGAGTTAGAAGTGGTTATCAAATTTTTCATGGTGGTGTATTAATTAAGGAGCCTACAGTGAAGTATTTAGAATTTGACATCAATGTAAGTAAGGTTGACAAAGATAAATGTTGCAAGAATTGTGGTATACAAATGCCAATATAAAATCAATTTACTTTAAAAGTCCATCTTAATCCCTAAGTATAGGACTATGGTGTATAAGTGACAATGGTAGTTTGTTGGCAATGATATTTTGTTGCATGAGGGTAGGTAGAGTTGAATTTTACATTGAACACAATGATGAGTGGTTGAGCAATAATAATAAGGTATTGGTTAACCCTTTTGAGAAGGCCACTAGTGAGGCAGAAGCACATGACTTAGGTGAAGGTAATGTGGCTCACCATGAAGTTACAACCACTTAGGTGACTAAGAATAATAATGAGAGTAAGGGGGACAATGAGGATAGTGATAAAGGTGGAGGCTTAGATTATTAGTGTTGTGCCCAAAAGCCAGTCATGAGATGATTGTATTTTGCACATTGAGCCATGATATTTTATTGAAGCATTAATCCAATAGTTATGTTTGTTATTTTGTTTTGGTCTGACATAATCAAACATTTTTATAACCCTAGAATAATAGTATTCTTAAACGTCCTTGGTCTAGTATTATTGTGGAGTGGGTTGCAATAATCCACAAAGACTAACATGTGTGGAGAGTAATATGAGATATGTAGTCTATATATGGGCACAAGTTAGAGAACTTGTGTGCTGAACCGACTGACCATGAGAGCGCTACATGGATCGTTACATAAGTGTCATAAATGATTCTCATAATGATCATGATATATGTAGTCCTTTGATCTAAGGTCATCAAGGTTCCTTACATGTGAGTCACATACTTGCTTTTGTTGCTTGTGACTTAGTGAATATGAAGGTGATTATTGAGTATGTCACATATCATACGGAAGGTTTTGTATGATTAAGATGGGGCTTGTCCTTCATTTGTAATGGGAGTAATATCTTTGAGCCCATTGATTAAGTGAGATTGAGGAATGCATGACCATGTTCGGATGAGTTGATATGGGATATCAATGTCATCAGTTTTAGTCAGTCTACTCGATAATCAAGAAACCCTAAATTGGGTTATAAGATAGTGACACATTCCATGTCTCATGCTCGATCGTGATATATTGGACAAAGGGATAATGATATATACAATAATGATTATAAAGGTTTACTCAAATCATTGACTATGTTATCACTTGGGTAGAAATGGTGTGTTGCTAGGCACTGCTCATTTTTTATAATCATAAATGTGATTTGGTCATGCAGATACTGGACAAGAAGGGGCAAAACCAGGCCTTAAACGGAGGAAGACCCCCCGTCCGATTTCTTCGTCGGGTTTTATTCCACTTCTTTTTAGAAGATTTGGACAGAAATTTGCTTTCTAAGTTTCCGGACTGGACCTCTTCGCACGTTTCTATCATCAAATGTTTGTTCCCCTGAGAACTGGAGAATCATGCAGGGAAAAGGATCTCTTATTTATACAAAACTCCTTTATAGAAGAAGGAGTCAATTTGCGTATTCTTAAGCCCGGGGATGGTAAGGCGGTTTGCTGTCCTTTTGGAAGTGTCTTCGTTAACCAATATGGAAAAGCCGAGTCGATTCCTGGAGAATCAAACCGGAGTTTTGTTTTTCGAGAAAAGGTCCCATCCTTCAATATCATGATTGGGTCGACCAGACCAGATCATGAGTAAATAGAAAATCGAAAACGTACATAGCTGTTCCAGCTGAAATACTTGGAATAATTCTACCACTTTTACTAGGAGTAGCCTTTTTAGTGCTAGCTGAACGTAAAGTAATGGCTTTTGTGCAACGTCGAAAGGGTCCTGATGTAGTGGGATCGTTCGGATTGTTACAACCTTTAGCAGATGGTTTGAAATTGATTCTAAAAGAACCTATTTCACCAAGTAGTGCTAATTTCTCCCTTTTTAGAATGGCTCCAGTGGCTACATTTATGTTAAGTCTGGTCGCTCGGGCCGTTGTACCTTTTGATTATGGTATGGTATTGTCAGATCCGAACATAGGGCTACTTTATTTGTTTGCCATATCTTCGCTAGGTGTTTATGGAATTATTACAGCGGGTCGGTCTAGTAATTAGGGGGCGGCCGTTCGGTCGCCTATGATACTAGGACCAATAGGTCAAAAATTGCTTTGTGCCGCAGGTGTTGAACGATCTACTCTACACAGGTGTGGGCTGGAAGGGCTAGGGCTCAACAACCTTTTCTTTAATTCATCAAGAAGGCCCTGGTCGGTCACTTTTCCGGGCCGGGATCGATAAGTAGAAGTCATAAAAAAGAAATCTTTCTCTTCGCTTCGAACCACTGAGAGACTCCTTAAGATTCAATTCAAAAGACCCTACTTAGTTTCGCAAGCCTTTGTCATTGTCAGTCAACTAAGTAGGGCCTGAGGCCCCCTGCGAATCCGTAAATCTGAGGAGCATGCCGCAACAAAAGGATGGTCCCCTATGCATTTCATTCTTTCCAAAAAGGAAAAAAAAGAAGTACCCCCCATCATGGTGAACCTCTCCTTGTGATCGGGATGAGGTAAATGCCTCCCTGCCGGGGGGCGGATCGAATCGGAGTTTCCTTAGGTAGCCACCGACCTACAGTTATCCTTAAACTTCCGTGCTTGGTGGAGAAGAAGCGAACAAAGGTACGCTCGCTTGCTGTCTTGTTCTCTGCCGCGAACTGGGATCGCTCGCCAGCTAGGTCAGATTGGAGCAACCATTTTTGAGAACATATTACCCATCCTCGGGGACAAGGGGCGGAACGACCTCTCGATCTACTTACTGCAGCCCAGGAAGAAAAACGTCGTCTAGGCGTTCCCTGTTGCTCCGATCCCCCCTACGCCTAGGGCGTTGTCTGGGCCAAGAGCCATAGTTAGTTGCTGTTTCCATTTGGTTGTTTTTTTCTCGTTGTTGATACCGGCAAGACCCAGCCAGATGATGTCTGCTGGTTGGTAGTGAGAGGACTCTTAGTATCTGCATACCCAAAAGGGGGCGCTGATTAAAAAACAATCATTTTCTTTTTTTTCTTGCTTTCTCTTAGCAGCAGGAAAGGAGTCTATCTATCTGCCTAGCTTTGGTAGATTTCCCCCAACGCAATCCACAGAAATTCCACGAATCCCTTGGTGGATAAGTCCGACGACTCAGCAGCAGTGCGGAATTGAGTTTCTCGTCTGTGGATCTGATCTATAGTTAGGGGGCAATACATACCAAAAGGTTCGAAGAAAGAAGGCGCATAAGAGTCTATAACCAACCCACCCTTTTTTAACCTATTCACATTAGTGAAGCGGCTGGATGCATAAGGGAAGTGCGCCTTTGTGAGACCTTAGTCGGGATGCATAGGGGAGTCAACCTACGAGCACGGAAGGGCGTGGTACCGCTGCCCCTCTCTAAGTAAAGGTAAAGTCTCTCCTTCAGCTAGAATGTAAGGAAATAGAAAGAAGCGCGGAAAGAAAGGGGGAAACCGCGGTTGCTAGCATCGAAGAGAGCCGTCATCGACGATAAAGTGGGAGTTCGGACTTGGCGAACGAGCTCTTCCCGCGGGGGAGGAAAGCGTGGGCAGGCAAAATAACCATTCCGGTGGTTGATAGTAGAGCAAAGGCTGGATAAAACATGGATAGGCGTGCCTTATCATCCAAAAGGATGTAGAAAGAGGAAGGACTCGTGGGGTCGATTCCACATCTCATAGAGAGGAGGAATCCCAAGGATGATAAGGGATAACTCACTCTACAGCTCGCAGGAATGGGAGAAGTCATTCCACATTAGTCAAGTTTTATCATAGCTTTCTTTAAGATAGAATAGGGAGTCAGGCTGAAATGGCTATACGGCTTTCAAATTCTTTTTGAAACGTATGTTGATTGAATTAATAGATGCTGGGTGAGGGCTTAAAGACCCTATTCACATAGCGTTCCTGAACACATATTTTTCCTCGGGGCGGACATATTTTCCTATAAAAAAATAGGGGATCCGGCCTTTTTGGGGGGGATATAAAAGGGCATAACATCGGGTCATCCTTTTTTTCGTCGAATGTCCCGGGCCGCTTTAAAGAAAGCACTTTTCCTTTTCTGCAGGGCGGTAGAGAACCATTCAAGCGCAGAGATAGAGATGGCTCTGCAGCGATAGAGGATGAATGAGAATCTGTAGGCAACTGGTTGTTACTATAAAGATGATAAAGATGCAGGCTGCTCTTTATTATTAGAAGAGCGAAGTGCAAGCGCTGGCTGCTCAATGGAGGGCTGCGACCCTGATTCCCTTGGGACTCTGACTCCCCCTGATGCACGGGAGGCGCAGCAAAAACCACTAGTGAAGAAGATCCAGAAGATGCTCATCCAATAGGTGCTTACTAAAATAAGGGGGAGTAGAAAAACTCGTGCTCATGGAAGGTAACATGCCGGGCCGTCGAAAACGAGAAGAAAGATCAAAACATCACATCGAAAGCCTTTCTGAGCCGAGGCATGCCCCCTTTAAAAAACATCTGTTTGCACGAGGTGCAAGCTTCTGACGTAGCTGGGCAGGTATATAAGCAAAGCAGAAAAAAAGGGGAATATGGAACCAGAATCTATCTTAAGGCTGGTCTTTCTTTCTATTGACCTAAAAGGAAAAGGAGACTCGGAAGAGGGCGAAGTTACTTTTTCTCTATTTCTTCTGCTCCCCGGCAAAAAGAGCACTCGAAACTCGTTACACGAGTTCAAATTCAAAAATAGTAAGAGTAGGAGAAGCAATAGATTCTGAAAGAGCGAGACCTACGCCCGTAAAGTATTAGAAGGAAAAGGAAGGTAGGTCAGATTCCCACCCATGGGTAGGGTGGGGAAAGAAGATGTGCTGCCGGTGCGGCGCGTCAAATACTGAAGCTTGTACCGCGCCAAAAAACTTCACGCGCGATAGCACGGGTTGGTGGAGAAGGTATTAATTGAATATATATAAATTATCAATCGGGATGGTCTCTAGCCTGACAAGGAGACAGTGGGAGAAAAAATATCCCTCAATCGATTACGCCTATAATCTGTATCGTCCCAAGTGCACGCCGTACATTGGCAGAGCTCCGTGAAAGACTAAAAGGGAGGCGGAGACGTCTCTTGAATCGGTTTTTCCAGAAATCAAGGAAGAACTTATTGGTATTTTTCCAGGTCTTGTTGTTCCCAGTCTTGGTCCCCCGGTCAGAGAGGTTTTTTAACCTCTGCTGAATAGCACAGGCCGGGGAGAAAGAGAAATAGGCAAACTCAAATCCACCAACTTACTTATGAAAAGAAGCCGAGCGGAAGCATACGGCAGTGCATTTCAACTCAATGGATCCCCTTTCTGCCGAACTGGTAGTTCCAGTTTGTCCTAAACCAGTGAACCCCTTTTACCCCGAACTGAAGCCGTTTTCGAAATCAGGTCAATTACATCGACCCTCACCTGAGACCAAATAGGAAGCCGTTTCATACGCATAAGCAGACACACGAACAGACGACGCGGATACAGTCGCATTCGCAGAGGGAGGTCCCAACTCCTCTGCCGAATCGTAGAAAGAAAGAGACACTCGTTCCATCAGAAGAAAAACCCGCCGCTCTTACTCGAAGACATAGAACCTCTTGTTAGATCCGGACAGGGGAATTTACTTTGAAAGAGATTATTAGCCACTTTTCTCGTTGTTGCTTGTAACATTATTAACGAGAAAAGTGGCTGGCTCTATTTTCATGCTTCATGTTGTCGCCTTCGAAATCGATGCTTAAGTCGATCCACTTGCATTGGTGGTCTCTCTCTTCCCTCATCGCATGCGCTTCGACCAAGGTGCACTTTAAGAAAAGCCTCGATCGAACCCCTCTGCTGGTCCCGTTCCCAATGTGAGAGGAATAATAGCTTTCGCCCTAAGGCTTCATGAGAGCCCGAAACCGGTTCATGACTTATTTTTTTCTTTTTCCTCAATTTCATCGAGCCTTAGCTATGATTTAGTTTCCTAAGCTTTATCTTTCATCAGTACGTTTAGTCCTTAACAATGACCTAAATTGTACTTCCTTGTTCCGCCGCGCAGAATCATTAATTCACTTTTGAGTAACAACCCAATATAGAATCATCCATAGACATAGCGTAATACAATTCTATAGTCTTTCCTTTCTGGCTTCTTCCTTCGTCAACTGTACCTGAACTGAAAGAGCTGGGATAGCTCCCCCCCAGTTCTGGTTCCGCTTCCTTCTTCTTCTTCGGATGTGACGGACGGAGGCGGTGAAGCAAGCACATTAGGGGTACCAGTGTAAACACTCTACTAAGTATGGATCGGGGTCGGACTCGGATTCTTAGTCGAGTGATCCCGCGCTTCATAACCGATTTCATACCGCTGCCGTAACTTAATTTAGGTTTTCCTCTTCTGATGTCTCGCCAAGCTTTCTTTCAATATCTCCAGGGCATTCGAATGCGTTTTCGGGTCTTGATGCGATTGCTCATTTTCTTCCTTTTTCGTGAGATTCTCTTAGCTAAGGTTTTGTTTTGGATAGGATACTTCTCCTTCCTCATCTGTATCGTTTCCCACATCGTTATTGTTCTATTCCCTCAAAAAGGTGGGAAGAACAAAGAGTCTGCTGCTAAGCTATCTTCCCTCCGTTCCAGGAAGAGATGGTGTTAGGGCCAGCCAAGACCTGTCATTCTTCTCATTCTTCTTGAATATCCTTCTCTTTCTCTTGTTCCGTGTCCGAAGGTTCCCGTAACAGTAGCTATGGTACGATCTGTAGCTGGTAGTCGGTGGATGCGCTAATGGTAGGTGCGCGAATAAGAGTCGTTTTCCGAAAGGGGATGGCATGCCTAAGGCTAATTTTATTTTGAGTCCGATGTGGTAACTGTCCTAGGGAAATAGGAAGTGGTGGTACGCCTCTGTAGTAGTGCTGGAAGTGATCATCTTGGAAAGGTTTGATTCAAAGAGATGGGTATCCGTTCCGAAGAGCTTGTTCCCCCTTCTTCCCCTATGGTCTTGATCCTTTCCATAGGTACTGCTCCACGGTACCAGATGTGAGTGAAAGTAAGGGCTTTGCTCTAGGTCTATCTAATCCAGAGAAAAGAGATGTATGGAATAGCGATAGAGAAGGAGTGCAATAATCTTCTAAATTATTGTGAGAATAGGAGGTAATTTAAATGAAGACATCAAATATATAAGAATAGAATGAAGCACCGCCTGAATTAATAATAGCCGTCCTGCAAAAGAGAGCTTAGTGGCATTCCACCCATTCAATCGAGCTCGGAATTTCTCTATAATAGCCGCCTGAGACTTGAAGGCTCCCGCAAATAAAGGAAGCCCCCAGGTATTAAATGGGTAATGAACCAAGCTTCCAATCAAATAGTTCCTTTATATCTGCAACTCTAGACGAGGTTCTTCTAGAACTCTAGTTTACTGCTCCTCAGTGCTATAGAAGGAAGAGGTCGGGTCGCCGGACTTGCTGAGCATATACCCTGCAAAGAGCGAAGCTTCGTTGTTTCAACACTCGAACAAAACCTCTCAGTTTGTTCGAGAAGGAAATCGCAGACGACTCTCTGGATAGAGTACGCTGGTTGCAGCAGCAGTTATGGACTTACGTTTTTTTTATAATAGAAAGAGACAAGTCTCGATTTGACAACTCGACAAGGGGGCAAGATAGGGCCCGATATCGAGAAGAAAATAGAGAAGAGGTCAGCTAGTTACGATCTCGTGCTATGCTATAGTAATGAGACTAGACTAGACTGCCGTGCCTCCCTATACCCACGGACAACTACTAGACCGCCTCACTTTATCTATGCTCCTTTGTTTAGTCTAGATCTACGGAAAGGCGCCTTGACTGACGGGCTTGTTCAGTCTACATAATGTGTCTCCACACCACTGCTCGCTTCGTTTCTCTAAACTAAACAAAAAAGAGACCGAGTTGTGGACCGGGCCCTCATTGGACCATATTCAATGGGGATGTAAGGCTTATGTACACGTACCTTCAGAGAGGGTCGATGCTCAATCTCTTACTCGTGGGATCTTCCTTAGAGTATTTAATAGACTCTATAATCCCGAGACTCAAAAAATCTTAGAGAGCCGGGATGTTCACTTTATAGAGATAGAGAACGTTTCTTCGTTAGTGGGAGCTCAGGTCAGGAGGACTAGTGAGCAGGAGCCTCTTTCAGACAAATATCTACCTCTACGTAGAGTACCTTATGTTGAGCCAGATGAGCTAGAGGAGAGCACGATGAGGACGATGATGAGCCCTCCCGTGGGAGATGTTCAGGAGCCAGAGCCTCTTAGGCTTAGGAGGTCTACTCGAGTCATCCTGAGACCCTACTACTTGACTTATATAGCACATGGAGTTGCACCAGATGAGACTCCGGCACTGGCTTTGCTAGATGCTATATAATACATGGTGTGGAGCCGTGGATGAGGAGATCGATTCTATGATTCGTAATAAGGGGTTTTGTTCCTGAGGAGCAGTTGTTAATGCTTGTAGCTTGCGTGTCTGAGATCCATCTTCTGTTTGCGATTGAAACACCCCCTACTTATTCTTTTATCTAGATAGAATTATCTGATAAAAGGCAGCTTTTGAGATATAGTCTTTACGGTTAAGTGGAGAACATATCAATCCGCTTTTAGCGGCTAAGAGAAAAAAAGAAAGATCTTCTTGTGCTGGCACCTTGGATGAAATCCTTGTTCTTTCTTTGTTCCAGTTTCTTTTCGGCTTAGCTTAGAGAAAAGGTGACTTCTAGTTTCTTTCGGGTAGGGTAGCGCGAGGAAAGGAAAGCCCTACAAAGTAAGTCCTCAACGTCTTTAAGTTAAGGAAGCCGAGTTGAACAGAGGATAGAGTTTCAGTTCCAGTGAAAGCCCCTACTCCCGTCAAGTTCAAGTGCCGAAGTCAAAGAGAAGTTTCTTATTTCTGTGGTCGCGGTTACAGTTGAAAAAAGTACTTTAAAGCTCAACAAGGCTTTAAACGAAAGCCTTGCTAAAGCAGATCAGGAAGAAAAATCTTATTCCGGGTGTGAGCCTCTCGGTTGGTCGTAGAAATGAAAAAATTTTCGCTAGTGAAGCTTTAAGAGAAGAGATAGGGCAAGTAGTCTACGACTATCCTTGCTTTGTTTACGGCTTTCATAGTATATAAATCGCTTTCTGCTTTTCGCCTTCAACTTTGGTTGGACGGTAGTTCCGTTAGTAGCGGTAACAGGTCGAGGGATATCAAAGAGAAGGAAGGTGCAGTTAGTCAAGCCTACAGTTCGAATACCACGGTTAGTCAGTACGGCAAGTAGAAAGGCAAAGAAGTAAGCTAGGCGATTACCTTCTGTCATAGGAAGTAGGCACCAGTACCAGTTCCGGTAGTGGTTACTGTAAGACTGCTTTGAAAAGAGAAAAAAGCCCTTTCTTCATTCTTTTTTTTGTAGAAGTTGGCTTAGACAGAAGGTAAGTCGGCTAGTCTGGTGCCGAAGTGCAATTGGGCTTCTTAATTCAGCCAGCGGACTGCCTTTCTTTACCAATGTCAGTGCTAGTTGCCGGTTCAGATTGTTCGAATACGACGGTGCTGGTTGTGTCGATGGCGAATGCTAATACAATAACGAGAGAGGCCAGTGATGAGTGGAACTTGCGATCGGTCAATTCTCATTCACACGTTCATCCGAGCATCACATCAATGGACGCGAAGATAGACACACGGGCACCCCCACATGTAGCATTCCCGACGGCGGCTATCCCGAGCTAGGCATCCATAGTTGTCAGCCTCCCTTACCCCACAACCCTCGCTGAAATTCAATTCAATGAAAGGCAGACCCCATAGAAGTAAGCCTGAGCCAGCTCAGTGAAGACTTCTAAAAGACCCTCCAGCCAGACCACAGAAAGATACAGAACAAAAAATTCGTGCTCAACCAACCCGTCTCAATCCATGTCAACCATCAACCAAGGCCCGCACCAGCTCTCATTACCATCCCTCTTCAACCTACCCCAACACCTCCATTACCACGCCTCCGCAGAACCCTAAGAACCACGCACCAGCCACCATCACTATCCCTAAACCTTCACCTATCGTTATCTCAACCCCACCCTTTTCTATAAATAAGGGAAGGTAAGGCTTTCAAAGATGTCTTGGACATATCTTCCTACCCTTCACCCGCTTCTTCGAGTCTTCATGGACTGAATTCCTCTTTCCATTGAAGGTGATAGAAGCGGTGCCGTCGGCGGTGTCGGCCCTTCAAAACCTGTCGATCTCAATCTCCCCTCGGCGGAGGCGGTTCAAGAAGAGCTTCTACAGCTCCACTTAGAAAAAATCAAGAAGCAAAAAGAACGTTTAGCCGACTTGATAGGCCCTCTAATTGAAGAGGAGGCCAACAAGTATCCGTCTTCATCAATAGGGGAACTTCCCTCCCCACCAGAAATGGTGGAAAAGCTTATTAGCCGAATTCAGATATCTCAAGACATGGTTAACCCGAGCCTGTAAGTCCGCACAGGATGACGGGAAAGGGAAGATGTCTGTCAAAAATGGAAAAAAAGCAATCATTTTTGAATGTGTCCAGAATGAGAACAAGAACTCATTTTCATTAGGGTACTCTCAGATCAATAGTAAGAGGAGGAAAAAGAAGCTTATGATGAGCATCTATTTGAGTCGATCATTTCCAAGATCTAATTCCAGTTTTTTCTTATGTAGTGGAAACGCCTTACAATCTGAAGTTTTACGCTTAAGGGAAGAAATGCTCTTGGTGGATGCAGGACTTGGGACCCCCAGAATTTGTATGCAAGATGAGCCTACAGGAGTGCCAATTAACCGAGGCACCAGGTTTGAGAATAAGGTGGGATTCCTGGATGTAGTGGCTGGTGAATCACTGATCAAAGAGCATATTTTGGAGAGATTCTTCATCGATGTAGTGGCTGGTGAATCATTGATCAAAGAGCGAGCAGCTGCCAGGTTTAATGATTTGGTGGGATCCACAGATGTAGTGGCTGGTGAACCGCTTCTTCTTCTTCCACGAAGATTCAGACAAAACCGAGCTTGGATGGAACTGAACAAGATTTGGCGAACGAATACAAAGGTAAAAGGCTTTTTTATTAAGAAAGTCAAAGGAGGTTCTTTAGTAGCCATCGCAGGTTTCATTACTTTTCTTCCATTCCGTCTTCTCAAAAGGAAAGGGATCTCGAATGATCGATTCACCATTAAGAGCATTAAAAAAAAAGGGAAAAGGACGAAGATTGTGCTAAGAGCGGAAAATCAAACAAGTTTTCGGGTTCTTAAAAAGGCTGGCTATTTTCCCCTATCCCAATTTTTCATTTGAATTTCTCTTACATTCCACGTTCCCGAAACGGATCCTATCAAATATTTCACATTTTCGATGATCATTTCTATTTTAGGTATTCGGGGAATCCTCCTTAATAGACGAAATATTCCTATTATGTCAATGCCAATTGAATCAATGTTATTAGCTGTGAATTTGAACTTTTTGGTATTTTCCGTTTCTTCGGATGATATGATGGGTCAATCATTTGCTTCATTGGTTCCAACGGTGGCAGCTGCTGAATCTGCTATTGGGTTAGCCATTTTCGTTATTACTTTCCGAGTCCGAGGGACTATTGCTGTAGAATTTATTAATAGCATTCAAGGTTAAAGATGACTCCTAGAGAATTACCAAAAAAGAAAGTTCTCTTCTCCTTTCGTTCTCTTCTTTCTTTTTGATTTTCCCTTGGTTGGCAGGGTCAGGGCCTTTCTCGCTGGGCGAGCGCATCCGATTCTAAAGTCCTTTCTTAAACCACTTCCCGTTCAGTTGCTGAAAGATAGAGAGAAGCTTGATTTATGAGATTTTTTTCCACGGCTAGAAAGATGTTATTTGCTGCTATTCTATCTATTTGTGCATTAAGTTCGAAGAAGATCTCAATCTATAATGAAGAAATGATAGTAGCTCGTTGTTTTATAGGCTTTATCATATTCAGTCGGAAGAGTTTAGGTAAGACTTTCAAAGTGACTCTCGACGGGAGAATCCAGGCTATTCAGGAAGAATTGCAGCAATTCCTCAATCCTAACGAAGTAGTTCCTCCGGAATCCAATGAAGAAGAACGATTACTTAGGATCAGCTTGCGAATTTGTGGCACCGTAGTAGAATCATTACCAATGGCACGCTGTACGCCTAAGTGCGAAAAGACAGTGCAAGCTTTGTTATGCCGAAACCTAAATGTTAAGTCAGCAACACTTCCAAATGCCACTTCTTCCCGTCGCATCCGTTTTCAGGACGATCTAGTCACAAAGTTTCACTTTTTAGTGAGGAGGAGATTTTGCCCCCGGTGTATCACGAAAGCAGAAAGAGTAGAACTCATTCGAGAGAGCTTGGTGGTCTTAAGAATGGTTCGGGTGGGGCCTTCTCTTAAGAATAAAGAAGATGAATAGAATCTAATTCATCTTCATGCTAACAGAAGAGCGGATCCAATACCAAGACGACTAAAGGGAAAGTAGCCTAGCTGTCGGTTCGCGTCCTTTGTCTGCCGGGTTGCCTTGGAGCACTTT
>SMDT01001824.1:0-67622 GCA_005392925.1 Aquilaria sinensis
TGAAAATCGAAACAAACAAAACCAAAAATATTCACACATACCTACAGAT
This sequence comes from Aquilaria sinensis, assembly GCA_005392925.1. Taxonomy (NCBI): domain Eukaryota; kingdom Viridiplantae; phylum Streptophyta; class Magnoliopsida; order Malvales; family Thymelaeaceae; genus Aquilaria; species Aquilaria sinensis. Next base: position 50 of record SMDT01001824.1, read on the forward strand.
CTGCCACTTAGACCAGCAGATCGAAGAAATCAGCGTCCGAGCGACGTTAATCAGGCCCTGGGACAGCTCACAAAGTGCTGTGTGTGCGTGTGGAGAGACTGAGAGGGAATGAAGGAGTTACAGAGAGAAAACGGATGGAGGAAGAAGACGATGCGCGAGCTGGAGGAGAAGGAAGGGGGCGAATTTATTACTAAATTTCCAACGGCCTTGGCCGTTGGAAGTGAATTATTTATACGGTGCGTTTTGAAGTCCACTTTTCTAACGGCCTAAGCCGTTGGAAATAATCCCAGGCCTTTAATAATTTAAACTTACAATTTCCAACGGCCTAAGCCGTTGGAAGTGAATTGAAAAATTTCCAAAAAATTTCCATTTGGTGCCTTATTTTCCCGCTGCATTATATACCTTATTTTCCAACGGCTTAGGCCGTTGGAAATATTTCAAGTTTCAAAATTTCAGACTTCATTTCAAAACTTAGTTGTAGCTTTTCCAACGGCCAAGGCCGTTGGAAACAATTTCATGCTGTATTGGCTTACTTCCAACGGCTTAAGCCGTTGGAAATGCATCCTATTTTAAATTTTTTTCATTTTAACGTTTTTTCTTCTTTCTCCAACGGCTTAAGCCGTTGGATATTCTCCAACGGTTAGACCGTTGGAAGTTTGGCCGTTGGAAAACGCAGTTATTTTAGTAGTGGCCTACGGCGGCTTCATCGTGTGTCATTGTAAGAGCAGAGAGTGCTTTTGATGGAGGAGAATACTTTGAGAGGAAATTTCCCAGTGGAGGATACCTGAAACGCCTTTTTAGAAAAACACAGGTTAGGAGGTCCCCGGTGTGAATTCCCGGGGAGGAACCTCCGACGCCCAAGTCAGTATTTTCAAGTAACTGGATTATGTGCTCTTTTGTGTATTCAAAGAGAACTTTTTTATCTTACCCCTTTTCTAGAATGCTTTCTGGGTATTTTATACAGGAGGCGTGCAGAAGCCATTTCCCTCTAGAGGCCGTCCCAGATTATGACACGTGTACGGCGGGCTGCGATCCCTGCTTTTTCGGGAGCGAAGGGACGTGTATCTCAGCGAAAGTCACTGGTCGGATAGCCTAGTCATTCCGAGGGCGTCATATCGAGGCGTCCCTCTGATGGCGTGTCCCAGTGATAGCGTGTCAAAATGTATTTGGGAGACGACTTTACGGGGAGGTGTCAGAGGCTCCTTAAATGCTTCGTTCGTACCTTCCGAGGTTACTCTAACGTATCGGGCCATATGTTTCCCGAGGATGGTTCTCCCGAGGGGTACTTTTGTTTCCGAAGAAGGTTCTACCTTTCTACCGAGGTTGGTTCTGTCATTGCCTGACAGAGCGAATTCCCTATACTAGGCCAGAGGGATCGTGTGTCCTTCTGACCTTGGCTGGTAGTTTCCCTCGCTGAAGTCAGTACTCCGCCAAGTTTGGGAGCTCGGCCGTTGATGGGCACCTCGGCTATCACATGCCCCCTACCGGAAAGCCGGAGCAGGGGCTTCGGCTATGTTTCCGAGAAGGTCTCTTTGCCGATCTGGCAGCTAAATCCTTTCTTGGGAATTGGTCTCGCTTCAGAAGTTGCTTACTCGGAGCCGAGGTACCCTCGCTAGTTTTCTGGGCATCCTCGAAATGTTTGTTACTTTTTTCTTTTTGCCTTTTCTGCCACGGATCTGTGAATCGTCGCGTCCTTTGGTCAGGCGTGTCAGTCATTAGTGACCGTGCCTAGGTTTTCACGATGCTAGGGGGACGTGCCCCGATTCCTCGCGCTGTGTGACACGTGTATGCCGTTGGATGGTGGGGCAGTTACGCTGGTTATGTCAGTTGCAACCCTTCGCCTTCTAGGAGCAATAATGAGGCGGTTTCTTTTTAAAGGATGATTATGACGACACTTCGCTTATCCTCCTTCGGTCTATATAAGTTTATTTCGTTCTATTTTGCCTCATTCTTTTACTTTAGCTCTTGTCTGTTCCAGAGCCTTTTCTTGCTCCTTTCCCTTTTTCCGGCTGTGATTCTTGCGGCAGCGTGACCTCCGGCGATTCCTTGCAGCGGCATTTCTTAGCCCAGGCTTTGGTGGGTGCTCCTTTTTGTGGTTTTGTTGTTGTTCCCCCCTTTTTTTGAAGTCATATCTCTTTTCTTATTTTTTGAAAAATGTCGAATCTGACTCCGTTGAATCCGATCCCTTTGATGACTGTGCGCCCTCTTTCTGCAAACCTTGCTTCCCTTGAAGCTTATCCTTGCTCCACTACCCCGGAAAAGATGAAAAAGTGGGTGGCCAAGTACTACCTCCCTTCTTATATCACGCCGAGGTTACCCCTCCTGGGATCTTATGGGTACGCAGCTTCTCCGGGGAAGGTTACCGTTTACCAAGCTCAACTGAAAGCCGGTCTTCGGTATCCCCTTCATCACATGATATGTGGATTCTGTGATATTCACGGCATTGCCGTGAACCAACTCACCCCAAATTCCTACTCTTACTTCAATGCCTTCCTCTGCATGTGTGGGGTGTTCGGCATAAACCCCCACTTCACCTCCTTCATGCAATACTATAAACTCCATCCGGTCCCGAAGGGTGGTTTTTACTACCTCCTTCCCCGAGGGTCCGGGAGCAAGAAGTTCATGTTTACCTTCGATAATAAGGACAGCTGGCGGGGGTGGTGGAAGCAGTTTTTCTTTTTGAGGGTTCCCGAGTCTTGGGGCCCCGTGCCTATTAGATGGGCCTCCGGAACATTAGAGGCCGACGTCGTTGATGCCAGGAAGCTTCTTACTCCGGTAACACTTGCCGATTTTAACAATTTCGACAAACGTGTTCGGTCAGTGTCGGACTGGGACACCGGGGCTCCTTCCCGTTCACTCTACCCCTTTCCTATTAAGTGGGATCTTATGTCCGAGGAGGTTATTCGGGAACTGGGAGTGATAACTGCCCACAAGAGTGACCGGGGCATGCCCATGCCTGTTCTTCCGGGGAAAAAAAGCTTGGATAGTCATGCTCCTTCGGCGTCAAATTTCTTATCAGGCTTTTTCCAAGAGTGAGTCATCCTCCAGGGTTTAGTCTTCTGGCTTTCCTTTTGGACTTACACTGATATTTTACATTTTTGCAGAGATGGGCGATCAGTCTGCCGAGTTTTATAAATCGCTCTTCGATAGTCAGGCTAAGCGGGGAGAGCAAGTTCGCAAGAAGACTTCCGGTAAGAGGAAGAAGTCGACTGCCGGCCTTTCTAAGTCTAAGAAGGCCAAAGCTACCAAAGCTACCACTCCTGCTCCTCCTTCCCCCGAGGACGTAGTTGAGGTGGAAGATCAGTCCTCAGCTCAACTACTGGCGTCCGATAATCCTCATTCGGAACCCGACATCCTCGGGGAGATGCATAGTCCTGCGCCTGCTACCCAGATTCCCGCAGAGCAAATGTCTGCCCAGGAGTTTGAAGAGGGCCGAATAAGGAAAGGAAAGAACATTCCTGAGGATGTTCGGGAGGTTGGTTCTGAGGAGGGCGTCCCCGAAGTTCCACCAGCTTGGTTCCTTAGCCATTCTGCTACAAATCTCAGTATTTTTCGTATCTACGACTTTTTGGATGAATGGCTAAGGGATGACATTTTGATGGAACTTCGGCGTGGCCTTGCAGAGCACGCTCCTAATGCTTCTTGGAAGGAGACTCATGACCGTCGCAGGGCTCTTCGGGACCGACGGATTACGCAGGGCAGGGTGCCACAGGAGCCTTTCTAGACGTTCACAGAGGACATAGATTTGTTCTCTGAGGATAGCCAGCTGATGGCTCCGCAAATAGCGACAGGGGTGCTGACTTATGCCACTTTTCTGTCCCTTACCACCGAATGTCCCATTGAAGAGATCCTCGCGGCGAGGATGTCTGAACACGCTGCTCAGGTGATCCTTCTTTTCCAGGAAATTGTTCTTTCTAAGCTATCACTTCCTTCCGATACTTCATTGATGCTTCTATTTTTCTGCAGCTTTTGGCATACAGTGGGTACTTCCGCGCCTGGTCAGTGAAACAGACGGAGACCCGTTCTCGGTCCGAAGATTCCTTGCGCCAGACGAAGGAGTCTCTCGCCCAGTATGCCCTAAAATATGGCGAGTTGAACAAACTTGCGAAGGAAGACCTTGGGAGTCTTCGGGCCAAGGTTGTGTCCAGCAGGCAGGAGCTTCTCACTGATTTCTCAGCCAAGGTTGAAGACCTCGGTTCAAAGTGCGCGACTCTTTCTTTAGAGAACGAGGCCTTTCGGAAGAAGGCTGCTCAAGACAGCGAGGATCTTGCGAAGGCTCTTGCTGAGATTGAGTTGCTGAGGAAGAAGGGGACAAAGAGCAAGAGGAAGAAGAAGCTGGAGGAGAAAATTGTTGACCTAAAAGCTGACCTCAAGGCTCATGGTACCAAGAAGGACCGTAGCGATCAAATGTTGAAGACGTCTTACCAAGATGGCTTTTGCTTGGCTCGTCATCAGGTCCTCGCTCGGTACCCTGGGTTTGACCTTTCTCACTTATCTGCCTTGGATTTTCCCGAAGAGCCTAGATCTTCGTGGTCCAAGGCCGAGTTCCTTAATCTCCCTCCTGCTCGGCCTGCACCTTTGACTGAGTCCTCTGGGGAAGAAACGCCGGATACCCCTTCTTAGGCATAGGCTTTCTTCTTTTTTCCTCTTTTGTATCTTTCGACTTATCATTCTCAATGAAATACTGGACTGCTTTCTTGCTCGGACGAGTTTTTAAGCCAAGTGAGGAATTTCGTAAGGAAGAATCGTCAGACATGCTTTTTTCGATAACGAGGGCATATTCATCATTTACTTTTTCTGATGACTTCGAAGAGGAGTGTCTTTCAGGCTTTCTTTGAAAAAAAATGTCTAAGTATAGAATTTTTTCAGAGAACTTGAATGCCAGGTATTCTTCAACTCTACTCCCTCAACGTTATACAACTTAAAGACCCCTGGGCGACCTTCATCAAGGAACAAATATGGTCCACTCCAATTTGCCCGAAGTACACCTTTTGATGGCCTTCTTTGTTCGAATTCGGTCTTCCGGAGAACAAGGTCTCCTTTTTTTATCTCCTTTTTCCTTACATGTAAATTGGCGGTGCGTGCTATCCGCTGCTGGAATGCCTTCCTCCTTAACTCGGCCATTTCATGATGCTCTTCGAAGAGGTCCAATTTTGCTCTCAGTCCAAGCTCATTTCCTCCTTCATCGAACACCTGTACTCTTACCGAGGGCTGCGTGACTTCAATGGGGATAATGGCCTCAGTCCCGTATACGAGCGAGAAGGGAGTCTCTCCCGTGGCTCTTCGGGGAGTCGTTCGGTAGCTCCATAGCACACTTGGAAGCTCTCTTGGCCATTTTCCTTTTGCCTCCTTTAGCCGTTTCTTTAGACCATCTTTTATTGTTCTGTTAGATACCTCTACCTGCCCATTGCTCTGAGGGTGAGCTATTGGGGCAAAACGTATCTTGACGTCAAGGTCCTCCATGAATTCCTGGAACCCCTTGTCAGTGAACTGGGTCCCGTTATCGGCCACTATAACCCTCGGAATGCCAAATCGGCATATGATGTTCTTCCATACAAATCTTTGGGCGTCCTTCGCCGAGATCGATGCTAGTGGTTCTGCCTCTATCCACTTGGTGAAATAATCCACTGCAACGATGCAAAATTTTACTCCGCCGGGGGCGGTTGGGAGAGGTCCGATGAGATCAATGTCCCACACGGCAAAGGGGCAGGGGTAGTCTGCCGCATTTATTCTTTCCAAGGGTAGCTTTTGGATATTGGCGTGCCTTTGGCAGTTGTCGCATCTTCAGACGAATTGCCTTACGTCCTTCCTTAGGGTAGGCCAGAAGTAACCTTGACGGAGTATTACTCCTGCGAGGGCGTCTGTCCCTATATGGGAGCCACACACTCATTCATGTACTTCTCCAAGTACATTTCTGGCGTCATCCTCGCCTATACATCTTTGCAGAGGAGTTGCGTATCCTTGCCTGTATAGTTCTTCTCCAATGAGGAAATACCTCCCTGCACACTTTCGGACCTTTGCGGCTTCTTTAGGATCCTCGGGAAGCTCTGAAGTTGCCAAATATTTCTTGAGGGAGCTTTGCCATCCCTCCCTCGAGGTTTTTATGCACATTAACTCCGTGCTGGGGTGTTCTAGCACTTCGGTGGGTTCTTTTGCTTTGGCCAAGGTATCTGCTTGGGTATTATCCTTCCGGGGCACGTTCTTTATGTGCACCCAGTCGAAATCCTCAATGAGTTTTCGAACGATATTGTGATACTTAGCCAAAATTGGGTCCTTTGCCGCATATTCTCCCCTTGTCTGTCGGACCACTATTTGTGAATCACTGTGGGCCACAAGGTTCTTCACGCCTACTTTTCTGGCCATTTTCAGTCCGGCTATGAGGGCTTCATACTCGGCAATGTTATTGGTAACATTAAAACCAAATTTGACTACTTTAGAAGCTTCCATTCCTTCGGGACCCTGAAGGACTATTCCAGCTCCTTGATGCTCTGCGCCTGACGCTCCATCGATGAAGAGGTTCCATTCTGGATCAGTTTCTGTTTCACCTCCCGTGAGTGGTTCGATCTTTTCAATCTCGGGAATCTCGGTAATAAAGTCTGCAAGTGCCTGGGCCTTTATTGCCTTTCTAGGCTCGTAAGTAATATCATACTCACCGAGCTCGATGCACCATTTTGAGAGTCTTCCCGAATGTTCCACTTTTTTCATCACATCTCGCAGGGGCAAATTACTTCGCACGGTGATGGCGTGCCCTTGGAAGTAGGGTCGTAATCTCCTACCTGCCAGTACTAACGCGTAGATGGCTTTTTGGAGCAACGGATACTTTGTCTCGGCACCATGCAGGGACTTGCTTACGTAATACACCGGCCATTGTTTCCCTGCTTCTTCTTTCACCAAGACGGAACTTACTGTTTTTTCAGTGACTGCAAGGTAAAGGATGAGAGGTTCCCCCTCCCGAGGTTGTCGAAGTGTTGGGAGGCGAGTTAGATAATTCTTGAGCTCTCCCCAGGCTTTATGGCATTCTTCATTCCATGGGTGTTCCTGGTTTCCGGAGGTACCACCTTCCTTGGAGACTTTGGTGAGTACTTTGAAGAACGGGCGACATCGGTCACCATACCTGGAGATGAATCTGCTTAGGGAGGTGATCCTCCCGGTAAGCCTCTGTATGTCCTTGATAGACGTAGGTGTCCGGAAATTTAGCAGGGCTTTTACTTTCTCAGGGTTAGCGTCTATTCCCCTTTCCGACACCATAAACCCGAGAAACTTTCCCGCGTTTACTCCGAACACACATTTTTCGGGATTAAGGCGAATTCCGAACTCCCGAAGTCGCTGGAAGGTCTCGGTTAAGTCGGTGATATGATTATCAGGCACTCTGCTCTTGACTATCATATCGTCGACGTATACTTCCATGTTCCTACCGATCTGTGCGTCAAATACCTTGTTCATCAGCCTTTGGTAGGTAGCTCCTGCGTTTTTGAGCCCGAAAGGCATTCTGACATAGCAGTAAGTACCTATCTCTGTGATGAATGCTGTTTTTTCCTCATCCTCGGGATTCATTCGGATCTGATGATACCCGCTAAAAGCGTCGAGGAAGCTAAGTAGTCCGTACTCGGCAGTTGCGTCTACTAGCTGATCTATGGCCGGTAATGGATAGGAGTCTTTCGGACATGCATCATTTAGGTTTCAGAAGTCGATGCACATTCGGAGTTTTTCATTGCCCTCCTTTGTGGCTATAACCACATTGCTGAGCCATTCGGGGTATTTCACTTCCCTTATTACCCCGACCTCGATGAGGCGATTAACTTCGGTTTTGACGAAGGACCTTTTGTGAGCAGATAGATTCCGTTTTTTTTGCCGAACTGGTCTGACGTGCGGCTGCACTTTGAGATTGTGATGGATTATGCTGGGGTCAACCCCAGGCATATCCTTCGGTGAATAAGCAAATAGATCTTTGTTCATGCATAAAAAGGATACAAGCCTCTTTTTGTCCCCTTCGGCCAGTTTCTTTCCAACTCGGGTATTTCGGCCGGGGACTAATTTTACATCTTCTGTTTCTATTTTTTTGAGGCTTTCCTTTTCTTCTGCTGTTGCCCTTTCGTCCATCAGGACCTTTTTTCCTTCTGTCGAAGTGTGCACCTGGATCTTGGTCGGGCTTTGCCTGGCCCTCGTGAAGACTTTTCTAACCTCGACTTGATCAATGAAGATTTCAGCGTCTCCATTTTCGGTGGCGAAGGTGACCATTAAGTATCTTACATCTGGCCGAATGTGAAAATTACCCTGAGTCTGCCTTCCCAGAATGGCGTTGTATGCTGATGGTACATCAATGACTATAAATCTTGTTCTGCCAGAGGCGATTAAGTCTTCTTTGCTTTTGGAGGAGACCCCTTTCATCATCACGGGCAAGTCAATGTACCCAAGGACTGGAAGTTCAGATGGTCCGACGCCGTAGGTGGGGGAACTGACTGGGCTGAGGTCGCTTTTTGAAATATCTAACTTTTCCAGCAGATGAGAAAAAATGACGTCGGCGTTCGAGCCGTCATCGAGGAGTACTCTTTTGACGTCCCAGCTCCCTATTCTTGCCATGACAAGGAGGGGGTCGTCATGAGGGAATTTTATCACAGACCCGTCCCTGCGGGTGAGCCTTTGGGAGGTGCTCTCGTACTCCATGACGGAGACTTCTCTCATCTTCCTTTTTCTCTCGGCCGAGGGCATCCCCGTAGTGATGGTTTGGATGATCCCCGCCGAGGGTGGCAGACTTTTGCGGGGACTTCGGTCCCGTCTTCTGTCTGAGTCATACTCTTCATCATCTGCTTTCATTTGCTCTTCTTTTCTCCCCTTCGGAGGGGGTATCCGCAAATATCGCCGAAGTTGCCCCTGTTTGATCAGGGACTCGATGTACTTCTTCAACTGGTAACAGGCTTAGTGTCGTGGCCGTGTTCTCGATGAAATTGGCATAATTTCTTCATATTCATTTTATTTTCCGGGGCCTTGGCCTTTGGCCTTGGGATTGCTGTTCCTTGCCTTTCCAGGGTCATCAGAATGCTAGCTCTTGTGGTGTTCAGGGGCATAAATGCTGCAGGCCTTTTCCCCCTTTGCCTGCGGGACCGTTCTCCCTCGTTCTGATGGCGTGGCTGGTGGCCGGGCCCTTCGGTGTGAAGGTGTTCTGCCTTAGGTCCCCCCATCCTGACTTCTTCAGCCGTCATGTGTTGTTCGGCTCTTCTGTAAAATTCCCCAAGAGTTTCTGGGGGATCTTTGGAGAATTCATAGAACAGCTGGGAGTCCCTTCGCAGTCCTCTGACCATTGCCAGGATGCGAATTTCCAGTCGAAAGTCTGGTACACTCAGTGCTTCTCGGTTGAACCTTTCAACATAATCGCGGATGGTCTCCCCTCTTTTTTGCGCTATGTCAAACATTTGCACTGTCATTTTGGCAGTTCGCCTACTGCCAATAAACTGTTGGGTGAAAGCAGTAGATAGTTCTTGGAAGCTCAACAAACTTCCCTGGGGCAAAGACCCATACCATGCTGTTGCTGGTCCTGAGAGTGTCACCTCAAAGCATTTACAGAGCGTGGCGTCGTCCGCGCCATGGAGCACCATGCTTCTCTTGTATTTTGTCAGGTGCGCCTGGGGGTCACTCCGCCCATCATACATTTCCAGACGAGGAACCCTGAAATCACTGGGCATAGGCGCCTCTACTACTTCGCGTACGAAGGGCGACTCCTCTCCGGTGTAAGAGTCGAACAACCGGGACCAGACTGGTTTTCGAGAGATCTGTTTCTCCACCTTTTCCAGCCTTCCCAAGATCCTTTCCATGAAGGCGGCAGTGCTAGTTCCTCCCTGTCGTCGTGTGTTTGCTGGTGGTGGCGAAGTTCTTCTTCGCCTTGGGGAACGACTCCGGCGAGGATGAGAAGGGGACCTCTGGTAAGGGGATGCGCTCCGTCGACAGGAAGACCTGGTCTCTTTTGTGGCTCCCCCAGTGGCGGGGCGCGTCTCAACGGGCTCACCATCTGTCGAATACGCGTCAAGGGAGTCTCTACTCCCTGAACTCCGGTGAGTGGATCGCGAGCTCCTTTCCCGACGGATGGTCGAGGGTGAGGCTCTCTGAGTGGGTGAAGGTTGGGGCAACCTTTGATCAAGTTGCTGAGTGATTTCGGCAACGATAGAACGCTGGAAATCCCGTAGGAAGCTCATCGTTACCGTTACTGGACGGTCATCCTCCATCATGGAAGTTTCTGCCACTGGTAAAGGGGTCGCCTGTTGAGTCTCAGGCGCGATGGGGGATTTTGGAATCCCTTTATCCTTCGAGCGTCGAGTCTCCACGATGGCGACATGGGACAAGTTTCCCACAGACGGCGCCAAATGATGGCCTACGGCGGCCTCATCGTGTGTCATTGTAAGAGTAGAGAGTGCTTCTGATGGAGGAGAATACTTTGAGAGGAAATTCCCCAGTGGAGGATACCGGAAACGCTTTTTTAGAAAAACACAGGTTAGGAGGTCCCCGGTGTAAATTCCCGGGGAAGAACCTCCGACGCCCAACTCAGTATTTTCCAGTAACTAGGTTATTTGCTCTTTTGTGTATTCAAAGATAACTTTTCATCTCACCTTTTTTAGAATGCTTTCTGGGTATTTTATACAGGAGGCGTGCAGAAGCCATTTCCCCCTAGAGGCCGTCTCAGATTATGACACGTGTACGGCGGGCTGCGATCCCTGCTTTTTCGGGAGCGAAGGGACGTGTATCTCAGCGAAAGTCGCTAGTTTGACAGCCTAGTCATTCCGAGGGCGTCATATCAAGGCATCCCTCTGATGGCGTGTCCCAGTGATAGCGTGTCAAAATGTATTTGGGAGACGACTTTACGGGGAGGTGTCAGAGGCTCCTTAAATGCTTCGTTTGTACCTTCTGAGGTTACGCTAACGTCTCGGGGCATATGTTTCCCGAGGATGGTTCCCCCGAGGGGTACTTCTGTTTCCGAAGAGGGTTCTACCTTTCTACCGAGGTTGGTTCTGTCATTGCCTGACGGAGCGAATTCCCTATACTAGGCCAGAGGGATCGTGTGTCCTTCTGACCTCGGCTGGTAGTTTCCCTCGCCGAAGTCAGTACTCCGCCAAGTTTGGGAGCTCGGCCGTTGATGGGCACCTCGGCTATCACAGTGGAAGTACCAAAATCATTTTCCCTAAATAACAGAGGTTGTCTACTGTACTCAACATCTTTCTATTATCTAATCGATAATTAGAGATGTTTATTTAACTAACTACTATGAATTAACTAAACTAACTAATGTTGCAGAAATAATTAACAACTAACTATTGGTCGGTAGTGGAAAACAATTAAGACAATTAGTAATAAGATACTTCATACACAGAATCAAATACTCCTATAAATCCCTTGTGTAGCTTTTACTTTAGTTTAACAAGATTATGATTAACTTGGACCATGGAGTACTACCTAATTTAGATTAGCTCTTTATTATTCCCGTTATACTAATCACTATTTTTAAGTCACCGATAGGGTGTGTAGGTTTACCAAGTTTCCCAAGAATGCATTACTAGTCTTACGACCCACTACTAGGTTTCATTTTAGGTCGAAGGTATTATATTACACCCACCTATTACTTCCAATCACGATACTATCTCTTCTATCGAACAGTGAATCACAACAAACAAACTGAATACTACTTGTCACATGTTCATCATCCCACTTTAAATTAATAGGCTAGCCACCAATAATCATTGCAACAAAAAACATTGGATCAATCATAAGAAAAACATAATCATATTAAACCAAAAAGTAATCACAAATACAATATCATCCTAGGGTTTATCTACTTTAAGCATGAGTAGGAAAAATTTAGCTCATAATGTCATAATATAAACACAATAGAATAAAAAGAAAATGAAGAAAAGAATTATCCATCTTTTAATTACTTTTCCTCCAAGAAATATTCGATTCGATGTGTATTAAATGGTGTTGATTATCAAAACTACATCCGACAGCCTTCCTCTATGAAAACTCTCTTATTGTTCTGTATTTCTCTGCCTTCTTCACTTTCTCTTTCCTTTATGAAATAACTCAAAAATCCTTAAAAAATAGACAAACCCAATTTGGTGCATGGTCATGTTAAAGGCCATGTGAATTCTTTGAAATTTAAAATCTCACCAAATGAAACACAGTTTAGAACATGGACATGTAACTCAGACATGGACGTGTAGTAAGGCATGTTACCAAGTATGTTTGCCACAAAATTTGCCAAAATTTGCCAAAACTTGCAATTCAGCTCCAAAACTTTGCAGAAATCCTTCTTAACCCAAACTAGCTAAAATGTAACCTCAAAATAAAATATGAAACAATTAAGTGCCATATCCTAACATAAACATATCAAAAGACAAGCAAATACAAAAGAAAAATATATTGAAAACATAAAAAAATATGAGCATATCACAATTGTTGAAAACCACTCATCTATCATGTGAATGAGTAGATTTCATGGGGCCAAATGATGAGTCCCTACTCAAATTTAGGGTCTGACCAAATATAGCTAAGCCTTAGGACGAGTCCCAAGCTTCAAGCTTTAAGCTCTATGTTAATGTCAAGTAGCCTTGTACAGGTCCCACAAAGGTTAGAAGAGCATAAGTCAGGGTCTTTACACGTGGTACCTTTCACTTAATTTTAGGAGTTTCATACAACCCATGGACTATATATACCTCTCTCACCCCTCATTAGGAGGACTTTTTCCATCCTCATTCATGACCCTAAACCCTTCCATTCTATCTCTGACCCTATCATCTGACCACTTTATAGAAAGTCGGCTCACCTTTTCGGAACTTGATGTTCTTTCTCAGCCAACTCTATTAGAACGGAGCTCGGGCTCATCCCAGGGCCCCAAATCGCAAATCAGGCTGTAACACTCCAACTCCACAAAGCTCTTTTGTCAGCACTAATAGGAGTATTGTTTGATTCATCCAACGCTATATGACATACAGATCCAAGTGATCCATTTTTGTGTTAGGGAGTCAAGTGAAGTGTGAAAAGTGGCGAGACATGGGTGGTTGAGGCAATAACATCATCGTTGCACACGGCGGCGTTTTTTGTGATGGTCTTACACCTTTGGATGGCGCAGTATTTGAAAACTATGAAATACCGCGGGGGGAGGGGGGGGGGGGGGCAATCAAGAAGTGTATATTATCAGTTTCGGTTGCTTGTTCTTGCTTTTTTTTCTCACACTACTTTCGGGTACATGATCCTCCCAAATGCATGGCATACATATAACTGACAAATAAACTTCAAAATTTAAACTATTTTGTTAATTGTCAAACCATTAGTACATAGTTTGAGTTCACTGAAAATAATTACTGTTATATAGTTTAAAAGCAAATTTTATGTGGTGTGACATACATTTTTTTTTTGTACTTAGAGTATAATACAAAGTGTTACAAGTTTTAAATAGAAAAAAAAGCAAGGGTACGGGATGTCCAAGGTAAAATGGTTTACGTGTATGGATGAGAGAATAAGACAACTTCAAGTGTATGTAGTCCAAAAAATGTAGTCCTCATTTACATAATTTGAATGTTATTGCAGTTTTCTTGCTCTTCTAAAAATCGGCTGTTTTCATGAGTTTAGATTTCTTGTCACATTAAAATTATTTAGCACTCTCTTCATCCCATATTTTTTGAAATATTTGATTTTCTTTCAAATTGTTTGGCTAGAACTTATTCATATTATTGATTTTTTTTGCTGCAGGAAAGTTTTGAGATAGAGTATATTGGGAAAACTTTATTTCCAACTTGCAGCAGAAAAACACAGACTGGCATAATTGGGGTAGGCCACGATTGAATTACTCTTTCTCATAGCTTTCCATGTTGCAGTAGAAAAACACATAATCCGAGTAGGCCACGATTGAATTTATGAATCAGAATATTCAATTAATCCGGCCGCAAAATGTCACTAAAAAATGCTTGTCCTTTTTTAATAAACTAGTTTACAAACTCAGTATTGTCATAAGATTATAAAATGTAGCAAGGATGATAAAAGATATTATTAAAAAATTATCATCATCAAGCAACTTGAAAAATAGCAGTCGATCTAAATATGGTCTTGAGTAGTATCAATAAATTTAACTATTAACATCAAACATTTAAAAATGATAAAAATTCAAATGAGATAAATCCTTGTTTTTAGCATGTGTTGCTTGAGAGTGCTCTGAATTTAGTGTATTACGAATGAGCTACTAAAAAAGCACTTATCCAACACTCTCTACACATTTTTGTCTTATAGAATCAATTTCTGGGTCCGCTGATCAGCCATAAGTGTACAAAATGTTGCAAAATTTGTTGTACACACAAGTTCACGTAATATTACAGAACAAAAATATATGAAACAAAGGAAAAAGTTTAACTTGGCAGCAAGGCAAAGCCATCAGTTGAAACTCGAGCTACTTGACCTCAATTTGCTGCTCTTATGATTTTAATTTTTTTAGGAGGTTGAAGGCGATTCCATGCATTGACAATGTTTACATATTCGACATTGTCATGAGATTTAAAATTAGATATAGTATGACAATTAAAATATGATTCAATATTAAACAAATATTATTATGAAAGTTATTATAATCAAAATAGCAACTTATTTAAATATATAATAATTATATTTAGTATGAGAACAACTTTCTCGATGGGCCTAGGTTTGGGATCATGAGTAACATGGGGCACCTGTGAGAGACTAACAGTTGTGGGAATAACTTGGTGATTAATTGTAAGTTAATATACAACCTATCTATTACGATTCATGATACACCTATGTCTTCTTAAGATTGATATGCAAGAACACATAGGAAATGAAAGCCACAATTACAATGCGAAAGATGGGAATTATCTAAAATAAACTTACCCTAAGAAAACTTGAAAATAAAACAAGCTCTTCTCATCTTGGTCTTCAAACATTTACCTTTCATAGTGTAAGCACAAATTTTGTGTGTAAAAATTACATCTTAAAATTAATTACATCTTGAAATTAATTGAAGCACAAATTACAAGATTGAAATTTGAAATAGAGATTTTAGGGAATCTATTCTCTAGTATATTTCTCATGTACATAATCTTTTGATTAATGCTTTAAGTTTTTGGTAGAGATGCAAATGACTTCTTCTTGAACATGAATCCTGAAGTTTGTCTTGCGCAAACACAGACCAATGTTCCTCACCTCTTCTTTCAATTTGGGACTTTCTATCGTACTCCTTGGACATAAGGGCTTATGGCAATCTCTACTGCTTTCTCACCGCTTTTCCTTAAATTTTGACTTGATGTAGCAAATAAACAAATCCTTCATGTTCCCCTCCATGTCTGCCAGATCTGAAGTTGAACTTGCTGTAACACTGTCCCGCATTCTTCACGTTACTCGCTGCGTTCTTCAAATATAGTCTTAAAACTAAGATTTGATCTTCATTAAATTTGATTTTTCCTCTCGCCGAACGTTTGTGCTTAATTGACTTGAAAAACTAGATAGAGCTTCTTATAAAGAAATTTTCTTTCTCCTTGGTTTTTCTTTTCCTCCAATTTTTTTTCTTTACCCTAGGGGGCCTATTTATATGTGTAGAGAAGATGTGGTTTAGTTTAAGAAAATCACATATGATAATTATCATATATTTTTCTCTATATTTATCTCAGGAGAAAATAAATATGATAATTATCTCTCTTTAATTTGAAAGGATAATTAATGGAAGATTCTATAATATTCTATAATATTTAAGCTAAATGATAAGTATACATGAGTTTTAATCATTTTGGACTTTGAGGCCCCAATTTGCCAAAAATGAACTTTGGCTAAGATAGTATAATAAGTCTTCATTCGAGGTCTTCGGTTGTGTGCCTTTCGGCTCCAAATATTGGGTTTCTTAAACTTGTAGTTTCCAAAATTTATGGACTTTTGAATTTTGGACATCAATCTTGAAATGGGTTAGACAATTTAAGTTAGGTTTAATTTCTTTTCAACCCAATTAAATTTTGATGTCTACAAATACATCCCCAAAATTATTTATTTCTACACTTTTTTTTTCGTGGTGTAATAAATAAGTAATCTTGATTCTTTCTTTTATTTAGCTTATTGAACACATTTTCGGGAACTCCAAAATTGTAGGAAGCACTACTTCATTGGCTGTGTCCAATTAGAAACTCAGATTTATTTATACATTTTTTTTCTTCTTGCATGCACCACTAAAAAATGCATTTCTCTTCAATATGTTTGCGGCATCCTTTAATTTTGACAGTTGCTAATCTCGGTTCAATTTGCTTGGAATTGAAGTTTGCTTGGGTAGCAATCAAATGATCAAGAACTTTGCTTGCACATAAATAATCCACATAGGATTTGGTTGCTTGCAGAAATATTTACCACTTTGCATGGGAATTAATTACTTCATTTTTTTTTCACTGAGCTTGACTGCCTGGACAAGTGGAAATTGAATTTGCCTTCTAATTGGTGACAAGTGCTTGAGCCAAAATATAGATTCAACTCCATTAAAGTTTAATCTCCAAGTTCAACTAGATTTTTGCAATGCTAATTGAATTGAACCAGCAACTACCATAAATTTGGCATTGACCTGCTGCTATTCCCAACCAGTCATGGTACGCTTTTTTTCTCCGCGTATCATTTCTTTCTTTGTCGCTACTGACTTATTATTCAATCTATAACTTCTTTTTTTTTTTTTTTTTGCAGGCAGATGAGTTCAGGCTTACTTGCATGCTTCCAATCTAGCATTTATTTTCCCTCAGTTCACTTTTTCCTTGTACACGAATTTTGTTGTTTTCTTTGTATGCCAACGCAAGCATCCCTTGTTGCATGTGCTTCCAATTCATGCATTACTTATTATTATTATTATTATTATTATTATTATTATTATTGTAAAATCTGAATTGACTTTGTGTATTGATCTTGAATTGATCAAATGTACAGCAGTAGCAGCCGAAGCTCTTGGATATATACATGTTCGATACTTGCGTACACAGCAAGTAGAACAAGTAGAGTCCGAAACCAAGTCCGACGCAATTACAAAGAAACCAACCTCTAGGCTAACTCTACCTAAAGCTCCTATCATTATCTTAATACTCCCCCTCAAGTTGGTGCATGATAGTTTGAATGCCCAACTTGGAGATGAGAAATGAAAAGTGTTCCTTGCTAAGAGCTTTGGTGAGAACGTCTGCTAGCTAATGTTTGGTGAGGACATGCCTGGTTGAGATGTCATTGGATAGCAATCTTTCTTGAATAAAGTGACAATCAAGTTTAATGTGCTTGGTTCTTTCATGAAAAGCAGGTTTGGCGCCAATATGAAGAGCAGCTTGGTTGTCACAAAACACTTCTATGGGAGCTAGATGTGATACTGTTAAATAAAAAAGAAGGGCTTTAACCCAAAGAAGCTCACTTGTGGCTGAGGCCATTGCTTGATACTCCGATTCAATTGAGGATTGAGACACTGTTAGTTGTTTCTTTAATTTCCAAGAGAGAGGTGTGTTGCCAAGTGAAGTAACAAAGCCTGTGGTAGACCGCCTTGCGAATGCACAACTTGCCCAATCCGCATCACAATAAACTCGAATGATAGTAGATCCATGTGAGGGAAAGAATAATCCATGACCTATTGCACCCTTCAAGTATCGAAGCACATGTTTCACTCCTTCTAAATGAGCCCGAGATGGAGATTGCATAATCTGGCTCAAAAGATTCATGGCGTAAGTAATATCCAATCTGGTAATGGTTAGCTAAATCAACTTTCCTACAAGCCGTCGATATTGACTTGGATCATCCAACTTGTCTTCATTTATTAAGGATAAGTGATGTTGTTGTTGCAATGGTACCTTTTCCAGTTTGCACCCAAGCATGCCGGCTTCCTGAAGAATATCAAGCGTGTATTTTCGTTGGGACACAAAAATTCCTTCAGGTGACCGAGCAATTTCCAATCCAAGGAAGTATTTTAGTTTACCAAGGTCTTTAATGAAGAATGTCTTATTCAAGTACTGCTTCAGCTCTTGTATCTTGGCAGAATCATTACCAGCAATGATCATACCATCTACATATAGAAGAATGGTAGTGAATGACGCACCTTGCTTGGCTGTGAACAACGAATAATCGGCCTTGGATTGAGTAAAACCATACTGAAGAAGAGATGTGGAGAACTTCTCAAACCATTATCTAGGTGCTTGTTTAAGACCATACAATGATTTTTCCAGCTTACACACTCGAGTATCACCATCTGTTAAGAATCCTAGTGGAGGAAGCATATATATATATATATCTTCATAAAGATCGCGTTGTAGGAAAGCATTATGGACGTCCATTTGATGAAGTTCCTAATTTTTAAGGGCTGCCACTACAAGCAGGCAACGAATTGACATCAACTTGGCCACGGGAGCAAAAGTTTCTGTATAGTCTAATCCCTTGATTTGATTGTAACCCTTAGGTACTAATTTCGCCTTATACCTTTCAACAGAACCATATGATTTATACTTGATCTTATAGACCCATCAGTATCCTATAGGTCATTTTCCTGGAGGTAGAGGAGTAAGAGTCCAAGTATGATTATTCTCAAGTGCCTTTACTTCTTGTTTCATTGCTTCTCTCCATAGTGAGTGTTTGACAGCTTGACTAAAGTTACTGAGTCAGAGACTGATGAAGAGGTTGATGAGTTGCTTACTTGTGGGAGCTCATAAACATATTCCTGCAGATAGGAGGAAGGTATTCTTTCCCTTTGTGGTTTAGAACTCTAAGCAATTTTGGAGTGTGCTTCTTGATCGGGGTTGGTTTGGTCAATAATTAAGGTAGGCTGGTTTAGTTCAGTGTCTGGTTGGGACAGATGAACTGGTTCTTTGAATGCTTCGGGTAAGGTAGGTTTAGGTGCTGAATTATGTGTATCTATGCTAATGGCTGCATCAAAAGGGAACACATTTTCATAGAAAACAATGTCACGAGAAACATTCTTTGTGACTCAATGTCCCAGATTTTGAACGCTTTTTGGCCTGATGGGTATCCAACAAACACACATTTTTTTTATCTAGGTTCAAACTTGTCACTTGTTTTATCGTGAGCATAACAGAGGCAACCCATGACCTAAAGATGATCTAGAGAAATTGGCCTACCAAACAAGCTTTCGTAGGGACTCTTACCTTCCAAACTTGTAAGGGGAGTATGGTTAATTAAATAGGCAGCAGTTTGAACACATTGCCCCCCAAAATTTGGTTGGCAATGTGGCTTGAAAATTTAAAGCTCTCACCACTTCCAATAGATGACAATGTTTTCGTTCAATAATCCCATTCTGTTAAGGTGTATTAACATAAGTTGTTTGAAGCATGATCCCATTATTTTGGAAAAAAATTAAGCATAGGACCAGCTGTAAGTTCCAAAGCATTATCACACCTAACTTGCTTAATGAGTTTGCCAAATTGATTTTTAACCAAGGCATGAAAAAATTCAAAGTGCATATGGAATTTAGATTTTCGTTTAAGCAAATGTATCCATGTGCATATACTAAAATCATCAACAATGGCTAAAAAATAATGTGCTTCTAATAAAGATGCAGTTCTGTAAGGGCCCCATACGTCAATATGAACAAGATAAAAAACATTCTCAGATTTATTTAAACTAAGAGAAAACATCTTCCTAGTTTGTTTTGTACGATGACATGCATTACAACAAAAATTATGATTTCTAAGTGACAAATTTGAAACACAGGGAATGTGGGTAAATTTACTGAATGGGACATGGCCAAGACGTTGGTGCCAGACGGTAGGAGAAGTTTCTGAGTTGGCTGCAAATGCCATAGGAATTTGGAGCCCCTTAAAGTAATACAGCCTATCTCGCAATTAACCCCTCCTAATCAGCTTCTTCAAAGCAAGGTCTTGTATGACACAAAAGGAAGGATAAAATGTCACTGAGTAATTGAGCTGTTGTGTTAGTTTACTAACTGAGACACGATTGCAAGTAAATGAAGGTATATAAAGCACATCATGCAATTTTAATCCAGGGGACACAACTGTTTGCCTTTTGGCATCCACTCCCAAACTTGCTCTGTTAGGTAATTTAACGCTAGGGAGACCTTCTCCTTTCTCCAAACTCTGCAACAGATCTTGATATCCTGTTAAATGCTCAAAAGCACCAGTGTCTAAAATGCAACTAGAATTTTTATAACAAGTCTTACCAGGATAATTGGCTTTAGCATCCTCTTTCTGTTTTGATAGTAAGGCAAGGAGTTGTTGAATTTGCATCGGTGTCAGTTGCCTATCATTGGCTGATTTTTCCTTGTCATCAACAGAGACTTGATTGATTAAGGTTTGTCTAGTCTTGGGATTCCTCTTCCTTTGACTGGATGGATTCTTTTTTTTGCTTGGCCACCAAACTGGATATCCAATAATTTTAAAGCATTTTTCAGTAACATGCCCACACTTTTCCACAATGATTGCATTGCTCATTAGTGTCCTTGCCCGCATCATTTTTGCTAGTCCTTTTAACGTTGAAGGCTGCAGCCTCAGGCACTATGTTCCGTTGTGTCATAACGTCTCAGTGTTTCTCTTCCTTGGTCACCAAGGCATATGCCATGTTGAGACTGGGCAAGGGCTCCATATTCAATATATGTGAGCGAACATTATTGAAGTGTTATTTGAGTCCCATTAGGAACTGATGTAGCTTTTCAGCTTCTCGTTCTGCAATAATGTCCTTTGCAGCACCACAGCTACAGTTTGGTATGTTGGAATATGTTGGAAGTTCATCCCATAGTGCCTTCAACTTGGTGTAGTATACAGCCATCGAGAGTTCCCTTTGTTGCCCAAGTGTAAGTTCTCTCTTTAATTCATGAATTCTAGGAGCATTGCCTTGAGAAAAAAATTCTTCCAAGTCAATCCACATGTCTCTGGCGGTGTCGAAATAAAGAACACTATCGTGAAGTTCTGGAGCAAGTGAATTAAAAATCCAAGAAATCACCATGGAACTGCACTTACTCCATGTTAAGTAGTTGACATGCGCCACTTTTGGTTTTTCTATTGATCCATCTACAAAATCAAGCTTGTTTTTTGCTTTGAGGGCATTGATCATCGCACATCGCCATGTTGGATAGTTCTCCCCTTTGAGGGGACAAGTGACCGGGACAGCTCCTGGACTATCAGACACATTCAGGTGATAAGGGGAAGAATGATGGTTTCCAACAGGCAGCAGTGAAGCCGAAGCAGACGGCGCAACAACCTTGTTATCCACCATGGCTGCGTTGCTTGGTCTTCAGTTTTTTTATACAGGTACAGATCAGTGCTCTGATACCATGTAAAATCTTAATTGACTTTGTGTATTGATCTTGAATTGATCAAATGTACAGCAGCAATAGCCAAAACTCTTGGATATATACATGTTTGATACTTGTGTACACAACAAGTAGAACAAGTAGAGTCCAAAACCAAGTCCGATTCAATTACAAAGAAACCAACTCCAGGCTAACTGTACCAAAAGCTCCTATCATTATCTTAATAATAATAATAATAATAATAATAATAATTATTATTATTATTATTATTATTATTATTATTTTCGTCTTTTGCTTGTATTCCCTTGGTCTTTTGTGCATGAAGTAGGAGAGCTCCAATGACAAATAGTAACAGTAGCTTTTCCATAACTTTATCGGGCTTTATACTCCACCTATGTAATTCGGTTCTGCCTTCCAATTTTTGAACCAATTAAATTGCATAAATGGTTTATAACCTTTAGTCATTATTTTCTTTTAGTCCATAACCTATTGAATGTTTTGTTTTGGTCCTAAACTTATTAAAATTGTTTCATTTTGGTCCCTCAACAAATGAAATTTATTAACTCAGAATAATTGCCTGACAGAAACTTTTGAAATTCTAATTTAAATATTCGGTAACTGTCTTCTACTAAATTTAAATAGCTTAATATTTTTTTACAGTAAATAGACAACGAAATTAATAATTTTTTCTTTCTGAAATAAGTTCAATTTACAAAGAGAAAAAAAAAAGTTATTTCAATTTTTCACTAGCTATAAAAAAATTATTATACAAATTAAATTTATCGTAAAACAGTTGCCAAATAGTTTAAATTATGATATAAAAAGGTGTTATTAGACAAATACTTTGAGTTAACAATTTCCATCAAATTGGGACAAAAATAAAACATTTTCAATAAATTTAGGACTAAAATGAAACATTTTAATAGGTTTAAGACTAAAGCAGAATATTCAATAAGTTAGGGACTAAAAGGAAAAATAACTAAAGGATAGGGACCATTCATGACATTTACTCTTTTTGAACTAACATGGCTTTTTTTTATTTAATGGAATGACTCTAATTTATGATACCTTTTGTTTTTAGGCTCATAATTTTGGTTCATGGAAAAAGTATAATTCTTTGATTCGGTTGGATTCAAAGCTTGGAAAAACATTGTAGAGAACCAAGGAATTAGGTATAGAGCATCTCCAAACTTTGATCTTGGAATTTTCAATTTTTTCAAATCCCAAGGACGTATACTAACCTTTTTGGTTTTAAGGTGAATCTTTTTAGTCTTATCTTTGTGCCTCTTTTTGGATCATGGACCGCCTAAGTTCTCTTACTATGAAGTGATCATCCTTGTTTTTGCTACTACTTCAAGTTTCTTTTCTGAGTAAGATGTTTTATTGCAAGATGGCTCCCACAAATGTATGCTCAGAAACTGTACAAGCTTCCAGGCTTGTGAAAATTGACTGGATTGTCGAGTCTGGAGATAGCCAGTATTTGATACTTCCAAAGGCCATTGTGAAGACACATTTTGGATAAGATACTAGTCCACTTAAGCTTGTCATTTGCTATTCTTCCATTGGTTCCTATGCCATGCAGTGCCTAGACTAAGTTGAGGAATCAGACATGCCGAGGCTACGTGAGCATTTCTTAGAGAAGGATATGGTTCCCGAAAATTTTGGCTTACCCGATTGTTGACCGTCTTTGTGTTTTCCTGATAAGTTCATAATTTATATATATTTATTTCATAATTTTCCTTAACTTTTTTTTTGTTTGTTGACTTAATAGGGCTATTAAAAATAATATTTTGTATTTTTTTTTTTTATGGAGCAATGGAAATCGGCAATTTCGGCTGAAAAGAAATAAAATTGCTTTTGTTTAATTGGCACCAGAATTTTATGCGTGAAGGAGCTTTATTGAGCATTGTTTAATTTTCGTTTACAGGAGCATGGATACGGTGCCGTTTTGGACCATTTAAAAGCAAAGTCATACTTGGTCTCGGCGGTACTTTTGCATTAAACCTCTATTTCGTGGACTCCAAAAAGCAAGCTTGTGGCCGACCATTCCCATGCTGTGTGATTCAATTAGCTGCTGCCAATCAAAGCTTAACTAGGCAATTAGGAGTCCTCCAGCCAGCGGCCACTGAAGCTTCGACATCCGGAACTAAGCTAGGGCCTAGTCTTGCTTGTTCAAGCAAAAGCGGTGATCGAAGAAGGTAGCCGGTTCTCCGGAAACGTAGTGCATGGAAGCTGCTCGATGAAATGCCTGAGAGAAGCCGGAAGATAGCTGGCCCAATCTGAAGACACCTATTCCTTATTAACCACTTAAGTCAATTGTGGTAGTGTCGTATAAAACAAAATCAGAGGAGTCAGCGGCTTTGGGGGAAGAGGTATTGAGTTAGGAAAACTTCTATCTTTACATGGGTTTTGTTACTGGGAGGATATATATCGGAGGACAGAAAAATACAGAGATGGTCTAGTTTTGATTTTGTTTTCTCTCTCTCTGTTTTTCTCCCAAACATGTTTGAGTAATTTTTCTGATTCAGTTCTAGGGACGATTTCTATCGCCAACATCGGTTGTAAGAATTAATTTTTCTTGTTAAAACTTTCTTTAAATTCAAGTATTTACTTCTTTATTGTTTTGATTTATTACAATTAATTTTCCTGTTCTCGCTAGTTGGATTGGTTATACGATTGTAAATTTGCTTGATTTTCTTTCAACCGCTTAGGTAAAGAATTCAATTAGAAGCAAGTGAATTGATTGGAGATTATTTTTATTTCTGGTTAATTCATACAGAGAAGTAAGAGAGGTTAAATTGTTCAAGCTTTTGAATTATTGCCTAGAATAAACTTTTGTTCATTGTTCCTAATGCTAATTTTGGGTTTATTAGAAGTTGCTTTTCAATATCTGGTTACTCAAAATTAAGGAAATAATCTGAATCTTTATCTGATTAATTTTATTGTTGAATTCTTTGGGTTTTTTTTAAGCTTTAAAGAGAATCCTATTTATTTGCTTGGATTGAAGAAATATTTTCTTTCGATGATCAACTGTGTGATTGGAATGGATAATCAACCCTGAACTGAGCGTTTTTAGTATTGATTAATTTTATTTTGATTTTCCAGTTAACTTAATTCAGCATTCAATTCAAGAAAACATCCAAACCTTTTATTTCAGTTTTCTAATAGGAAGCTTTCGGTTAAGAAAGTTCTCTTGGGATTCGACCTGATTTTCACTGATAGATTACAAATTTATTTATTCTGAGTTGTTAGGGATACCATAATTATATTTTGCAGTTTCGACAATCGACCAAAAATTTGATGCCGTTGCTGAGGAGATTTCTTTTTCTATTAAAGTTTCCTTTTTATTTATTTTTTTTGTTTCCTTTCTTTCTTTCTTTCTCAGTAAACTAATTTATGCCAAGATCTTCTTATATAGGTGAACTAGTGTTTGATCCAAAGATCGAAAAGACAGCAAAAACGAACATTAAAGTGAAAAGGCAAGGGGTTAATTATTCAACTTCAACATTTGAGAATAGCAACTCAGAAAACGAAGAAGAAGTAGTTGTTATTATAGAGATGTCAGCCCAAAGAACACTAAGGGAGTTGGCAACTCCCGATGTTGTCCAGCAACCCCTGTGCATCGATTTTCCTGATATTGAGGTTGCTTTTGAATTAAAATCAGGATTAATTCATTTATTGCCTACTTTTCATGGTCTCGCAGGTGAGGACCCCCATAAACACTTGAAGGAATTTCATGTTGTCTGCTCAACTATGAAACCACAAGGGGTCATAAAAGAATAGATTAAGCTGAGAGCTTTACCATTCTCTCTAGCGGACAAGGTGAAGGACTGGCTATACTACTTTCCTTTTGGTTTTATTAGAACCTGGAATGATTTGAAAAGAAAATTTTTGGAGAAATTCTTTCCAGCTTCAAAGGTTGGAACAATTTGGAAGGAAATCAGCGGGATTCATTAGTACAACAGAGAAAGCCTATATGAGTACCGAGAGAGATTCAACTAGCTATGTGCGAGCTGTCCGCACCACCAGATTTCCAACCAGCTGTTGCTGGAGTACTTCTATGAAGGGTTGCTGTTCATGGCTCGGAGCATGTTAGATGCTGCAAGTGGAGGAGCACTCGTAGAAAAGACGCCCGAAGAAGCAAAAGACTTGATTTCTAAAATGGCAACCAACTCGCAGCAGTTTGGGACAAAGGTAGAGCATATGCCAAAAAAGGTAAATAAGGTAGGAACTTCTTGTCTTGAAGCTCAACTTTCTGAACTAATCTCTCTGGTTAGATAAGTTGCTTTCAGACAGGTTCAAAATCCTAGAATTTGTGGCATTTGCTCTGCTCAAAGACACCTAACTGACTTATGCCCACAATTGCAAGAGGATACAACACCTCAAGTGAATGCGGTAAGCGGGTTTATTAACCAACCAAGAAGGTATGACCCTTATCACAATCAATACAACCTTGGTTGGAAAGACCACCTGAATTTGAGATATGGGCAGCTAGGTAATCAACAACAATACCCATCTGCCAGTTACAACAAACCAACACCTCCATTATAGAACCAAGCACCTAGTTCAAGTATGGCTTTAGAAGATATTGTGAAAGCTTTAGCCACTAACACTCAAATCTTTTAGCAGGAAACAAGGGCTAGCATCAAAGACTTGGAAAACCAAATTTCACAGCTAGCAGCCTTAGTGAATAAAATTGAAGTTGAAAAAGCAAAGTTGCCATCTTAAGTTGAAATCAACCCGAAAGAGCACGCTAATGCCATGACCCTTAGAAATAGCAAAGAAGAACAAACTACCATGTCAAAGAAGGCAGCACCTGAAAAGGAAAAAGATGGCTTGAAACCAGCAACTTTTGATGCACCAACTGAAGAGGTAAGTAACAAGCCAATTTTTCCAAAATAAAAAATTCTGAATCCACCACCTTTTCCTGGTAGGTTGGCAAAATCAAAGAAAGAGGAGACTGAGCAGGAAATTTTGGAGACTTTTAGGAAGGTCAAAATCAACATACCCCTGCTAGATGCAATTAAGCAAGTGCCGTGGTATGCCAAGTTTCTAAAGGAGCTGTACACCAACAAAAAGAAGCTGTAGGCTAATAAGACAATCAAAGTTGATGAGATTATGTTAGTAGTAATCCAAAGGAAGTTGCCCCAGAAGTGTAAGGAGTCTGGTATGTTTACTATACCGTGTGTAATCGGGAATTTCAAGTTAGAAAAAACTATGCTAGATCTAGGAGCATCGATTAATGTTATGCCACTGTCAGTTTACAAGGCTTTGAACTTGGGACCCTTGAAAAGCATAAGAGTAGTCATTCAACTAGTTGATAGGTCTAATTCATATCCTGAAGGATGTTCTGGTTCGAGTAAATGAGCTAATTTTTCCTGCTGATTTCTATATTATTGATATGGATGATAAGTTTGCATCAAATTCAGCTCACATTTTGCTAGGTAGACCGTTCATGAAAACAACCAGGATTAAAATAGATGTGCATGAAGGGACTTTATCTTTTGAATTTGATGGAAAAATAGTAACTTTCAATATTTTTGAAGCTATGAAATACCCAGAAAATTCTGAATCTGTCTGTCTTATGGATATTATTGACCCGATTGCACAAGATGGTTTTGAGTTGAATTTTGTAAGAGATGAGTTGGATTTTGTGTTAACGAATAGCAAAATTGAGAGGGAGGCCATTATGTCATTACAGTTGTTGCTAGTGTTGCCCAATAGGTTAGTTGATTCATTTCTACAACTATCAAGCACTTATGAAAGAGTTTTGGCCTCTGTTGAACAGGCCCCAAAGTTGGAGTTAAAGTCTTTGGCTGAGAACTTGAAGTATGCCTACTTGGTAGAGGCTAAGACTCTACCAATAATTATCGCAAGTGATTTGATCGGAGATTAGGAAGAGAAGCTGCTGTGAGTACTGAAGAAGCACAAGACATCAATTGGTCGTTGGTAGGCATGAAGGGAATCAGTCCACCAATTTGTATTCACTGTATTCTCCTTGAAAAGGATGTTAAACCGGTAATAGAGCCATAACGCAAACTAAACCCAGCAATGAAGGAGATTGTTTTAAAGGAGCTTCTGAAACTTTTCGACCAAGGGATCATATACCCCATCTCCGACAGTCAGTGGGTAAATCCAGTACATGTTGTTCATAAGAAAACTGGTCTAACTCTTGTTACTAATGTGCAGAATGAGCTTATCCCTATGGAAGTCCAAAACGGTTGGAGAATGTGTATTGACTTTAGGAGGCTGAATTTAGCTACAAAGAAGGATCACTTCCCACTTCCGTTTATCAACCAGGTGCTTGAAAGGTTGGCAGGTAAGTCTTTCTTCTATTTCTTGGATGGATTTTCTGGATACTACCAAATAGCTGTAACTCCTGAAGACCAAGAGAAAACAACCTTTACCTGTCCCTATGAAACTTTTGCTTATCGTAGAATGCCCTTTGGATTGTGTAATGCCCCTGGAACGTTCCAAAGATGCATGATAAGTATTTTTTCCAACTTGTTGGAAAATTGCATTGAGATCTTCATGGATGACTTTACTGTTTATGGTAATTCTTTTGATCAATGTCTGGATAAATTAGTTCTGGTTTTGAAACACTGCATTGACACAAACTTGGTCCTCAATTATGAAAAATGTTATTTTATGGTTTAGCAGGGAATAGTTTTGAGTCATGTAGTCTCCACCAGGGGTGTTAAAGTTGACAAAGTCAAGGAGGACCTAGTTGCCAATTTACCTTATCATACTAATGAGCGAGAGATTCATAGTTTTTTTGGCCATACAGGTTTTTATAGGCGCTTCATAAATGATTTCTCAAGGATTGCATAACCTTTTACCAAGCTGTTACAAAAAGATATGTCTTTCGACGTCGAAGAACACTGTAAAGCTGCCTTTGACAAGCTAAAGGAGTTGCTCACATCTGCACCGATTATACAGCCTCCTAATTGGGACATCCCTTTTGAGATCATGTGTGATGTCAGTCAATATGCTGTAGGAGCTGTACTTGGCCAAAGAATTGGGAGGAATAGTCATGTCATTTACTACGCATCAAGGATGCTGAATCCTGCCCAATGTAACCATTTGACCATAGAAAATGAGCTTTTAGCAATTGTTTTTGCTTTAGATAAATTCTGATCATATTTACTGGGATCTAAAGTAATTTTTTTTTTCTGATCATGTAGTTCTCAAGTACTTATTGGCAAAAAAGGAATCTAAGCCACGACTAATACACTGGGTTCTGTTATTACAAGAGTTCGACTTATAGATCAGGCACATGAGAGGAGCTGATAATACTGTGGCAGACCACTTAAGCCGATTGGTGCGTGATGAGGAGGCTTTGCCAATTTCAGAGTTGTTTCCCAATGAGCAGTTGCTACAAGTGCAAGGTAAGGAGCCTTGGTTTGCTGATATTGTTAATTTCCTAGCTGCTAGAATTTTACCGAAAGAGTTGAACAAAGCAAGGAGGAACAAAATTAAAAATGACTCTAAGTATTATATATGGGATGAGCCATTTTTTTGGAAAATCGGTTTTGATCAGATTATTCGTAGGTGTGTGTCGGATAATGAAATTCATTCTATTCTTACTTATTGTCATAGTTATACTTATGGAGGACATTTTGGCCCTAAAAGGACAGCTAGGAAAATTTTGGACAGCGGGTTTTGTTGGGAAACATTATTTAAGGATTCTTATCAATTTTGTAAAACTTGTGAAAAATGTCAAAAGGTTGGAAATTTATCCCACTGAAATGAGATGCCCCAAACCCCTATGTTATACTGTGATCTTTTTTATGTATGGGGAATGGATTTTATGGGACCCTTTCCTAACTCTTTTGAATTTGTATATATATTGCTTGCTGTGGATTACGTTTCAAAATGGGTAGAAGCAAAGGCTACTCGTACTAATGACTCTATGATTGTTGTAGGATTTCTCAAGTCTAACATCTTCAGTAGGTTTGGGATTCCTAGAGCAATTATTAGTAATCAAGGTACACATTTTTGCAACCGTACTATTGAAGCATTAATGAGGAAATATGGGTTGCACCATCGAGTAACGACTCCCACAAACTAATGGGCAAGCTGAAGTTTCGAACCAGGAAATAAAAAACATCTTGGAGAAAATAGTTAATCATAACTGGAAAGACTGGAGCCTGCGCTTGGAGGATGGACTATGGGCTTACCGAACATCATATAAAATACCAATTGGGATGTCACCGTATTGGTTAGTTTATGGTAAAATGTGTCATTTACCTGTGGAGATTGAACATTGCGGTTTTTAGGCAGTTAAGCAGTGTAAGTTGGACCTGAAAGAAGCTGGAAAAGAAAGAAAGTTGCAACTTCAGGAGCTAGAAGAAATCAGGTTGGAAGCATATGACAATGCTAACATGTGTAAGGAACGCACAAAGTACCTACATGACAAGCGGCTGAATCGTAAACAATTTTTTAAAAGTCAAAAGGTATTGCTTTTTAATTCAAGGTTGAAGCTCATGCCAGGTAAGTTGAAATCTAGATGGATTCGTCCGTTTGTTGTAGTGAATACTTTTTCGTATGGTGCTGTTAAAATTGAAAGTTTGGAGACTAACAAAGTTTTTAAAGTTAATGGTCACAGGCTAAAATCTTTTCTTGAAAATATTGTTGTCTCTTATATGGAAGAAATTCACTTGGTTCCTCCTACCTACGAGTTAGGCTGATGCAGGAAGTAGGTTGTCTAGCCAAAGACAATAAAGAAAGGCCCTTTTAGGAGGCAACCCAAGCGTGGTTTTGTGCCACAAACAATTAGGATTTTTTTTCTTTTATTTTTATTTTTATTTTCTAGCTTTTATTTTTTAGATTTCTTTATTCTCACAACTGATTTTCTTGGTCAGGCAATATCTCTTTAAGCTAGAGGTGAACCGAACCATATGGTGTAGCGAGTTAAAGTCAAATTTTGGGCTATGGATCATTGCAAAATCACCTTTCAGGGCGGCACATTTTATTTTCCCCATCTGTGTTTTTATTGTGAACATTGAGGACAATGTTTGATTTAAGTGTGGGGGAGTAGGTAGTTTGGGTCCTAATTTTCTACTTTTAAAATCTTTGAACAAAATTTTTTTTTATTCATACTTTTGAGCATCGATTTGAATTGTTAAGATGATTTCACCTTTTTTGGTTCTTGAATGCTTAGCTGGAGTATTGAGTTAGTAATTTATTAGTCTTTATGCAACTCTCAAATTTTATTTTTAAATTGTTCTTGCAATTTTTTATCAAGCTAGTTGATGGTTATCTTAAGAAGCTGATTTTTTCTTCAAATATTTGTGCTTAGTACATTGATTTAAACCTTGTGAGATTACGTGCTTATTAAGTTGAATATGGTTTATTCTGTTAATGGATGATTTGAATCACTTGAGAAAAAAATAAAACATTGTTTGAATTGTTGCATTCTACTAAAAAAAAAAAGAAATTTGCTACTCCACTATTCTGAGTATTGAAGTAGATTGGGGTCTTTTACTAAAGCAAGAGTCGATCACTACTCGAAATGGTACTAGGAACATGAGTATGGTCAAATACCATTTTGGAGTTGTGTTGAGTTAGTAGCTTGGGTATGGTAGAGCCCCTATTATGCACTCGTTAAACGGCAGAACACATGAAAAAGATAAAATGAAAAAAAAATCAAATAAAATAAAAAAAGAAAAAAAAAAGTAAATTCTTAACTGATTTCTTATTTTCCATGGGTTTGTGGTAAGCCTGGTTGTGCCTTTGACTTCTTATCTACCTGGTTTGGTCTCTTTACTTCGTATAAAAGTTTGATATTTTTCTCAAATTTTCAACAGTGATTGTTACTAGTTTGAGAAGAAATTGTTTTCAATGACTTATTTAGTTTTGAGTTGCTATTACTGAGTAGATTGCTTTCTTAATTCCTCTTATCAAGTTTTTCAAGACCCTTGGATGTGAAATTATCCTACCCTGTTTAGCTCAAAAGTATGTTTCTATTTTGAGTTTTGTCCGAGGACAAACAAAAGCTAAGTGTGGGGGAATTTGATGAGTTCATAATTTATATATATTTATTTCATAATTTTCCTTAGCTTTTGTTTTGATTTGTTGACTTAATAGGGCTATTAAAAATGACATTTTGTATTTTCTTTTATGGAGCAATGGAAATCGGCAATTTCGGCTGAAAAGAAATAAAATTGCTTTTGTTTAATTGGCACCAGAATTTTATGCGTGAAGGAGCTTTATTGAGCATTGTTTAATTCTAGGAGCTTTATTGGTTTTTCCCTCAAACATGTCTGACTAATTTTTCTGGTTCAGTTCTAGGGACAATTTTCATCGCTAATATCGGTTGTGAGGATTGATTTTTCTTGTTAAAATTTTCTTTAAATTCAAGTATTTACTTATTTGTTGTTCCGATTTATTGCAATTAATTTTCTTGTTCTCACTTGTTGGATTGGTTATACGATTGCAAATTTGCTTGATTTTCTTTCAACCGCTTAGGTGAAGAATTCAATTAGAAGCAAGTGAATTGATTGGAGATTATTTTTATTTCTAGTTAATTCATACAGAGAAATAAGACATGTTAAATTGTTGAAGCTTTTGAATTATTGCCTGGAATAAACTTTTGTTCATTGTTCATAATGCTAATTTTAGGTTTATTAGAAATTGTTTTTCAATATCTGGTTACTCAAAATTAAGAAATTAATCTGAAATTTTTTCTGATTAATTTTGTTGTTGAATTCTTTGGGTTTTTTTTTAGCTTTAAAGAGAATCCTGTTTATTTGCTTGGATTGAAGAAATATTTTCTTTCGATGATCAATTGCGTGATTGGAATGGATAATCAATCCTAAACTAAGCTTTTTTAGTATTGATTAATTTTATTTTAATTCTACAGTTAATTTAATTCAGCGTTCAATTCAAGAAAACCCCCCAACATTTTATTTCAATTTTCTGACAAGAAGCTTTTGGTTAAGAAATTTTTCTTGGGATTCAATCTGATTTTCACTGCTAGACTACAATTTTATTTATTCTGAGTTGTTAGGGATACCAAAATTATTTTTTGTGGTTTCGACAATCGACCATTTCCCTTGTCCCATGTGAATGCTGATGACATTCCTAGGCCATATATTGCAAAGCTTATTTCCCATCATCAACTAAAGTGGGGTTCTTCGCTTGATTCAAGAGGTGAGATTCCATATTTATGTGGTTTTAGGAAGTGGTCTGTCAACACTTGTGGTTTTTTGTGGATGAATGGGCTTAACAACTTAGCTTCTGTCGTTGAATCTATGCATTTTGACTACTATCGGCCGAATGGGATGTATCATGCTTTGGTTGAGGCTTGGTTTCCTAACAAAGATACTCTCAACACTTCAGAAGGTGAAATTGGCATATTGCTCTGGGAGTTCCATGAGATCAATGACCTTTCCATCTAAGGACAGTATTATGAAGTGGTTGTGCCAAGCTATGCAAAGCTTGTGGATCGTACTGTGGATGGCTAGTTAAAGACGTGTATGTACCTCTTCAAAGGCCTTCTCAGAGATTGCTTCTAGCGAGAACAAATATAGGTTTTCTCATACTGAGTGGATCAATTTCTAGTTTAAAGTGAAAGATCCTATGTCCAATCCTCGTGCCTCTCAGCAATATGATTATAGTGGCCAATGCATTAAAAGTCCGTAAATCAAGATGCCATTATGATGGCTTCCCAGAATTCTGAATTAAAAGTCCGTAAATCAAGATGTCATTATGATGGCTTCTCAGAATTTTGATTTTTCATTTAATTTGTTGGCTTTTCCCAAGCTTGGGTGTCCTATTTCTTCAAAATTTCTTGATGAGCTCAAAGTTGTCACTTACTTGGCTTTATGGCTTTGCTGCTAAGTTCTCCCTTTCAACAATGACTTATGGCCCATTACTTTTAAAGCTGCAGTAAAGATGACACAAATAGTCACTTTTAGCTTGGCACCTTCCATCTTGGCATGCATTTATAAAGGGATTTCTGAGATTAGGCAACTTGAAGAAGACACTCATGATCTTGAAAGGGTGAAAGTAGCATTTTCTGGTCTTTTCCTTTCTGCTTGGGTCGACTTACATTTACCACAAGGACTTTATGAAATCATGAGCAAAGATCTTCCTCGTCCCCTAATCTAGCAAATTCATGAAACCTTAAATTCTTATCAATATTAGGAAGATTCTACTCATGACTGTAAGTATTTGCTACATGATGGGCTACCATATCATGATTTTTCATGAAATCCTATATCAGCTACAATGAATCTAAGGGAATGTGCTAATGATGGGAAAAAGGGCAAAATACATTAGAATTCATGATAAGCCTCTATCTTGAGTACTTGACATATTGTCATAATAATGCCTTTTATCTCAAAGCACTACGACCATCATCAGTTTGCTTGGTGGCATGGTCTTCTTCAAAGGAATCTTAGCAACCCAAAGTTCATTACTTTCCCTTCTCAACCTGGCTCATTGTATGATGCAGGGTTTTCTTTAACTTGAACTGGCACAGGTGCTAAGTTCCACATACCCAAGTTTTCTTCTACCTTTGGCTTACATGTTGACTTGAGCTATATGAATTGATGGAAAAATAAGGTACTCCTTGCTTTGGAAAAAATTCCAGTTTCTACGTTGTCAGAGAATAAGAAACCAAGCTTTGAGTTATCAAATAATAAATTGAGCTTTGAGTTATCTCATGTCAAAGTTCCACCAACCTTAGTTTAGGACCACAACCTAGATCTGAAGAAATGTTTAGTGACGAGAGCATCAATTGCCCTTACAGGAAATAGGATCAAGTTGAAACCTCATCAACAGCTTTTGCCAGAACCTAGTGTGCAAGCTTCGAGAAACAAATGTTTTTCCTTTTGTCAAAGGTTAAGGAGTAACCTTGGCATGTCCCTAAAGTCTATTAGTGAATGTAAGTATTTCCCTTCTGTTTTAATCCAGAATCTTTTTCATTTTTTTTGTTTTATTCTGTCTAATATTTTCCTTGTTACACTATTCCCTGATATACTATAATCATAACACCTTCTTTTTGAAGAGGACTTGGCACATGGAATTGAAAAGATTGGTGCTCTAGATGGTTTATCTGATCATCTCATAGAAGATAATTCAAATGACAAAGATGAAGTGGAAGTTGTGTCAAGTGGCTAGGTTATTGTTACCTCATGCAAGGCACCTATTATTGATACAGTCTCGACGCTTCCTCCCTTGAAGAGAAATTCATAAATTGCACCAATAATCTCTTGTGCTTCTAGTATGCCAAAAGAGTTTTTTGCTTCAGCAGATGTTGTCAAAAAGATTCTTTACCGTGGTCTTGTAGACTACTTAAAGAAGGAAGGTGATGGCGCTTTGAAAAATTGGTTTTCTTAAATACGAGGCTGGTGGTATTCCAAGAAAAATGGAATTTGAAAACTTCTAACCAAATCTTTCTTTATAGATTGTTCACCTTTATTTGAAAAGATTGATCCTCTACTAAAGGAAACTAAGGTGTACCATTCAAAGCAGCCGAAAGCCATGCAGTCGTTAGATCCAGAGGTGAATCAGAGAGAGCTTGCTTCTGTTAAGGTGACATCTGACATTCATGTTTCACAAATGACAGCTTTTGCTGAGAAGATGGATTTACATGTTAACACCATGGAGAATGTTAATGCATAGATAGAGAAGCAATAATAGCAAATGGCTAATTTATGAACTGCAGTTGATATATTCCAAGATGAGTGTCAGAAATCTCTTAAAGCACTTAGTTCCTTGGACTAAGGCATAAAGAAATCAAATTTCGCTTAACTGCAAGGGAATCTAAGATTAAAGCAATAAATCGGTAAAAGTAGGAACCGCAAAAGGCATTTTAAACTTTTTTTTTACGGGTTGGGCCACCATTTCCATATAACGTTATTTTCTTTTCCTTTTTAGGATTAGGTAGGCTATGCCAGGATTTTGGAATGGAATGAAGACTTTTTTTTGTTATTGAATTTTATCATCTTACTTAATTCCAACCTTTGAATAACACTACTAACCTTAATAAGAAAGATGCAATTGAACTAAATGACAAGCAAAACATAGTTAAAAAATTTTTTCATTTGATTTAGCTGTTACTAGTTTATATTCGTGCGGGCCAAAAGCATGAAATTTTTCTTTTTAAGGATTTTGATGCATACAGTTTATACTCATGTGGGCCAAGAGTTTTACATTTTTTTTAGGATTTTACCTTACACAGTTTATACTCATATAGGCATGGAGTATTACATTTTTTGTTTTGTCATACAGTTTAGGCTCTTGTGACAAGGAGCATGCCCCTAAGTCTTCCTACATAAAGCTTCTTCAAGATCTTCCTATTGATGGGGCCGATTCTTAAGCCATCCTTGTCCACCACTTTGTAAGCACAATTGGTGTAAACTTTAATCACCACATATAGGTCATCTCACTTTGGCACGAACTTACCTTCAGTGTTTTTGGTCATGATGATTGTTCCCCTAATGGCTAACACCAAGTCTCCAACTTGAAATGTCCTCTAGCATACTTTCTTGTCGAAAGCTTTTTCCATGCGAGCTTGATAGCACTTTTAGCATTGTTAAGCCTCAAGTTTCTTCCCATCTAATGTGTCCAACTACTTTAGCCGCAACATGACATTCTCATCATTGGTCAATCCTTCTTGCAGAGCTATCCTCAAGGAAGGGATTTGGCACTCCAGCAAGAAGACCGCTTCTACGCCATAAACCAACGAATATGCAGTTGCTTGAGTAGGGGTCCGATGTGTCATTTGATATACACAAAGCGCTTCTGCAAATTTCTCAAGCCAATCTCTTCAATCCTGAGAAGACATTTTTCAAAAGGTTGCACAACGTCTTATTGAGGACTTCGGCTAATCTGTTTGCTGCAGTATTGTACATAGATGAGTTATGTTGAAAAAACTTAAACTTGGTATAAAGTTTATCCATCAATTTGTTGTGGAATGACTTTCTGTTGTCGATGATGACATACTAAAGGACTCTATATCAGAAAATGATATTTACTTTGATGAATTCCACCACATTCTTCTTATTAACTTCCTTCAATGGGACAGCTTTCGCCCATTTTGAGAAATAATCTATGGTGGCCAAGATGAATGAGAGCCTAGTGTAATGACCCAACCAAATTTAGTCCATTTTATTATTTTGGATATTTAGGTTAAGGCCCAAGAGGAAAAAAAAAACTAAATATAATAATAAAAAAAAAGAAGCAAAGGAAAAAAAAAAAGCAAGGGAAATTTTTTGTTTAAAAAGGAGGTGTACGACACAAATAGCAGAAAGTTGGAAACAGAGCCGTGAAAGAAGTTTTTAAAAGGGGGGAAATAAGAAAAAGTTAGGGTTGTGTATTTCTCTCACAATTTCATCTATTTTTTGCTTTATGTTGAAGAAGTGGAAGAAGAGATCATTAATCGAGGATCAAGTGAAAGCAACCTATGAATTTTTTCAGCACAGGAAGAATTTTTTTTGAGTGATTGTTAGTTATTTTTCAATACATAGACTAGCTTTTCTTTGAAATTAAAGAGAGATTTAAGTTAAAGTTATGGTTGATTATAATTTATTTCAATGATTTGAAGGGTCAATTGATTATTAAGATTGTTTCTGATGGATTAGAAATAAATTTGGGGAGATTTTGGCTGGGCATGGTAGAAATTGGAGAGTAACAGAAGGTGCAAATCAGAGAAGACGAGGAATCGTGTTTCTGGGTATTAAATTGGTATAATGACAGTTTAGGTCATTGAGGTTTGGGGGTGGGTTCATCGACACCCAATAGTCTAAAATATTACAACTTAGTCACTAGAAGTATAATGCTGAAAGATATAATCACGTTAATCATATATCAGTCCCTAAGGCTTCTAATACTACTTTTGTGAATTCTTAGATTCCAGAAGCATTCGTTTGGGTCACTATCAACAAATGATTTTGAGTTATTTTTTGAATTGATTATGTTTTTACATAAACTTTTACATAATGATTTTAGGCTGCTAAAGAATTATTTCAGGAGTTTGAAAGTTCCATTTTGAGGTAAGTGGCTACTACTATTCAAAAAAATTAAATTGTTTTGATATTATGTATGTATGTATATATATATATATATATATATATATTATTTCTTCAAAGTGCTACGTTTTCCAATTTAGGAATTTTTCAATATTGTGATTTAAAGCTATTTTGCATTTAAATAAATTTTAATCAGAATGAGAGTTTTCAATTACAAGTTTTATTCCGAAATTGTTTTCCAAGTGTTTTATTAATTTACTTGTTTACCTGCTTATTTGAATTTTATCTTATTTATGCAATATATTATGTTTGATTAAATAACCTAGGATCAGGTATGTTTTGATTGTGATGTTTTGTACTAAAATTTATAGCAATCGTAATGCTATGAATTTCTATTTCGACTCCGTTTTGGTGGGTATTGGTTCTGTGCCTATATTACTGGGAAAGTGTAGTTCTAGACCTTCCACGTAGGATATTCTGTTCTATTCTGTTCCATAGTGCACTGTTTTTAGGACTAGTCCTTTAGGGCGCTCGATCATTGGCAATTCTTAGACGATTTTGGACGCACTATAGTGGTTTAAGTGTAGTCACAGTGATCACCCCACCCACTCTGCTCTAAATTTCTACTCTGCTATTCTGCTCTGAACTGCTCTGTTTTGGTTAATGATTTTATTTACAAATATTATTTGCTTAACTCTCAAAATTGCTATTACATTGATTATGTTCTGACTGTTTAAATATCTTTTGCTAAAGTTTATGTTATTATTTTACAAGAATTGTTTTTTGCTTGATCCCTATATATTTTGTATATTGTATTTCTGTTTTCAAAATCCGCCACTTGCTAGGCATTCGTCCTCACCCCGTTTCCACCCTTCACATAGATCAAGAGTAGTTCGAGTTAGCTAGCGGGAGCGACTACAAGACCAGCAGTAGTTCAAAACAATTAAAAGTATTTTGTTAGTACTTCTATTAGAAATTTATTTATGTTTAGAAAACTCTTTGGATTTCATTTCATTCCTTAGAGCTCAGATATTTTATGGATTATATTCCATTTTCAAGAATTGTAGTTGCTCTGCCACTTATTCTCAGAAGAGAATTTTATATGTTTGGAATTATTTGGAATATGTAGCATTGCATGCTTAAGAAAAATTTATTTTCTTGAGTATGCGGTGTGTCATCATCCTGAGACTCCTAGGGTGGGTTTCGGGGCGTGACACCTAGCAGATGACTTAGGAGTGATTGGTCCCACAATGTCAAGTCCTTAAGCATTGAAGGGCCAAGAAGCCACTGTAGGATGTTAAGGCTCTGAAGGTTGATGAATGAGGTTGGCATGGAACTGGCAGGCTTGACATTTTTTAGCATAGCTAATACAATCCTTCACCATAGTTGGCCAATAGTGCCCCTTCCTTTTGATATGATGGTAAAGCTTTGGTCCAAATTAATGATCTTCATAAATTCTAAAATAAGCTTCTTTTACAACTTTGTTAGCTTCTTCATCCCTTAGGCATCTAAAGAGAACTTTTTTAGTAGAGAGGCGATAGAGAACTTCCTTGAAGGGGATGAATCTCGGTGTTCTTCGGCAAATATTGGCTCGACGATGAGGACCTTCAGGTAGGTCACCATGTTCCAAGTAATTAATAAATGATTGTCACCAATCCTCCTTTGGTTCAATGATGCAAGTAGGATGACTGTTCCCATCTTCATCAACTAACATTTGTGGTACTACCCATCTCTTGTGTACCTAGACCAAGGCTTCTTTTTCAATTAAATTTGCTAGAATGGCTACTAGGTTGGCTAAGACATCAATATGCTGATTGTACCCCCGAGCAACATGATGGATGCTTATTTGATCAAATCACTCAAGCAAATAACATGCATACTTGAAGAACGGGAGTAGCTTAGGCTTTTGGACATCATGTTCTTGGAGAAGTAGATTAACCACTAGCTTAGAGTCCCCAAAGATCTCCAATTCTTCGACTTACATGTCTATTTTCCACTTCCAATCTAATTAGCAAGGCTTGGTACTCGGCAACATTATTCAAGCACTTATCAAGTAAGTTGAAGGAGTGTTGCATAACTTCACTGTAGGGAGAAACAAACACAACACTGCCCCCACTTTATATTCCCGAGATGTGCCATAAAAAAACATCTTCCATGATGGGATAACTTGTGCAAAGAGAACCTCTTTATTCGGTAGGTCTTCTGGGAGTTCCCATTCTGGTTGTATCGGGTGATCAGCTAAGAGATTTACCAATGCTTTCCCTTTGATTGCCTTTTGCGAAATGAATACTATGTCAAATTTGAACAAAATGAGAGCCCATTTAGCCAATCTTCCTACAAGGACTAGTCTTGACATCAAGTACTTCAGTAGGTTAGCCTTTGACACAAAATGGACTATATGGGCTAGAACGTAATGTTTTAGCTTCTTTGCAGCAAAAATTAGTGCAAGACATATTTTCTTAATAGGTGAATAGTTAGCCTCTACCCCCACTAGTCTTCAGCTTAAGTAGTAAAGTGCATTTTCCTTCCCCTCGTTATTTTGTTGAGCAAGAAATGCCCTTAAGGAGTGTTCTTAGGCAACTATGTACAATATTAAGGGCTTTCCTTGAATCAAAGCTATAAGAACAAGTGGATGGAGCAGATAGTCCTTTATGCTTTGAAATGCATTTTAACAGGCGTCATCCTAAATAAAAGGCATATTCTTTTTTAGGAGTCTACTAAGTGGGTGGCATCATCCTATAAGGTTGGAGATAAACCGCCTTATGTATGCTAATCTTCCTCACAAGCTCTTAAGCTCGTGAATGCAGACATTTTTTGGATTACATTTATCTTTGA
This sequence comes from Aquilaria sinensis, assembly GCA_005392925.1. Classification (NCBI taxonomy): domain Eukaryota; kingdom Viridiplantae; phylum Streptophyta; class Magnoliopsida; order Malvales; family Thymelaeaceae; genus Aquilaria; species Aquilaria sinensis. Next base: position 40,121 of record SMDT01001824.1, read on the forward strand.
TAGGTCCACCTCGATGCCACGATGATGGACAATGAATCCTAAAAACTTTCCAGAAGTAATGCCAAAAGCACACTTGAGAGGATTTATCTTTAGTTGGTATTTGCAAAGCTGGTTAAAAACATCACACAAGTCCATTAGGTGCTCTGACCTATTCTTCATTTTCACCACTAGGTCATCAACATAGCATTCTACTTTCTTGTGCAACATGTCATCGAAGATTCCTTGCATCGCCTGTTGGTAAGTTGCACCAGCATTCTTGAGTTCAAATGACATGACTTTGTAACAGTAGATCCCCTTTAGAGTATAAAAGGTTATGGGCTCCTCATCTTTTAGATCCATGTGAATTTGGTTGCAGCTAGAAAGCCCATCCATGAAAGACAAAGCTTCATGTCCCGTCATTGCATGAACCATTAATTCCGTTATGGGCAACGGGAAGTCATCCTTTGGGCAAACTAGATTCAAATCCTAAAAGTCTATACATATTCTAATTTGGCCATTCTTGTTCCTCATCACCACAATATTTAAAATTCATATGGGGCACTTAACTTCTCAAATGAAACCAGTATTAATAAGCTTATCTACATTAGGCTTAATTTATGGGATAAGTTCTAGCTTAAATCTCCATTAAGTTTATTTGACAGGGTGAGAGCCACACTTCATAGCAAGGTGATAGACAGCAATCTTTAGATCCAATCCAAGCATTTCTTTACAAAACCATGCAAAGATATCTTCGTATTCTTTTAGTAACTCAAAGTACTTTGCCTCTTCCTCAAGGGTCAATAGGGTACTCATGAACACTAGCTTTGGATGATCCAGCATCCCCAAGTTTAGTTCCTTCAAGTCGTCAATGGTTGCTTTCCCCATGCTTCACAAGCTTCTGGGGTAACGCTCTATTCAATTTCATCAAGTGCTTTTTCAATGCTTGGCTCATCTTGATCTCACTCTTCAAGTGAGACATTATTGCACGAGGCTATTTCCTCTTGAGGATCATCATCTTGGTAAGATTATTTGGTGATGATGCTCTATCTTATTTGCTTTTGGCGTTTGGTCTTTACTTGTACTTTCAGAAGAGCTCCTTTTGGTCCAAGCCATGCAAAAATAGAAGTCCTTTATATATTATTGGTAGCGGCTTCTGGTCCCAAGCATTTGAATATAGAGACTCGAACATTATTGTGGGTTTTATTCTATTCTCAGTTGACCAGCAGCTTTACTTGATCTTCATCATAATTGTGGATTTGGATCATTATCGAGTTGTATGACGCATTCTTTCTGAGGTCAGAAGATTGATATCCTAAACCATGTTTTTCTCTAAATTGCCCTTTTTGGAAGATTAAATCCAAATCACCAAGTTGCCGTAGTTCTCCATTGCCATATCTTGCCTTTTAAAATAGTTTTTCGACTTGTGGAACAAACCACACATTTGTTATCAAATTTTGAAATTCTTTCATTTTCTTTGTAGGTTCATCAGACACAACCAATTTAGGGAGTGAAGAAATTAGTAAGACAAAGTTTTCTTCTAGCACTTTAGCATTTTCCTTATAGAAACGAGGTTTGCCGGTTAAGGCAATGATGTTCTCTTTGCTGTTTTTTTGCTTTGGGGAGCATTATGGATAAAGCTTTGGGCTTTGTGTGTTGGCTGTCCTCCAAGTATAACTTGGCATTAGTAAAATGGGTTTCTTCCATTTCAAAAGGCGCAGTTTCTGCCACAGCACACTTGATACTTTTATGGCAATCAACATACCTGAAGCATTGGTGCAAAGTTGATGGTACAACCTTATTTTCATTCATCCAAGTTCGCCCAAGTAGCAAGTCCTATGAAGTATTTGCATCAATAACATGGAACAAAGTAGAGGTCTTCAACTCTCCTATCTCTATTGTAAGTTGGACTTTTCTTGCAAAGCGTTGGCACTTTTGGTTGAAGTCTTCGATGACCAACTTGCTATTTGCAAGATCCTTTTTAGATAATCTGACCCTTTTTATGACCCGAATAGACATGATATTTACGGCGAAGCTACCATAAATCAAGATCCTCCCAACCCGGTGTTCACGAATATATTTTCTTATGTAAAGAGACCGATTATGATGGTGATGCCATAACTACAAGTCTTCTTCATTGAAAGAGATTGTATCCATACAGGTGACACTCCTATCATTTGTTCTTTTGTGAAACACCTTTCCTTCATAAACTCCTGCGTCAATGAACACTTGAAGCAAGGCTAGCTGAACATCTTGTAGTAGCTTGAGAACTTCATTCACAGTTATGGTTCCAGGAAAATCTTTGAGTTTGCAGATGATGCCAGCCGTTATCACTTCAACTTGTTCTTCGATGCTTAGTTTGCCTGGTCCTTTTTAGCTACCACTTGATTTGCTATCTCTATGAATGCCTATAGTATTTACCTCCATATTATGTTTTGCAAAGTATGATTTCGGGAATAATCAAGTAGTGTCACGAACCTCTTAACCACTTGTAATGGTTTATCATCCATCAGGTGTGGTGGTCTTTGGACTTTCCTCAGCATTTGGGGATGTATTCTTGTGGAGTCATGCTTGTTTAACCTTTCCTACAATCTATCTTTTGGAGCTTCTAGCAAGGCATGCTGTGGTGGTGGATTCTTCCTTCATCTTCGGACTCTCACCATTTCCCATTCTTTATCTTTCTCATTCGATGAATTAGAACTTATTAGATCTTTCTACCCAATTGGCTTGTTGATTCGATAGCTCGTTGGGTTGAACACTCTTGAAGGACTTACGATGCCTACTGTTCTTGTCCAAACATATTTTTCTTTCTTACTTATGAATGTTGACAATTTATCATCGACTTCATCTTCTTACTCAGATAAGGATTCCCATGTATCTAAGTCATCTACCATGACTTCATAAAAGCTTGGGCAATTCAGGTCCTTAGTGTATTTAGCATCCTAAGGTATGTATAAATAGTTGTTACCTCACTATCGACCTCAATTTTCACCGAGACAGCATCTTTTAGGCCATGCACAAATACTTTAAGTGTATTTTCCTTCCTTGTACAGTCTTGAGTAGAGGTCTTGACTTCATCCTCAAGTTTTTCCATGAACTTTGGGGAAACTATTCTAAAGCATATCTTAGCAACATTGGCAACCAGTGGTTCCTCCAAATCATGAAATTTGATATGTCATTCCTTTTTTATGCGGATTATGAGATCTTTTAACATAAAGCATTTCTCAATAAGATAGCCAATGATGTGGTAGAATCGACAATACTTGGGGTCATCCATTCTTCCAACCTTCTATAGCCTTTTTGGGTTTGACGGACTTATCAAGTTTTTTTCTAGCAATTGGTCCAAGATTATTGGCATTTTAGAATTTGCAAATGAATATTATTTTGCTTCAAACTCCTTGAATGTCAATCTTTTCTTCATGTTTGGTTGGCCCTTCACAAATTTGGTATCAAGACTCGAGCTTCCTTTAGAGATCATCACTAGAGTAGTAGCCACATCCATGGTTTTCTTTGCCTTTGTAGCCTTTTCTTCCTTGGCTTTCTTGCCATCTTTCTTTTGAGAGGAATTACTTGGAACGTGGCTCCCATGCCTTGCAATTTGGATCTCCAAGTCATGGGCTCTTGTTACGAGTTCCTCAAATGAGTGCAACATTTTTCCCTTTAGGCTATAGAGGATTTTCCAATGCATCCCTCATGCACACAAATCAATGGACGAGGCTTCAATTATCCATTCATTGTAGTTGAGGACATTGGCTTTCCATCACTCTATGTAATCCGTCACTGGCTTGTCCTTCCATTGTTTGATTGTTTCCAACTCTGGGAAGTTGACCATTCTTCATGTGCTGTAAAAGTGTAATAAGAACTTTTTTTCGAGTTTGTTCCATCCATCAAAGGATCCAGTAGGGATATCTGTGTACTAGTCAAAAGCAGGTCCTTTAAGTGATTGAAAAAATTGCTTCATCGTGAGATTACCATAGGTCCCAGTGTTGTTGCAGGTTCCAATAAAGTGAGTTACATGTTGCTTTGAGTGGCCCTTGCCATCAAATTGTTGGAACTTTAGTAGTTGATAACCCAACGACATCCTCAACTCATTGGCCCTCCATGAGTATGGCTTTGTATACGCTAAGGATGATTGTGAAGCCACTCCAGATTGTGCTTAAATAGTATTTATGATCATGTGTTGTAGTTGCTGCACAAATAATGATGCCGCAGAAATTTGGGATGTGTTATTCAAGGCACTCTGTAGGGCCACATGATCATGTTGACTCTGTTTTTGCTACTTTTCCATGTTCTTGAGCTTTTTAGTAGCAGGATCAATGACTGGCTTTGTGCCACTTATAGTTGCTTCTGCAGGAAAATTTTGTGCTTCCAACTTCCTTATCAGCAATGCAATCTGGGCATCTTTTTCTTCAAGTTTGCCCATCAATCTTTCAATGGAAAATGTCATTTGTTTAAGATGATCCTTAAGATTTCTAGAGTCTACAACCAAGGCTGGCAACTTCGACTCTAAGGATGAAGAGTAATCTGCCTACCTCTTCTTTAGGAAAGTCATAAATCCAGATCTAGATTCTTCACTTGTAATGGCCTTCTTCATTGTTGTCTCGAATGATGAGCGAGTCCTCATTAGAAACTTCTACTTCCTTATTCCTACTTGAGTTAATGGAGTGGCTTAAATGACTAGATCTAGCTTTTGTTGGTTGAACTTCTTGCTTTTCCATGGCAACTCATCTTTTCGTTCTTTTGTGAGAAAATTGATTTAGCAAAGACACCAATTGAGATCCTTCAGTATGAGCTTTTGAACGAGTGACCAATTCCATTGCCGTGGATTTCCCGCTATTGGCAGCAGCACTTCAGGCTTCTTTGATCTTCACTTGAGTTTCTTCAAAGCTTTCTTGATGTGAGAGATGAAAGGTAGAGAATTTCCCCAACAGAGTCGCTAGAAATTTGTATGCACAGATTTCATACTTAAAAATTACACTGTAAAATTAATTGAAGCACAAATTACAAGATTGAAATTTAAAATTGAGATTTTGGTGAATCAGTTTTCTAGCCTGCTTCTCATGTGCACAATTGTCTAATTAATGCTTTAAGCTTTTGGTGGAGACATGAGCGACTTCTTCATGAACACGAATCCTAGAGTTTGTCTTGCATAAACATGGACTAATGTTCCTTACCGTTTCTTTTTGGTTTGGGGCTTTCTATCGTACCCCTTTGACTTGGGGCTTTCTGCAATGTCTACTGCTTTTTCTTGGAGTTTTACTTGATGCAGCAAAAAAATGAATCCTTCATGTTCCTTGCTATGTCCACTGGATCTAAACTTGAACTTGATGCAACATTGTCCCATGTTCTTCATGATACTTATTGCGTTCTTCAAATCTAGTATTGAAACTGGGATTTGATCTTCCTTGAATTTGATTTTTGTTCTTACTGGGCATTTGTGCTTAATCGGCTTGAAGAGTTTAGGAGAGCTTCTTGTAGAGAAATATTCCTTCTCCTCCAAGTTTTTTTTTCTTTAGCCAATGGGGCCTATTTATATGTGTAGAGAATATGGGGTTTGATTTAAGAAAATCAAACATGATAATTATCACATATTTATCTTTATATTTATCTTAAGAGAAAATAAATGTGATAATTATGACCCTTTAATTTAAAAGGATAATCAGTGGAACATTCTAGAATATTTGAGCTAAATGATTGGTATGCATGGGCTTTAATCATTTTAGAATTTGAGGCCTAATTAGCAAAAAATGGACTTTGGCTAAGATAGCATAATGAGTCTTCATTCGGGGCCTTCGGTTGCATGCTTTTAGGCCTTTAAATTTGGATTTCTTGGACTTGTAGTTTCTAAAATTGATGGAATTTTGAATTTTGGACATCTATTTTGAAATGTATTAGACAATTTAAATTGAGTTTAATTTCTTTTCAACCCAATTAAATTTTGGTGTCTACACATAGCCTTACAAGACCAATCCCATATTTAATCCCATTTATAAGGGGCTTGTCTCATCTTAGTCATAACTACAAGCTCCCTCCAAATCCTTTTAGAAAATTGACATTTGAAAAACAAATGATTATGAGATTCCTTAGCTTGTAGAAGTAGAGGACAACTAGTCGAAGGCAACGAAAGTAACTATTGCAACCTATCAAAAACAAGTAGCCTATTTAACATGGCCAGCTAGCATATCATTCAATGTTTAGGCACATCACTACAAAAGAAATGTTAAAATGCGACTAGTTTATGCGACTAAATGTCAGTAGCATGACATTTCAGTCACACATCAGTAGCATATGTATGGGCTATAATTTTCTATTCGATTGAAATGTTCAGTTGTACAAAAGTCAGTTACATGTCCGTAGAACAATTTAAAAAAATATTAAACTTCAGTCTCACATCAAGTGGGCCACAATTATTTATGTGACTGAAATGATCAGCCGTAAAAAGGTTAGTTGCATGTCAGTAGTACAATTTAAAAAATATTAAAATGTCAGTAGCAAGTCAGTCACATAGTTTAAGAAATATTAAAATGTTAGTAGCATAGTAGTTGCACCATTTAAATTAATTTCTCCATTAATCGCATGATAGTGTGACATATTAAATAAATTTTGCTTTACAATCACATGGTAGTTGTATAAATTAAATATATTTTCCTTTAATCGCACATCAACGGAAAAAAAATGTATCAGTGGCAAATTCAGTCGCACAGAATGCCTTTTCCTCCCACACTCGTTTCTGTTCCTCATTTCTCCACCTTCTCTGATTTTTTCCTTGTTTGCTCCGTTTCTGCTCTCCATCTCTGCTACTACTTTTCTAGTTCTTGATTCTCTCTGGCTAAAGCTTTGTTGCCTTCAAATTGCATCATTTCAATCTCTGGTTATCAGCATATAGGTAACTCATATTTCTAGCCAAGATTTTGTTACAAATGATATATTTGTTATTTGCAATTTTATTTACCATGCCATTTGCTGCTTCTGGTAAGGAAATCAACTTTTTTTTTTCTGTTTTCAATTCATTTTCTACGTTCAATTTTTGTAATAACTCTATTGTTAATTTTAGTGTTAATTTTAGTACTTAAATTTATAACTTAATTTTATTGTTAATTTTAGTGCATAATAATTTAGTAGATAATTTTTTACAATTTTATTTAATAAAAATATACTTTGTGTTACTTTTTAGTCATTGAGCACGACAATTATGGTCACCAATTTATATTAATAATATTTAAATAAAAATTTTAATAATTCTAATTTTAATATAGTAATTATATATTTTTATTATTATAATAATTGTAATCCAATTTTAATAAAATTTTAATTATTTTTTTTTAATTGTGTATAAGTTGTGCGATTGAAATTCAGTTGCATCATGCAACTACCTTCTGTTAGTTGCATAGTAATTTATGTGACTGAAATATTCAGTCGCACAATGAAACTGACTTTCAGTCGTACGTGCAATTGAGATTCAATCACACGATGCTACTAATAGATTTAGTAACACAAATTTATTTGACCCACTTTATCCCACTAATACACTCAGTTGCACGAGAGTGGCACATTTTAGTTGTATGACAGTGCTACGGCTCGTGCGACTAGCATTTTTGCTACTGAATGTTCCTGTGGCATATCAGTCGCATGGTGCGACTAAATGCTATTATTTCTTTAGTCGCATCAACCCATTTTTCTTGTTGTGCATTCATGTTACCCCAGACAGTCCCATGCCATTTTACATTGCCAAAGTTTTCAAGTAAATGCTAGAATGCTAGTTTCATGATAAATCTGCTACCTTGAACACACCTCCACCCATTATCAGTAATAAGATCAAGAAACAAAGTTCTAACTCCCTGAATATTTTTGCCTATAGAAGAAGCATCAATGGCAACCTTTAACTCCTAGAATAAACTCTAATCATATGAAAGCCCGAAAAAATCTTTTTTATATTCACTTAAACTCATACTACACAAAATCCAAACATTTTTTTTTTTTATCATCAGTTAAACTATTACTACAGGAAACCTAAAATGAGATTTTTCACAAAATTTAAAAAATAAAAATCTATATCACAAACTATACATTCCTCAATCTACTTGCCCAGAAAAACAGATAATACTTTACTTACAGGATAAAATCATGTGGCGTTTGGCAAATTTTTTAAAATAATTATGAATAATTATTTCTATAGTAGTAATGTTATTTATATACATATACAGTTGGAGACACACGGAGCCACTCTAGTTTGACATGGCTAGCAGAAAAACACACTAGTGTCCGTTACTGTTGAACGTGCTCATTAACAATTGGCTTCATCAACCAACCAGGAAAGCCGAATTTGTACTCGAGACCAAGAATTAAAAAATGATTCAGTGGTAAGATCAAGTGTTTGTATTGACTATGAGTTACTTTATTAGCCATTTTCTTACCGTCTGCTCCCTCAGAAAATCAATCAATTTGAAAATCTTGTCTTGCAAAAATAAAGGACATATTTTCCAAAAGTAATTATTACATATCATATATCAAATTTTTAAGGGATAAAAAAACACTTAGTAACCACTAACAAATTCATTATTAACTAGTTTATATATTTGATGTTGCCGTAGGTTCAAAATTGTATTTCCTTTGCCTAAAGTTCTTTATAATATTACTATTTACAGCAATTAATATATAATTTTTTATCTTTAATATTTTATTATAATATAATTTTTTATCTTTAATATTTTATTATATAAATGAAATAATTTTATTAGTAAATGATAAATGAAAACTATATTTAACTAAATATATTTTTTAAAAAAATTTCTATCAAATAATAATATGAATAAATTTACGGTAAACTTTAATAAAAAAAAGTAAAATGTATCAAAAAAATATGCTCAATGTCATATAAAATAACATTTCTGTTTATTCATAGGTGTGCCTCATTGGCAATCCCAGGAGAAAAAAATTACAGAACTCTGTATATATGTTTTAATTTCAACTAATGCTTTTACTTGCCAGTACTTGAGTAGAAGATATCACCGCATTGGTTGGCCAGTACTAATTCACCCGGCAGTTAATAAAAAATAGATGTGAAATAATGGACTTCTACCTCAACTCAAGGCATGTAGGTCCACCGTATTCAGAAATTTTAGACTTATTATTATTAGTATTGCCAGACCAATAGAGCTAAGAAGTTAGTAAAAAAGTGAGACCTTATCTAGAGCTTTAAAAAGATTATGTAAAGAGAATGAACATAGAATCTCAAACTGAATATTGAAACCCCGTTTTCTTCAAAATTTCATACTTAGAAAATAAAAAGAAATAATCCTTTTTAGCGAAATAAAAGAACTTTTCTGAAAACATCTTGCATTATGGATGAGTATGGGTTGGGTAAACCTAAAATTTAACCTAAGTCATCTCTATTGGGTTGAGTTTGGTTGGATAAAAATGGATCATGATTTCTGGGTTGGTTCTGTATATAGGAAATCAATGGTTTTTAGGTTTATTTAGGTTTGATATGGAACTAACTCGAGGTGGAACCGAATTCGAGGTACATATATAATTATATAATAAAAATATAGCTTTATTAATATATCCATATATAAATGTATTTCTTTGAAAAATTATGATGTTTATCTTGTGTTTTTATATTAAATCCTTAAACTAATGTCACAAATTGAAACAACATGAAAGTTTTGGAATCGTTCAGAAAATTTCTCAATATTCACTTGAATCACTTCACTTTCTAGGCCGACTACTCCTGAATTATTTTACTTTCAATCTTTCTTCTCCAACATACTCTCTATGACAAAATCCTCAAGTTTTTTCACTTATGAGCCATGTAAAACTGGAAATTCATGACATCAACATATTTCAGATTTTGATACTGAAGAAGATAATTTTAAAGGGTTAACTTTTCATGTTAACTGTCATGCAAATATTGAAGTTACTAGAGGGAAGTAAATTGATTAAGATGAAAGATACTTTTCAAGCATTTCTTTTAAATCATTTTGGTAACAACATTTTAAACTTTTATGAATATGTCTAAGTACATATATTTAAATATTAATTTAATTGTATATTATGATGAATATTTCATAAACTGGTTATGAATGCAATTTTATTGAATTTTGGTGTTGTTATATGTATATGATATAAATTGAAAAATCTGAAAACCAGAACTGAAAAACTAAGAACCATAATTCTGGTTCTATTTGGTGCTCAATTCTTGGGTTGGGTAAACAAATTTTGGAAGTGCGATCATTTCGGGTTGGTTCTATTTCACCATAAAACTGAATCAAGCCAAACCATGCTCACCTCTATCTTCCCTATCTTCTTTGGTATAAATCCTAGAAACTGGGAATAGAAATGAAGTAATTAATTAATGCATTTAGGGAAGGATGAGATCAAACTCCATGCCAAAGACTTAAAAATTTTAGTTAGAAAAAATAGGGTCTCACCAAGTCAATTCCTACCCAACCAAACAGCTTCTCGGATGCTGTTACACATGACACTTGTACTTACAGTAGTGGTGTTCATTGGGCCGGTCTTGACATGGCCCAGCTCGGGACCGGCTCGCTTGGAGCACGGCACAGGCTCGGTCAAGACCGGCACGGCACGGGCCCGTCAGAAGACCGGCTGCATGTGGGCCGTTTATGGGCTTGGAGGAGGGGGGGGAGTGAAGTGGGCTCGGCACGGCCCAGGAGGCGCCTGGGCCCGGCACGGCACGGAGACCGGCACGGGACCGGCCCGGCACGGCGGCGGTGCGCAATGGTCGCCTCCCAACGTTCCGAAAAAATTTTTAAAAAAAAGAAAAATGACAGCTTCAGTCCCTGTAACGGCTCCCAGCCCTTTTTTGACCCCAGAAATTACATTTTTGCCCCCTCCAACAACTATTTTGTAAGGGTTTTTTAGGCAAAAAAAAAAAAAAAAATAAGGCCTTCCCCTATAAATAGGGAGGCCATTTCCACCATTTCTTCACACCAATCTTAGCAATCTCTCCTTCTCTACTACTATATTCTCTCATTTCTTTGAAGCACTCAATATTATTTTCTTCATTCTCAATCAATTCTCAATTACTTTCAAGGCTCGTGATCTGCTCAATTTTTCGTCACACAAATGGCATCAAGAGGAAAGGGAAATGCCTCAAGCTCTTCATCCCGCACCGGTTTGAGGTCATTTTTCCGTGGCCTTTCCCGACCGGCGACCCGTGGGACTCATATCCAACAAACTGACGATGACGAGCAATTCGATATGAGTCAATACGACTTGGGCCTCGACGATCAACTTTCTGATGACGACGTTGAGGAGGTGGAGCCCACGGCAGCAGGGAATGTTGGTGGAGGAGATGGTTCTGAACAAACCCCGACAAGCCATCAAGCCGAACTTCCGCCAGAAGGTAAGACGTCGAGGCGCACCGCATGGGTTTGGGAGCATTTTGACCAAGTTATTGAGAATGATAGTCATGGAAACGATGTGAGGTTCGCACAGTGCAAACATTGCAAGCAAAAGCTCTCGCACAAGAAGAACGCTGGCACAGGAACACTGAGACATCACATGGAATCAAAGCATCCGACTTTATGTCCAGATGCAGCTGCAAGTACCGGCGGTCAGACACAGCTTGCAAGCAGTGCCGGCGGATCAGGTATTTTTAAATTTAATCAAAAAGATTGTAGAGAAGGCATGGTTGAATGGATGATGTTAACTGAAAAACCATTTACACAATCGGAAGATAGACACATGGAAAAATGGATTACATCATACTTAAACCCTGCTTTTAAAAGAACATCTAGGACTACTGCTAGAAGGGAGACATTTAAAATTTATGAAGCTGGGAAATCAAACTTACAAGCATACTTCTCTGCTTTTGATCATTCAATCTCATTTACTAGTGACATGTGGACTTCACCACTAGGACAAGATTATTATTGTATAACTGCACATTAGATTGATGATAGTTGGGTCATTCAAAAACGTATCATTGCATTTAAGTGGATGGAGGTCGATCATACTGGTTGGAACATATTTAATGTAATTTCAGAAAGTTTAAAAGAATTTTTTTGTCATGACAAGGTTTTTAGCATAACATTTGATAATGCATCAAACAACGATGTCGCGGCTGAGACATTGAAGGAATCACTAGAACCTGTCCGTGATGCCGCATTTTTTCATATTAGGTGTATATGTCATATTTTAAACTTAGCTGTCCAAAAAGGTCTTCAAGTTTTGAGTAATGAAATTACTCCAATTAGGTGGGCAATCCATTATTTTAAGTCAAGGACCAAAGTTTCTAAAGAGTTTAAACAATATTGTCTGGAAAATGGCCTCGATTTTAGTTGGAAACGTTTTAAACTTGATTGCCCTACCCGATGGAACTCCACTTACGAGATGTTGATGGATGCGATGCCATTTGCTGCACACATGACATGTTTTATAAATGTCAGAGAAAAGAAAATGATTTTGAAACAAGAGATGTGGGATAAACTGTCAAAATTGGCTGCTGTGCTGCGATATTTTTATGATGCCACTGTTTTTTGCTCCGGTGTATACTATCCCACATCGTACAAAGTTTTAATGCATATGGTCAACATTGCATGGGTTTTTAACCAATACAAAGATGATGAATTCTTAAAAGACACTATTAAGGCCATGAAAGATAAATGGATTTTATATTTCAGTACTATACCCCCAATCTACTTACTTGCATCTGCACTAGACCCGACCGTAAGAATCACGGGTACGCAACAACTACTTGAGGGTTACTATAGTTTCTTAGAAATGACACATATTTCTGTTCATGCTATAACTGCCTTTATTGATGAGCACTTGTGAGAGTTATTTAAGATATATGTCAGTCGGCATAAGGATAAGGTTGCAAACACTACTGCATCTACCATTGGGTCTTCATCGGGCTCATCGTCATTGAATCCGGCTGAACAACTACTCAAACAGCCTCGTGCTGCCGCATCCGGTCTTACTGAAGTGGACGCATACCTTAACCTTGTTTGGGAGAATAGTGAGACCGACATTCTAGAGTGGTGGAAAGCAAGAAGCAACAAATTTCCAATACTCTCCATCATTGCCAAAGAAGTTCTAGCTGTTCCCGTCTCAACCGTTGCATCGGAGTCTATTTTCAGCGCTGGGAAGCGTGTCATTTCAGAGAAACACGCAAGGTTATCACCAGATGCAGTTGAAGTTTGTATATACAACCGTGATTGGGGTCTTATAGCTTTAAGATTACAAGACAATAAGAGTTCTGACGAGGAGAACCCCGATGAGATAGATGCTTAACTCCACTGCTTGCTCATTATTTACTTACTTTGTATTTGATCTGATTTGCTGTTTAGCACAGATTGTACCTTTTATTTTACATTTAATTTTATGGAATGTTTTGCTATTGAGTAATGTAAAGCCCATTCCATGGTATGTAAGTGTCGTTTGGCTTTAAAATTAATAAAATTTCACACCGGTGGTGGTGTTTTACTCTTAAAACAAGTAATTATACAAAATATAAAGATAAGCTTAGAATAACTATTAATCTAGTTGTTCTATTTACTCTGTTGGCCCCCAAATTTTTTTTTTTGGTTTATGTACTATTTTCTAAGGTAAGACATTGATGAGCATAATTTGTTATCTTTATCTCTAATTTTTTTTGTCATTATTTTATTTATTGTCTTGTAAAGTAAAATCTTGGTAATCATGGTTTGTTTCTTTAGCATGAAGAAATAACTTTAGTCCTTAAGGTTTTAATATTTGACTTAATAAAGGTTAAAAAAAATAGTTTAACTCAAAATCAAATATATCATACTTTCCAAACTTTTTGGTCAATTTCTTACCTTTTATTTTTATTTTTATTAAGTTATTGATTTAACCTTTGATTAATTAACATAAATTCAACATAATATTGTATTTCATCATATTTTTTCATTATTGATGATTGAGATTTTTATAATGAGTTATTTACTTTAAAAGATCCATGGTTCAATAAAGTACTTTGGTCCATAATTGTTAAAATTGAAAAATCCATATTATAACTATTACTCTAGATCTTCTATTTCCTCTCTTGGTCCTCAAGCTTTTCTTTTTCAGTTATTGTTTTATGTACTATTTTAAAAGGTAAAACATTAGTTACCAAAATTTTGTTCTCTTTAACATACCGACAATAATATTTTTATATTATTTTATTTTAATATCAATTTGTAAAAATATAAAATGAAATTAAACTTAAAATTAAAGACTAAAAATTTAAAATTAAAACTAAAACTTAAAATAAAAATAAAAAATTTACAAATTTAAAATTTAAAAATTAACGGGCCAGCTCGGATTCGGCCCAGCTCGGCACGAGACCGGGTCAGGACCGGCACGGACCCGGCACATGTCAACCCGAGCTGTGCCCGGGCCCAAATAAATTAGGCCCAGGACCGGCCGGTCCGGTCCGGTCTGGACCGTTGAGCACCATTAACTTACAGGACCGATCTAGAGATATTTTTATGGGTTTCATATATAATTAATTTTTTATATACAAAAAATTTATAAAATTATTTTTTTGTATTTATAAAAACTTATAAAAAATATATAAATTTAATTTAATTTTAACGTATTTATAGAAAAATATTTTTAATTATTCATTTTTATTTTATTTTGCTCATTTTTTAAATCATCGGAATAATTTTTTAAATTTTAATGGGGTCCACAAAAAAATTATTTAACATTTTCTAAAGAAATAAAAAAATTAGTGGGGTCTATGGACCCCATAGGAACATACATGGATCCGTCTATGTGCCAACTTGACCATTTCTCTAAAGAATTCTATCAAGTTGGAACTCTTAAGAAGAAGCTCCAACTTTATTTGATGTAAAAAAAAAAAGGAGTATATTATTTTATTAAAAAAAAAAAAAAGACAGGATTTGCAAGTTTCAATCACAATTTTGACGAAGCACTAACGCTCAAATTGACTATACAAACATTATAAACTCAATTACCGAACAAATTGCAGACATGATTGGAGGACACGTAAAAACGCAAACCCTAGCACTTCTGTAAGAGACAATTCCTCCTAGAATGGATCTAAGCCCTAATCGGACATGGTTCTGCCTACAGTTTCAAAATTGAAGTATCAATGAAATTGAGACAAAGATTGGTAGATGGTGGCAGAGGGAAGGGAAGAGGAGTGAGAAGGAGCTATGACAAATAGAGAGGAGAGGGAGAGGGAGCACTACCTGGAATGTTTGTTTTGAAAATTAAAATTTTAAAAAGGAAACAGAGCAATTCTAAATCCCACACTACCGAAAATGCTTATTTTCTAAGGGGAAACGCTAGCAGCAGTTGCTTCAACAGCTGCTTCAACAGATGCTGCATATTATTATGACATGTGGCATTTTTCTCATTACGAAAAAGTACTGCTTAGTAAACATGTTTTAGCTCCTTTGCAATTTCTGATTTTTTACCCTTCATTGTCTCATCCTGCCATTAGACTTCACGCCGGCCACTGAACAAAAAACTTATAGTTAAAAAACACAGAAAATAAAAGATGGTGCACAGGCACCATGAAGTAAATATTGTTTATGTGCAAACTATTTGTCTAATGCATCTTTTAATTTTTATTGATGAATAAAAAATAAATTCACTTAAATTGTTTAAATTGTAAAATTTAAAAACATTGCAAAAAAAAAAACTATACTAAATGATAATTTTTATGTCTATTCTTGAATAACGTTTTATTTTAAACATAGGTGGAAGACATAATCAGGATTAACATAACTTGAAATTACAAAATGACATTAAAATATAAAAGCATCACGATCAACTAAATAAAAATCACCTTGGTCATGATAAATTAAAAAAAAACCTACACTTTGTGATGATAAAATAAAAGAAATATTTTAACCAGACATCTAGTAATTAAATATATCAGTTTTGAATTTTCATTGTCCATGTAGATTGTTAAGGAACTTCACAATCCATATCTGTTATAACATATGATCTGTTGTACAAAATTTCTAACACTTTTTTTCTTATAGCACAAAAAGAATTTTTTTCATATCCTTAATTGGAAATTAAAATCGATAAATACCTATAATTTTTTTTTGAAGAAAACAAACCCCTATATTTATTCAGTTTTATGCATACTTATAGGTCTAATTCCCTGTTATGGGTTGAGAATTAGAATTTTTAAGTACCCCATGTGAAAATTTTCATTTTTTGGGTTTGTAAATTTATTTAAGAAATTAGGGACAAATTGTGACTATTTAAGTTTGAGTGAATTGCATAAATGGTCCCTAACCTTTAGTCATTGTTTTCTTTTAGTCCCTAACCTATTAAATGTTCTATTTTGGTCTTAAACCTATTAAAATTGTTTTATTTTGATCTCTCATCAAATGAAATTCATTAACATAGAATAACTATGTAACTAAAAATTTTAAAATTCTAATTTAAATATTCGGTAACTGCCTTCTAGTAAATTTGATTAGTTTAATATTTTTTTTTACCATAAATAGAAATTTTAAATTAGTAGTTTTTTTTCTGAATGAAATGAGTTCAATTTATAGAGAGAAGAAAAGTTGATTTGAATTTTTTATTAACTATAAAAAAATTATTATACAGATTAAATTTATTGTAAAACAGTTACTGGATAGTTTAAATTATGATCTAAAAATTTGATATTAGACAAATACTTTGAGTTAAAAAATTTTATCAAATTGGGACTACATGAAATATTTTCAATAGATTTAGGACTAAAATGAAACGTTTTAATAGGCTTAGGACTAAGACAGAATATTCAATAGGTTAGGGATTAAAAGGAAACAATGACTAAAGGCTAGGGACCCTTCTTAAAATTTACTCATTTAAGTTTATTATTTGTCTCTTCATATCTTTTTACATAATAGCGGATAATGGAAACAAACTAATTTATAATTTTTTATTCCCTCATGCTAATATTTGATGGCCTGAAGCATCTTTGTCTAATGACATGGTGAGTTCCGAGGGAGCTTCCGAGGAGGAAGAACGTCTGACGGAGAGATTTGCCAAGTGGGAAAGTACCTGAAAGGCTCAGAAAAAAACGTTAGGAGGTCCCCGGGATGTTTTTCCGGGGAGGAGTCTTCGACGCCCAAGTTAGTGTCCTGATAGTGAGTAAAGTAAGAATCCTAAATGGATATAAGATCTGGCCTGTATATATTTTCTGCTGTGCGAGAGTGCCGATGGAAAGATCGAGCTCCCTTGCTAAGTCCTGTTTCCCAGTATTTATAGAAGTACTTGGCCCGTTCGGATCCTGACACGTGTTCGGTCGGATTCTTTCTGTGCTTTTTGGGCGTAGGGAGCAGGTAGCCGTTTGTAGGCTCCTGGTTTTGTGGCTGAGACGGGACTTGGATGACGTCAGCGTGTCAGGCCGCCGTTTCAGGCAGCGTGTGGGCGATCTGTCAGAGGCTCCTTAAATGCTCATTAAATGCTCATGCCGTACTCCCGAGGTCCTTTGGGCGAGGTCGCCCTTTGGTACGAACGCCCTTCTTCGGGAATCACGCTAGTGGCTCGGGGAGTTCTCTAGCTCGGGAGTTCCGCCTTCGGGGAGAATCTCTCCTGCTTTCAGTAGCTGGTTCTTTTCTCCCGAAGGCGATATGTTCGGTTCCCCGAGGGAGTCAGCAACACATTTAGATAACCTGGCGTTTCAGCCGAAGTACTTACTTCGTCGTGCTCGACTTCGCTTCTGCCGAGGTCGATGGCAATGCTTCTTTCCGAGCTACGTCAGGCTCCCCGAACAAACCTTCGGGGAAGTATATACTGGAAGAGGCGAGAGCCCTTCGGCTATCACAGGCCCCCCTCGAAAAAGCCGAAGTGGAAACTTCGGTTTGTTCGCTTCCTGAGGGCTCCTCTTTGGGCCTTGAGTGTAGTACCTGTTCCGAAGACGGACCTTTCGTCCGAAGACGTAGGCTTTTCTACCATAGCCTGTCTGTTGGTATCTTCGAAGTAACCTGCTTTCCAGCTTTTTAGGTCTGCGCCACGTCATGTGTCAGGAATAGGTGTGTCAGTCTGGAATGACGCGCCTAAGGATGAGGGGTGTCGGGACACGCATCCCCCCTTTTGGCGCGATGGTTGACACGTGGCAGCTTGTTATTGGTGGGGATTGTGTTGTAACGGCAGGCGCGCCTTTTTAGGCGCAAAAGAGCAGTTATGGCGACGTTTCGCCTTCGCAGAGCACTTATGACGCCGGTTCGCCTACCTCCCTCGGCCTATATATATGCTCATTTTGTCATTTGTCTATTTTGCTTTTGCTTTTGCTCTGGTTTTCCTTCTGCTTTCTTCTGCTTTTCACAGCGGTTCTTTCACTTGAGCTTTTTTCCGGTCACCTTTCATGACGGCGTCTTCACACACAGATTTCGGCAAAAGATTTGGTGGGTTTTGATTTCCAGAACTCTTTGTTTTTCAAAGTTTTCCCGAAGTTCATTTTTGCCTTTTTCCGAACTCGTTTTTCAACCAAAAATGCCTATTCCTGAAAGTTGGCAACCTCTTTTGTCCCGCCCTTGCTGCACCATTCCTAAAAAATTAGCAAGGTGGAAGAAAAAAATTTTCCTTCCTTCGTACGCTGTTACGAGGTTGCCACGTTCTGACCATTACAGCTTCTCAAACCATAGTAACGAGATTACCGTTTTCCGAGCTCAGCTGAAAGCCGGACTTCGGTTCCCTCCTTCGAAGTTGATTTGCGACTTTTGCCAATTCCATGGCATTGCCGTAAATCAACTTCCTCCGAAGTCGTACTGCTGTTTCAACGCCTTCCTCTGTATGTGTGACGTTTTCAAAATAGAACCCCACTTCATCATGTTTATGCAGTACTACAAGCTCTACGTGGTCCCGAAGAGTGGCTTTTACTTCATGCTACCTCGGGGATCCGGGAGCAAAAAGTATATGTTCACCTTCGCCACTAAGGACAGCTGGCGAGGGTGGCAAAAAAAGTTTTTCTTTCTGAAGGTGGAGGAGGCCTGGTCGCATGTTCCGACCAAGTGGGCTCAGGGAAGGCTGGAGGATGACGTCGTAGATCCGAGGATACTGTTGACTCCCGAGTTGGCTTCCGTATTCGCGGATTTCGACGGACGTATCCGAGCCGTCGCCGACTGGGGTCCCGAGGTCCCTTCGCGTTCTCTTTACCCCTTCCCCATCAATTGGAGGCTGATGACCGAGGAGGTCCTTCGGGAGCTAGGGGTGGTAAAGGAGCACAAGACGGACCTCGGGATGCCGGCTCCTACCATCGCTGGGAAGGATTCCTGGCTAGTGCAACTCCTTCGGGAGGAAGTTTCTTTCGAAACTTTTTATGAGAGTAAGTTGTTTTTCTAGTCTCTTTGTTATAACTTCGTTCTGGACTCACACTGATGTCTTCCTTCTTTTTCAGAAATGGGCGAGGACACTGCCGCCTTCTACAAATCCCTTTTCCTCGGTCAATCCGAGAGGGGTGAGCAGACGAAGAAAGCCGTCTCCCGAAGGCGGAAAACGACCGGGGCTGGGCCTTCGGCTAAACGGGCGAAGAAGACCATTCCATCCATTCAGCGATAAGCTTCCGAGGAGGCTAGCGAAGAGCCGGAAGCTGCCACCGTCCCTCAGCCCGAGGTTACTGCCGAGGTCCCTCCTCAGAGTCCTACCCCGTCGCAAGCTCTTCTGGACGCCGTGGTAGAGGCCCCTTCTGCCGAAGAACGACGTAAAAGCAAAGGCAAGGGGATCTCTGCCGAGGAGGTCCCAGATCCCGACGATGATGTGCTCAAAGTGCCAGCAGGTTCGTTTTGTGATGTCTTGCCTTAATCCAGCTTTCTATTTTGAGGTTTACTTGCCTTAATCCAGCTTTCTGTTTTGTCGTGCAGAGGAGTTGCTCACTCCGGGTTGGGCAGCTGAGCATGCAGAGAGGAGAGCCCTTCGGGACGCCCGCATCCCGAAGGGGAAAGTCCTGAAGGAGCCTTTCTGGACGTTTACGGAGGACATGAATTTGTACTCCAGAGACTGCCAGCAAATGGCTAAAGAGATCTCGAAAGGGATCCTCACCGAGGCCTCCTTTAAGGCCATTGCCGAGGCTCACCCGGGCGACGATTCTCTTGCCGCGAAGCTTTCCGAACACGCCGCCCAGGTATACTTCGCGCCTATCTTTCTTCCTTGAATTTTTTCTAAGTGTTTGGTTTTCTCTTTGTCTTAACGACCTCGCCTTTATCCTTTTGCAGCTTCTGGGGTATGCCGGCTTTCTCAGAGTTCGGGTGGCGAGGCAGACGGCGTTCCGAGCTTCGGCCTTAGAAGCCTTAGAAAAAACTAAGGCCATGTGCTCGGAATTAGCTGTCAAGAATTTGCAGCTGGCCCAAGCTGCGGAGAAGGAAGTTGCCACCCTTCGGGAGGAGTTCCAGAAAGAAAAAGAGGAACTTTTGAAGGACTCCTCCCAGAAAATTTCTGACCTCGGCTCCCAGGTGGCGGAGCTGATCTCGGCAAATGAGGCGCATCAGAAAGAGAAGTCAGAGGCTGAAGGTCTCCTGGCGAAGGCGCTTGCTGAGAAGGCTGCGCTCCAAGCCGAGGTTGATGCTTTGAAGAAGGAGCCGAAGAAGAAGACGAAGGCACTGAAGAAGGAGATCTCTGATCTGCAGAAGGACCTCGAGAAGCTTGAGGTCGAGAAGGATAAGTCTGACCAGATGACCAAGGTTGGTTTTCAGGATGGGTTCTGTCTTGCTCGGCACCAAGTCCTTCAGAGGTTTCCAGATCTGGACCTCTCTTTCTTGGCGGCCCTGAACATTCCCGAGGGACCTCGGTGGACCTGGTCTAAGATTGATCATCTGAACTTGCCTTCTTCTATTTCGGCGCCGAAGGTGGCGGAAAAGGACGCAGGAGCTGATGACTCCCGGGACGCCGAGATTCCTTAGCTTGTTCTAGGATCCTTTGCCTTCTTTTTCTTCTTTTTCTTCTTGTAATTTTCCTTCTCTGTAAGCAGTTTTATAAATAAAGATACTTTCTTTCATAGAATTTTGGCTAAGTCTTTCTGTGTGAATTTTTTCGTTTCTCGGTCTTTCTGTGTGAATTTTTTCGTTTCTCGCCGTCTGGAACACGTTTGCTCTCAGAGACTTCGCAAGACGATCACCAGACTTGTTTAGGCTTGGGAGTACATTGCCTTCTGCCTGAAAAAAACTTTTATACTTAGAAAAAATTCTTTCTAAGAAACTTTTGTACTTGGAAATTTTTGTATCTTGTACAATTTTTTCCACTAAGGGCTTTAAGCATAGAACTTTTTCAAGGCTTCCGAATGCCAAGTATTTTTTAGTTCTACGCCTTCGGCATCGCCGAGTTTGTACACCCCTTTTCGTACTTCGGCCAGTACCAGGTAAGGACCTTCCCATTTTGCGCGAAGTACGCCGTGGGACGGCCTTCAGGGGCCAAATTCAGCCTTTCGGAGGACGAGGTCTCCTTTCTTTATCCCCTTTGGCCTTGCGCGTACGTTTATGGCCGAAGCTACTCTTTGCTGGAAGGCTTTTCTTCTCAGCTCGGCTGTTTCTCTGTGTTCGTTGACGAGGTCCAGCTTGGTTCTTAGGCCGGAGTCATTTCCTCTTTCATCAAACACTTGTACTCGCACCGAAGGTTGTATTATCTCTATTGGGATGATGGCCTCTGTTCCGAAAACAAGCGAAAAAGGGGTTTCCCCTGTGGCTCTTCGAGGTGTTGTTCGGTAGCTCCACAATACACTCTGGAGTTCGCCTGGCCATTTCCCTTTTGCTTCCCCTAGCCTTTTTTTCAGACCATCTTTTATTGTCCTATTAGATACCTCTACTTGGCCATTGCTTTGAGGATGGGCTACTAGGGTGAAGTGCATCTTTATTCCGAGGTTGTTGACAAAGTCTTGGAACCCTTTGTCTATAAACTGGGATCCATTGTCGGCTACCAGTATCCTCGGTATGCCGAATCTGCATACAATGTTCTTCCATACAAACTTCTGCACTTCTTTAGCAGAGATAGTTGCTAATGGTTCTGCCTTGACCCATTTAGAGAAGTAGTCGACTGCGACTACGCAAAACTTTACGCCCCCAGGTGCTGTCGGGAGTGGCCCGATGAGGTCTATGCCCCAAACCGCAAAGGGCCAGGGATAGTCAGCCGAAGTTACCATTTCCGAGGGTGCCCTCTGGATTTTAGCGTGTCTTTGGCAGCTGTCACATTTTCGGACGAACTGTCGGGCATCCTTTCTTAGGGTAGGCCAAAAATATCCTTGGCGAAGTACCACTGCGGCGAGGGCGTCAGTTCCAATGTGTGAACCACAAGCGCCTTCGTGAACTTCTTCGAGGATCATTTCAGTGTCCTCTTCGTCAACACACCTCTGTAGCGGATTGGCGTATCCCTGCCGATATAACTCTTCTCCGATCAAGAAGAATCTTCCGGCGCGTCTTCGCACCTTTGCCGCTTCATTGGGGTCTTCGGGGAGGGCATTGGTTGCGAGGTATCTTTTTATTGAATTCTTCCAGCCTTTTCCCGAAGTCACTATGTTCAGTACTTCGATGCTCGGGCGGTCTAGTACCTCGGTATGCATTTTTGACTTTGCCAAGCAATCTGCCTCGGCATTATGTCGCCGAGGCACATTTTCGATTCGAACGTTGTCGAATTCTCGAATGAGCTTAGCCACGAGTTCGTGGTATTTTGCCAAGGTTGGGTCCTTTGCGCCGTAGTCTCCTGCTGTTTGTCGAACTACCAGCTGGGAGTCACTGTGAGCCTTCAAGTTTCTTATGCCAATTTTCCTGGCCAGGCGCAACCCTGCTATGAGAGCTTCATACTCAGCCACATTGTTGGTGGCACTGAAGCTGAACTTGATGGCCTTTATCACCTCTAGACCTTCGGGTCCTCTGATAATTACCCCGGCTCCTTGGTGTTCGGAACCTGAGGCTCCATCCACATGCAGCGTCCATTCTGGCTCATCTTCACCGAGGTCTGGATGGCTGTCTTCGGTTATGGGTACTTCGGCGATGAAGTCTGCCAATGCTTGAGCTTTAATGGCTTTTCTGGGCTCGTAGGTAATGTCATGTTCACCCAGCTCTATGCACCATTTGGAAAGTCTTCCCGAATGATCAACTTTTTTCATAACATCCCGTAGAGACAGACTACTTCGGACGATGATGGGGTGAGCCTGGAAGTATGGCCGCAATCTTCTTCCTGCCAGCACCAAGGCATATATGGCTTTTTGGAGTAATGGATACCTGACCTCGGCGCCATGCAGAGATTTGCTTACGTAATAAACTGGCCATTGTTTCGACCCTTCCTCTTTCACAAGGACCGAGCTTACTGCTTTTTCTGAAACAGCGAGGTACAGGATGAGGGGCTCTCCTTCGCGAGGTTGTCGCAGAGTAGGCAGTCGAGACAAATAGATTTTAAGTTCTTCCCAGGCTTTTTGACAATCCTCATTCCAAGGATGGCCATCGTCCCCGAGGTCATTTTCTCTTTTTGCTGCCTTAGTAAGGACTTTGAAGAATGCCCGACACCGATCTCCGTACCTGGAGATGAACCTGCTAAGAGAGGTTATCCTTCCAGTGAGTCTCTGCACATCTTTCACTGTGACGGGAGTTCGGAATTCGAGCAGAGCCTTAATTTTTTCTGGGTTAGCATCAATGCCCCTTTCTGATACCATGTACCCCAGAAATTTTCCCGAGGTCACGCCGAAGACGCATTTTTCGGGGTTAAGGCGAATTCCGAAGATTCTGAGTTGTTGGAAGGTTTCCTTTAGATCTGTGACGTGGTCGTTAGGCACCTTACTTTTGACTATCATGTCATCAACATAGACTTCCATGTTCCTCCCTATTTGGTCATGAAAGACTTTGCTCATCAGCCTTTGGTAGGTGGCTCCTGCATTTTTGAGCCCGAAGGGCATCCTAGTGTAACAATATGTTCCACCTTCGGTGATGAAGGCAGTTTTCTCTTCATCCTCGGGATCCATCCTTATTTGATGATACCCACTGAAGGCGTCGAGGAAGCTTAGGAGCCCATATTCGGCAGTTGAGTCGACCAACTGGTCTATCGGTGGGAGAGGGTAGGAATCTTTCGGGCAGGCATCGTTCAAGTTTCTGAAGTCGATGCACATCCGGAGCTTACTACTCCCTTCTTTTGTAGCAATGACCACATTGCTTAGCCATTCGGGGTACTTGACCTCCCTAATTACATTTGCGTCCATCAAGCGCTGTACTTCGGTTTTGACGAATTTACTTTTGTGGACCGAGATGCCTCGTTTCTTTTGCCGGACAGGTTTTGCTTCCGGACTTACTTTAAGGCTATGTTGTATTATGCGAGGGTTTACCCCTGGCATATCCTTTGGCGAGTAGGCGAACAGACCTTTATTCATCAGTAGAAAGGATACAAGGTTTTTCTTGTCACCTTCGGCCAAGTTTTTCCCTATTCGGGTATTTTGGCCTGGGACAAGTTCTATTTCTTCCGTTTATACTTTTGCGAACTCTTCCGCCACGCCCGTTTTTTGTTCTTCGGTCGGTAGAGTCCTTCCTGCTGTGGTTTGTGCGAAGTTGGCTGCTGGGGCCTTTCGGGCTTTGACAAACACCTTCCTGACCTCGGCTTGGTCGATGAATATTTCGGCGTCTCCATCCTTGGTGGCGAAGGTGACTGTTAAGTACTTCACATCTGGGCGAATGTGCAAATTCCCTTGTGTTTGCCTTCCAAGGATGGCGTTGTACGACGAAGGGACATCCATGACGATGAACCTTGTCATTGTGGAGGCAAAAATTTCTCCTTTTCCGTTGACCGAACTCCCTCTCATCATCAGGGGAAGGTCGATCCAGCCGAGGACGGGCAGCTCTGAGGGTCCTATTCCAAAGGTTGGCGAAGTAACAGGCTTGAGGTCGGTGCTGGATATTCCCAAGCTTGGGAGCAGATGCGAGAATAGGACGTCGGCGTTTGATCCATCGTCAAGCAATACCCTTTTGACGTCCCAATTTCCTATTCTCGTCATGACCAACAATGGGTCGTCATGAGGGAAGATGACGGAGGAACCATCTCTTCGGGTGAGTTTTTTCGATGGGCTTTGGTACTCCATCGTTGCTATTTCCCTAGCTTTCCTCTTTCTTGCCGAGGATGGCAGTCCAGTGGTGATGGTTTGTATTACCCCCGCCGAAGGTGGGAGGCGCTTTTTTGGACTTCGGTTTCTCCTCCTATCAGAGTCATACTCCTCTTCATCAGCCTTTCCTTCCTCCCCTCTTCTTGCCTTCGGTGAAGGCATTCGCAGATAGCGCCGAAGTTGGCCTTGCTTAATCAGCGACTCGATATACTTCTTCAACTGGAAGCAGTCTTCGGTGTCATGACCGTGGTCGCGATGAAACTGACAGAACTTCTTCATATTCTTTTTGTTGTCAGCGGTCATCGCCTTTGGTCGCTGAATCTGGGACCCCTGTTTCTCCATTGTCATGATGATGTTGGTGCTTGTGGTGTTCAGGGGTGTAAAGTTCAGAGGAGGCTTCCTTCCCCTGAACCTCCCAGGTCATCCTGTTTGCTCTGTCGGATACTTGGCTTACTGGCTTGATCCTTCGTGGCGGGAATGATCGTTCTTCAGCCCCCCCATTCTTAGCTCTTCGGCTGTCATATGCTGCTCGGCCCTTCGGAAAAATTCACCGAGCGTGTCCGGGGAGTCTTTGGAAAACTCATAAAACAGCTGTGAGTCCCTTCGAAGGCCCCGTATCATGGCGAGGATGCGTATTTCTGGCCGAAAGTCTGGAACACTTAGGGCCTCTCCGTTAAATCTTTCGACATAGTCACGGATGGTTTCCCCGTTCCTCTGTGCTATGTCGAACATCTGTACTGGCATCTTCGCCGTAGGACGACTTCCAATAAACTGCTGGGTGAAGGCAGTGGATAGCTCCTGGAACTCTCTGATGGTTCCTGGGGCCAGAGAGTTGTACCATGCTGTAGCAGGGCCGGCAAGGGTGACCTCGAAACATTTGCATAGGGTGGCATCGTCAGCCCCGTGCAACACCATGCTCCGTTTGTACTTCGTCAGATGGGCCTGTGGATCTGTTCGGCCATCGTACGTTTCTAGCCGAGGTACCCGGAAGTCACTGGGCATGGCTGCCTCGACTATTGTTCGGGTGAACGGTGACTCATCGCCACAGAAAGTTTCAGATAGTCTGGCCCAGACAGGTTTGCGGGCTACCTGTTTTTCCACCCTTTCCAACCTCGCCAGCATTTTCTCCATGAGGACCACAGCACTAGGTTCTTTTTCTTGGTGCTTGTAGGTTCCTGGGGAGGGAGATCGTCGACGTCTTTTCGGGGACGGACTTCGCCGCCGAGGAGACGGTGATTTCGCCTCAGGCGACAGGCTCCTTCGGTGTGGGGTCTTAAGTCGTTTAAGTCCCACTGGCCCCTTAGACCGTTCCCCGAAGGGCATGTTCTCTGTCGAAGACTCCTCACGTGGATCTCCGGTTTCCGAACTCCGGTGGGGGGATCTAGGACTTTTCCCCCGGGGAGGTGCTGGCGAGGAAGCCTTCTGGGCCTGGGCCGGTTGCGGCCATCTTTGGTCTATTTGTTGTGTCACTTCGGCCACAATGGACCGTTGTAAGTCGCGCAGAAAACTCATGGTTACGACCAGAGGACGTTCTTCCTCCGGCAGAGAAGTCCCTGGAAGGGGTAACTCGGCAGCTGGTTGGACTTCGGGCGCGAACGAGGACTTCGGAAGTGCCTTGTCCTTAGAACGCCTAGTCTCAACGACAGCCACCTGAGGGTGGTTTCCCACAGACGGCGCCAAATGATGCCCTGAAGCATCTTTGTCTAATGACATGGTGAGTTCCGAGGGAGCTTCCGAGGAGGGAGAACGTCTGACGGAGAGATTCCCCAGGTGGGAAAGTACCTGAAAGGCTCAGAAAAAAACGTTAGGAGGTCCCCGGGATGTTTTTCCGGGGAGGAGCCTCCGACGCCCAAGTTAGTGTCCTGATAGTGAGTAAAGTAGGGACCCTAAATGGATATAGGATCTGGCCTGTATATGTTTTCTGCTGTGTGAGAGTGCCGATGGAGAGAGATCCCTTGCCAAGTCCTGTTTCCCAGTATTTATAGAAGTACCTGGCCCGTTCGGATCCTGACACGTGTGCAGTCGGATTCTTTCTGTGCTTTTTGGGCGTAGGGAACAGGTAGCCGTTTGTAGGCTCCTGGTTTTGTGGCTGAGACGGGACTTGGATGACGTCAGCGTGTCAGGCTGCCGTTTCAGGCAGCGTGTGGGCGACCTGTCAGAGGCTCCTTAAATGCTCATTAAATGCTCATGCCGTACTCCCGAGGTCCTTTGGGCGAGGTCGCCCTTTGGTACGGACGCCCTTCTTCGGGAATCACGCTGGTGGCTCGGGGAGTTCTCTAGCTCGGGAGTTCCGCCTTCGGGGAGAATCTCTCCTGCTTTCAGTAGCTGGTTCTTTTCTCCCGAAGGCGATATGTTCGGTTCCCCGAGGGAGTCAGCAACACATTTAGATAACCTGGCGTTTCAGCCGAAGTACTTACTTCGTCGTGCTCGACTTCGCTTCTGCCGAGGTCGATGGCAATGCTTCTTTCCGAGCTACGTCAGGCTCCCCGAACAAACCTTCGGGGAAGTATA